>JAVIWC010001684.1:0-291388 GCA_031894815.1 Creontiades dilutus | reverse complement strand
GACTGCACTGGCTGGTCTAATTTCATCCAACCATTCATTAGGCAGATATATTACATACTTATTCAATAATAATCAGTGAAAAAAATTAGAAACTAATTCCAATGATTGGCGGTTTTGACACAATTTCCTCAAATTGTAGCTGGTTTTTTGTGCAGATATGATACGAGTACATGTTAGTCCGCAAGAATACAACTTCTACAACTTGTTTCTGACAAAAAATGCCTATTAGGAATTTGCCTTTAGAAGCTCCGTTTTCGAGTAATTTCAATTAAAATTTTTCTTTCTTCATGTTTTCGATCTTAATTCACCGAAACGGCTATAGCTCCCTTGTGTACCTGAGAAAATTCAATTTTGATGTTACCGTTGGAAAGAAAGTTAAATTTTCTATCTCCCTTTCCTTCTAATCCTGCATCGCGCAGAACTCTGATGTATTCGCTCAACCAATTCTTCACGGTTATAAGTCGGCACCTCGTAGACTTCGGTATACCTCGTAAGTAGAAGTGGACTGGCGTGAAGTCTGGACTCCAAGCTGGCCATACCACTGGTCCATGACACCCAATCCATCTATGGAAATTAATTGATTGAGCGGATATACCAAAGCAATCTCACCATTGGTGAAATGTAAGAGAGCTTCAGGATGCAGTGGATAGTACTCGCAGAACGGGCCATTTTTGCACCGCGCAGAATGGCGGCCATTTTGAGCAACTACTTAAATGTAGAAAACAAAAAAATACAGCTTATTACTTATGTAAAAAATTCCAGTTCATTTAACACATATTGCACTAGAAGAAGTAGTGATGAAACGAAAAGGTGTTCAGATTTCGATACCCTTGCTTTTTTGAGTACCAAGGAGTTTTGAAAGTACCTATGACTTATTTGATTTGGCGAAAAAAATACTTACAATACCAAACTTATTATTGCATGAAAAAAATTGTTTCCGTATAATTTGAATTTTTCGTTAACATCGTCGATTTTCATAGGAAAAGCCACTATTTCCGCATTAAAACGATATTATCTCCACTATATCCAACTGTACAAGCAATTTTGAGTACACAGTTGAATCCATATTTTAGGACCACAGGCTAAATTTTAAAAGTAGAATTTTATGATAATCACATAGTATGAAAAAGATGGTCTTTCGGAAGATTCGGAAAATTCACTTTTCTGACTGATTTTTCTCCAATTGAACCAACCTACAATATTTGCTTGATACACTATGGAGATAAAAAATTTCATGGTTTTGGAACTGTATAATTACAATATAATTTTTTCAAGTAGATAAGAGAGTTATAGCTTTTCATGTGAATGACAAAAAAAAAAAAGATAAGTTAAAACTGAAATTAGTCTAAAAAACGTCTGGGAGGCACTTTTTGGCAGAAATGAGTAGTAGAATTCATTCTTGTCCTGTGGCAGGTTCCTCAGATATCACGAAATGAATTTGAAATTCATTCTACCCCGTTGGAGTATTTTTACAAACCCCTGCTCTTGTGTGTAGGTACATCGTATTAGGACGTGATGCTCGATTAGAACAGTTTTGGTTTATTATTCAATAAAAACCATAGTAATCGTTAAAAAAAAATTTCTGAAAATTTCATGTTTACGTTTCAAAGGGTCTGGAATCCAAATCTGCAATAAAAAATTTTCCGTCCGTCCGCCGTCCGCCGTACGCCGTACGCCGTCCGCCGTCCGCCGTACGCAAGATTTCTCCCAAACGGCTGGACCAAAACATCTGAAATTTTCAGGAAAAATCCATGTTGGTCCGACAACGCCCCAATTCTTTAGCCAGCTTTCTAACTCAAATTGAAGTGCCATTTAAGGGTTGTCAAAGTTTTGTAAAATCCCTAAAAACCTCAAAAAACATCAAGGCGGCCTTGTGGACTTGTTTTGTAGAACTTTCCATGAGGAATCGAATGAGCCCCTTCCCAGGTCTGTAGGTCAAACCATGCCCGATTTATGGCATGATTAATGCGGCCAAGATTTGCGTTTTTCGAGTTCTGTTATCGCCTTCTTGATAACTGGCAGTTTCCCATCTGGCCGTTCCAAGCGCCCTCAACTCGAATATGGGAGTGAGCCCATTTCGTTTAATTTGATGTAGGTCTGATATGAAATCAAGAGAGACTTTGGGTAGTATAAAGGGAACTGCAAATATGGAGCGCAGTTTAAATGATATAAGGTGCAGGCAAAACGCTGCAAATTCTTTCATCTGTTTATTATTAAATTGGCTTGGTTCATTGAAATTCTAGTGGAGTTGCAGTGTTTCACAGGCGATAGAGCGATTATTGAATTTCAGGAGATATGCATAGAGCACGTAAATCTGTCCTCAACCAAAATTATTTGGATTGATCAGTTGATCATATTTGTGTGCCTCCTGAAATTCAATAATCGCTCTATCCCCTGTGAAACACGCACACTCCACTAGAATTTCAAATCATGAACGCAAGCCAATTTAATAATAAACGTGAAAGAATTTGCAGCGTTTTTGTTGGTTTGTGATTGTAGCGAACGGGCGTGGCTGGGCTCTGTTTAGGTTCTTGGGGGTTGGGGTGTGAAGTGGGTTTGCTATTCGGGAATGATAAATGCCCCCGAAGAGTCGGTATGTCTGGCCGGTCTGTTAATTGCACGCGAACGATACGTCCGAGGTGAAATGTAGACGATATTGTTCACACAGAAGTATCGTACATTAACGTCTCTTGCAGTCACACTATATGTTACTTTCACGTCGGAGGCCTGCACATCATTCTATTTGACAGCCAGACAGTTGAAGACACACATCTGGCAAGTGGAAACAAAACAGTGGTATCACATTGTCTGATATTGTCAGCGATTATTATTATTATTACCACGCTGATAATAATAATTATTATTCCACCCCGAATTTCGTAGTTGCAGAGTCACTGAGAAATCAGTTATATTTTCACCTTCCTACGCTACCATATCTCACCTTTTTTAGAATACAGTAAAATTCAGCTACTTCGGTGATACCATTTGCGAAATTGATATTTCTTCGTGGATATGGAGCTACATAGCCAGATATGATGAAATGAAATTGTTTCCTGGAAGCAAACAGAAGGTCAAACATGGACTGTAGAAGATTGCTGTCAAAGTTGAATCGTTCCTAGGAAATCGTCCATAACAACCGATAAACAAATATTGGAACTTCATCCAGACAGCATGTAACCCTAAACAAGAAACAACCCACATTAAGTGTGTTCTCCAGAGCTCATTACTTTCTAAGGAGACCAAGAAGTCTTCTGAATTCAAAAAAAATGTAAATACATGTAACATGTAGACGTACACTCTTATGTGCTTAGGCAAGCTTTCTCCCTGGATTTCTATTTGTCTCAAAAAGAGATCCAATAAAATCTCCTCTCCACCTACTTTTACCACTCGAAGAATATCCCAGTGCATTTCCCTTTGATCTGCTGTAGAGATTAGTCCACCTCCCTCCAACGACCCTAACCCCCTACACCACTGCCTCTTTACCACTTCATCCTCCCATCTCAGTGTTATTTCCTTTGAAAAATATCTCTTCGAATGATGTCAGTTGCGGATCATTTCTTGCGGAAACCGCTCTCAAAGAAACAGTGTTCTTACCGCGATGGAGCTCGTTTAAATTATTGATGTTGTTTACAGACTTTTGAACTAAACCGAATACACAATAAACAATGGTAGATCAGAAGCAAAAGAGGACATATTATGTTGGAAGATTCTCGTTTTATTGAAACCATCGTGAGAAAATATCGAATAATTTATGAACTACTAACGACTTTAAGTCTTCTAAGAGAAAAATGTATCAACTCATGAGGAAATTAATGGTTTCCGCGGTTTGTGAGTAGATTGAGAACATTGTACTTGAAATTTAATACCATAAATTACATTTAATAATCAATTTATTTAAATTGAATGTAATATCAATGAGCAACAAAAATTTACGATTAAACATGATGAAATCGCTTATTTTGAAAATCGTAAATACTAGAACGAACACAACTAACGGGAATCAGTACCTATTAGTCTAGGGCCTAACCAAGTCAAATAACCGGAATAAAACTCTGTAATCCTAAAAGTTAGGTATGATAACATTGTATTCATAAAAGATCTATGGTGTGCATGAGGTTTGGTTTCGACAGAGGCAATATACCCACTCCATAATTAATCAGTTAATGAACATAACCCTGAATATCGATTAAACTAGGTATTAAAATAAAACAAAAAGATGACATAAACATTTGTGAAAATCAGAAACAGTGTACATATTTGAAAATACAAGAAAATCCTAAAAGTCAACAAAATTGTTTTGAATTAGTTAATCAAGTATTTCGAACCCAAGGTGTGTTTTGTGGAGGACAGGTGCCCTTATAGGGTGTTTTAGTCATGTGAAACAGCTCAATGTCTTCTACAATGTATCTGCCGTAAGGCAAACGTTTCATGGCTACATAAGGACCTCTGAATTGCGTAAGCAATTTTTCATTTACTCCAAGGAGGCATCGAAATTCCTAATCATAATGTAGTCACCTACTCAATATTAATTGGGAGTTTCCTGTTCCATATCATGCCCTATTTTATTTTTCATAGCCGTTTTCTCCTAACGTAAGGCCGCTTGTTCCCGGATCATCTCTAAACCTCTCGGTTCATCCACTAAAGAAGCTATTGTATCGCTTAGGTTGTCATTGTTAGACAATTTTTGGTCAACCCCATACAATAAGTAGGGAATGAGTAGTATTAATTGATCTACACTTGGAGTTGATTATAGTGAATTCCACCTATCTTAAGCACTTATCCCAATTTCTCGGACCATCTGTGAATTTCGCCAACAAGGGAGTCAGATCATGTTTAGCGGCTCAATCTCACCATTGCCCATTGAGAGGATGTGGCCACCGTTACTCTGCTCTTAAACTCAAGAGCAGTAAATGTCGAACCCCTTTGTTTCTGAAACCAAATACGGTTTACTGTAACTTCCAAAATTACGTTTCAAGTTTTATATAACTTCGTTAGTGTTGGAACTTTAGTGGCATAGGATTTCATTTAGCAAGAAAAACCATCCCTGACTTCGGATACGACCATTAACTCTATTTCGGAGTTAAGAGAATTGACATTTGAGATAGGAGAAGCAGCTGACAACAAATGGGAAAAGTCGAAGATCTCTCGTTGCAGTTCCCAAAAATTTAAATCTTGTCCCTACTTTAACAAGTAATTAAGAGATTTCGAATGCCAGTCAATTTTCTAAAATATGCTATCAATCTAGTGTAACTATGTTATTCTTTAAATTTTCGGGGGATATTGATATTCTATCACTGTTTTAAAGGCCGACATTCAAGACGGAGCTAACGAGTCGAATCGCCTCGAGCCGATACATATTCCACCACGTGTGAAGAAATTTCAAATTAGCGCTGGATTTCCCCGCAGACCGAAATTCAGGGAGCCGAGCCAGGGTTTCGTCGAGTGGACTTCCCGCTTGTGGGAGAATGCATCGACTAATGAGCAGAAGATAGAGAGAGCCCCGATTCAACGCAACTTGACTATGCGGGCTACACGGATATTGCAGGATTTCCTTATTTCCTCGCTATTTGAAACTCGATTGACCAATCACACCACAAATATCTGCATCACCCGGACTTCATATAAATTATATAAAATTAAGCCATCACAGTGAGTATCTAATAGGTAGGACGTATTGAAAATTGGTACTTTCTTCTTAGATACGAATAGATACTACTTCGTTCTTTCACCAAAAAGTTGAGAAATCCAAAAGAAAGGATGAGTTCGTTAGGCAACACTTCTTAAGCACAGTAAATTCAACAAATTAAAACAATCTATTTAAAAAAAAAAATCACCAAAATTATGAAAAACGGAAACAAAATCATTCAATTTATGTGTTTCTTAGCAGAATATATCGACAAATGTTTATCAAAATTCCTCTCAATCATATCAGTCATTTCAAAATTAAAGCTGAAAATCGTCCTCAAATCTCATAGTACTATGCTGAAGAATAAACCGGTTCTGGACTAGTCGGGATTGACCCCCATAACGTAGGATGAGGCAAAAACGGAGCAGAGCAAGTAGTTGCTGACCGTCTGGGTCCATCTTGAATGGCGGCGTCAACACTCTCAGCGAAACGCTCAATTTGGTTGTGAGACGGCTTGTACTCCAAATATGTTATTTCCGCCATTCGGAATCTGCATTTGGCAACATTTATCTCGAAGTGAAAGCGACTAATAGATGACACACATCTCCCAAAACCACGAACTGTTCTCATGTCTGCCATGTTGTCCTGCCATCGGAATTTTCCGGCAAAAACCACCAACTTATTTCACCCACTTCTGAAGGAAGATAGCGGTTTTTGTTGAGTTTCGGCTAGCAGATCAGCTGGAGTTGCAAGGAGTATTTACGAATTTTCTGTAATGTAATTCGACAATTCCAGACGGCGCACAGTGGACAAAATCACCAATTCAGGGGGACGAAAGTCAAGTCAAAAGTTTAGAATTTCTGAGTGCTTAACCTTTTTATTATTAGTTAGTAAGACGCTTAATACTAATATTTCCCGCCATACGTTGTTGACAAACAAATAGTAAAGTGGGGAATCAGTCATGTTTACACAAGTTCCTGATAACCGGCAGTGGGATTATCTTTATTCGATGGCCATTCATATGTTCAAGGTGTGTGAAGCGGGAAGTTTTATTGCTTTTATTCAACAAAGGACATTGCTGAGACAGGTAAGACATTAAATTTCCACATTCGTTATTGAATATACATTGCATTCTACCTGTAGATTTAACTTAGCAATTTGTAAATGTATGCCCCTATTCAATAAACGAAAAACTATATTAACTCCAAGTTTCCCCACGGATTTGTTTGCAGGATTTGTTTCATCAATCCTTCTAGTTTTCAAATGTTGCGTAGAATTTTTGCGATTTTTTGCGTTTTGGGTGATACATAATTTTTTTCAGTCAAATTTTAGCAAATCAATTTGATTTTAGACCACTGTGTGCACGCCAATCGTGTCAAAAATTGTCCACCTAAATTGGTGATATAGGCCACTGTGCGGCGGTACGTCTGCAGCATCAGGCACAAACCAACAGAGAGGATGGAAGATAAGTGACGGGTGACGGTGACCGCATACACCAGTCACTCTAACTTGGAATAGGATAGATATCGAGTGATAGATAGTTGATTCCAGACCTATGCCTGCATCAGACTACGTATGTCTGAGATGAAGAGAGTAGGTTGAGCAGGTGACTCGATGTTTCCAGAATGCAACTTCTGCGTACATTTGAGTTCTTACTCAGGAAAAATGGGCTGAACGCGGACCTACTATAATCTACTCGCAAGAAGGGTTATTTGGGAGTTTTAGCAATAATAAGTCAAGGGTTTAGCTCAGGAGAGGGACCACTGACCAAGTGAAATCCCGGCTCGGTTTTCAGGCTTTTATACCTGACCGTTTTCTTCCTTCCTCCTCCCCGTTCCCGAGGATGAAGGGACTTAAAAACAAGAAACCACTGTTTTTTCGATCAACGTCTTTGAAATGGAAAACAGGGGTGCTCGGAAGCCCTAAACATATCTACCTAACATTTAACGATTCAACGTTACTTCGGAACCATTTTTGCAAAACACCTCTTCTTTGATGAGAAAATCGTCAGAAATTGAAACAGAAACATATGTTAGGTAGGTACGCCTGATGTTTTATTAGGGCCTCTGAGCACTCCTTCATAAATGGTCTTCCTGTTTTTCTTTTTCTTTTTTTTGCGTCTGGCACAGGTTAGTATGGTTTATTTATCATCCAGACTGTCAAAGTTGTCCTATTGGATCTGAATTGACAAAATTAAAAAAATAATAATAATTTGTTTTATGGGCAAATTTTTATGATAAGTCTTACGCCTTACTAAGAACTACTGTGTAGTTAGACGATCATTTTCGGTATTGGCATCTTCCAAAGAGAAATTTAAGCCGGTTACTTCTGTATTTTACTACTTTAGAACAGTAAATTAAAAAATATTTTGGGTGTTCGATTGGTTCAATTTTCTGGAATGGGCTTCCGGTCTGTTTTAACGCACCTAACTAACTTCATTTGAACATATTCCAGAGTATGTATAACTAATTATTTCGATCAATGATACCAAGTAATATGGCCAAGTAAATGAGACTGAAACTGAATTTTAAAACAGTTTACTTTCTGATCAGATACATTTGAATTTGACACCAGTATCCATCAAAACGAGTCCGATAACGCATACTAAAAAGGTTTGCTTAGGGATCAGATATTTTGAACATTCTTTACTGTTTCAAAGAATTGTCAGCTGTATTGTTGTTTGAAAGAGAGGTCAATGAAGAATGGGAAGATGAGCTTTTCCGCGGAGGAATTCGGAGATCCTCATTGCCGTTCTGAGATTTCTCTTTGTAGAATTTAACTACTCGAAGCCATGAATTCCTTTTACAGCCAACTCTCTGAAATTGTTGTTTTTTTATTTTTAAGCGCATTATCGTTGTTGAACTTGTAAAGCGGTTGAGGAGTAGGAGCCGTCTTAAACATTGATTTAATAGCAAACTTTAAACCTGGACCTTGTTTGAGATGGTTCTTAAGTATGATGATAATGATGTTACCTTACTCTATGAAGACCCAACTTGCTGATCGCCAAACGTTCACCATCTGTTTGTGTGTGTTCAAAGCAGAGTTAAGTTAAACCTAGGCAAGAGGGGATGCACATTCTGACGAACCCCCAGTACGAAGTGTACGTAGTTACAACAAGCCACAATCGTAAGCAAACCATCACGCTCATCCATGGCTATGAGTCTGCTGATGCTTTAGCAAGAAGAGTCATTAGTGGTAACTACAACGAATTTTTGCTAAAACCCTACGATCAGGTGTTCTATATATTTTATACTTGAAGCCAATTCCTTGTGGCATGATAAATGTTGGAATAGATTCCACTCGTCTGCGTAGGAGTCTTCTGGACCAGAGCCTTTCATGATCCAACTTACACACAGGGACCGAATATTGACCATTGCCAATCGAAAGACCAGATCAATCTTACCCAAATCCTGTACAGTGAAGTAGCATTTATTGAGTGTGGAAGGTTTGTGATAGATTTTGAGCTAATCCGTTACTTTTTAAAGAACATCTCTTATGGTTCTCTGGTCACAAGTTAGGTAACTTAAGGAGGTAAAGTTTATTTGGAACTAGTCACTGTTGTACCAGATAGCCATTGGGCTTAACTACGCATTGTAATACCTCTATAGGATGCTCAACAGCATATTATTCATCCCGTTTCAATCCACCATCGGAATCCATGATGGGTCCCATGATCCTTCTTGCTCAAATACCTCGAAATAAATGTCAGAAAAAAATTTAATCATAATTATCAGTCAAATTCATTCAGCTAATTATGAAATCGAGGTTTGACGTTAACGATTCGGAAAATAATTTAGGTAATCTGGAAAATATTTTCCATGGCTGAAGAACTGACGTGGGATGGACGTAAAATACCGAAAGAGGAAGGATCGCTCTCGGATTACCTCACGTGAAAAAGGGGACTGGTTCGAGTTTAACATTTTCCAGACCCTCAGCTTTCACGCGAGATGAAGAGAAAAGTTCTCGGAAGGCTTAGTAGAAGACGATTCAACTGCCTTGTTTACGGATAAATTAATTTCTTACGAACTAATTACTTGATTATTTTGATAATTTTTCAGGCGAACAAAGACGGCTCGGGTGGTTTTTATGAAACGTTTGGATTTCATACATGAAAACAAGTATGAAGTTCATTATCGGGAAGTAGGAATAAGAATACGAATGCGGATATCGATATGAATGACAATACTAATACAGATTTGAGTACCTAATGAATAATGAAAACGATTGAAAAATTAATAATTTCATTCGTGATTTTTGAAAATATTCACAATTTTTTGTGGGTTTCCACAAAACTTAATTTATTTTATGTAAACATTACTCCAAATTACCTATTTTGCTATAAATTTGAGTTTTCAACATGAATTATAGTGGTATTTATTTGTTTAGTAAATTTGTCTACTATGCACTTGTTTTTTGTGAATATCACAAAAATTGTTCTTTTCATTAGGTACTTGATATATTACATCCTTTCGTAATTTAAATTTTACTAAAATTCAAACATTTAAAATAAATTCCATTCAATTCAAGTTTTTGGTTTCTTATTCCCAATAATTGTTTTAATAAAATAAATATTTTTCATCTCGCTGAAATGTTTCGTGATTATTTATTTATGCAGAACATCGAATGAATGAAAACTGTGTCAGCACGACACTTTTAATTGAAATCGGGTTTATGTGTTCGAAATTAATGTGTTTCCAAGGAATTTGTCTTGACTACTCATAACAAGAGCCCTTGAAATAATATATCTCTAACTTCATGCCGGTGATCGAATTCAGAAGTTAGAGGCGGAGGGACTACGTGAATTGTTGACAAGGTTGGAGTGTGGTGTTGATGAGCTCAGACATTGAAAGGGGTCAGAAAGTCCTTCCAATAAGACAAAAAGGAGAAAAAAATGTCCTGGCAAACTTTATACAGGGGAGCCAAGAATACGAAAGAGTTTTTCACATATAGGTGGGGATGGTGAACAAGGTGAGTCGAGTCGGAATGTGAGGAAGCGGGCGAGGACAAGTTCGAGGAAATAAATAAGTTCTTTCAAACGACAAGAGTCAACTTACGGCCGAATGAAAAAAGAACATTCTTTCACAGCTTGACTAGTAATCGGCCCCTGACATTTTTCCAACGTTGAACGATACCTGTCCTACGTGGATCTACGATTTCATCCTAGTTGTTGTTATGAATTGGAAGGTCACCCAGATTCCTAGTAGTTGTTAAAATGGAGGATACTCTTCTGGTTCTTCAAAATTCCAAGATGACAATACATAATTCTAAATTCTTGAATGTTGGAAAAACTAAACAGACTGATTTTAGTGAATTTTCTTGAAAATGAAGCTGTTGCCAAAGATGGCAATATTCAAATTCAGAATAAGGATACAAACGATTTTCATAAATTGGAAAATGTGAATGAGAAGAGACATATCAATATGAATAAGAATATGAATACAGGTATGAATAAGAATACGAATGCAAATTTAAGAAATTTAATTTTATCATTGTGAATTTCACTTGTTGTGGAATTGCCAAAAATTCACCTTATTTGAATCTTCCAACAATTCTCTTGTTTTTGTAAATCGCATTAAACTTTTTCCAATATTGAATTTACAAGAATTATAAATTTTCGCATACATTTTATTGAATTATAATTGTTGGATTTTTATTTCAAAAAATGAGCTTTAGAGGTCGTTTGTACAAAAAAAAGTAAATATACGAAAATTCGCTAAGAAGATTGTCGTTTTATGCAGGTGGAATTATTGAAAATGTACACAAATAAAAGTAAATTTAAAGGAACATCATTTAAAAGTGTGAATTATTGTGAAATTTACAAAACAGTGTGATTATTTCTTCACTTCTATTCGTATCATCCATATTCATAACGGTATTTGCATTCTTATCCATGTTTTCCGATTAATGAATTCCATTCGTATTTCTATTTAGAAATCTGAATAACTAAGGAGAATACGCATAGAATTAAAAAAAAAGGTTTTTATTAAAAATACAATCTCAGGCACTGGAAAAATTGATATTCGAAAGTTGAGACAGTCCCCAAAAATTTTGAATTTGTAGAAGAGGTCATGGTTTGGTCTGATCTGAAAAACAGGAGTTAGGGACAACGACGGAGCCATGGTGTGGCGTTCTTTCATATTCCATGAAATTCAGCTTCCCTCCCTGCTCCACTCGAGTCAATCCCTTCCGGTTATTTAGTGCTCGGGTTATGAGACGCGCGGTCAAAAATGTGAGCAATATCAATGAATGGAAGAACGACAAGGCTTATGGCTATTCCTACTCACTGACTAAGGATATGCTCATGCAAGTGCGTAAAAAATAAAGGTCCACATCTACCTTATACATTTCCATTAAAAGTTTTCGTGACTGTAACACAAGCCGTGAGACACCTCGACCTCAGGAAAAGGAAGTTGCCTGTCATCCAGCGACCCCAACGACCTTATATTGTTGTGACGATCACTACGATATAAGTAATAATATTATTTTAACCTAAATATTGTTATTGTTAGAGAGTTGTGAGCACTTGCGACTAAATTCATATTAAAAATGTAAAGCTCCAGGGATAGAAAACATAAATTTAATGTGATAAAATGAAACATCAACTTACGCTTCACTTGTCCGCAGATATAATAAGTTATGAAAAACTCGAATACAAAGGGAATTCTTGCTCTTAAAACAAATGTCCATTACAATCATATTAGCTGATTTGATGGGACGTTCACATTAACGTGCTTGTTGACGTTAACTTCTTCCGTTCTGGACAATGATGAAAATGACTAAAAATCGGCAGGGTTATGTTTATCAAAGTGTTTACCATCAATGAACTACGTAAACTAAAAATATAGGCTAAATTTAATTTCATTCCGTTGGTTCTACAAAAATCGAGAAAAATGTGAAAAATTCCCATATTCCAGAATATTTGTTTGAATGGAAGAATATTATTTAGAACAGGTTTTTTCACAATCAAATTTATTGTTGATAATTTTGTTGAAGTCAAAGTGCTCAATTCTGCATAAATGAAATGCTTCAATTTCGGGAAATTCTTGGAAATTTGTATAGATTCCTATAATATACGAATATTATATAAAAAAATCTGAAAACTGTTGTCAACATGTTCTACACCCCCCGAACCGAAAAAAGCATCCCCTCCTCATGTACCGACAGCCGCATTTATTTATTTTTAAACGAAAAATTGGGGGCAATGAATGTTGTCAGTTTCTATGTAAGACGATTTGTCTGAAATGTTGTTGTCACCGTTTTTGGAGGAATGGAATGGCTTTATTTACACAAAAACCGGATGGAAAAAAGTTTATTTCAGCAAAAAAGTATGAACAAAGATAATTTAAGGGGATGGTGGTTGTGTTGGGGTGGCAGGGCTTGTCGGAAGCGGCTGTTTACATTCGATATACGTCTAGAGCAATTTTTTCTTACTGAACAAACAGCGGTGGGATTGCGGAGTGTGGGGTAGTCACGAAATCGGGTGGATTTTAATTACCGTGTACCCGAAATGGATTCCCAACGAAAGCGGAGGTGGAGAACTACACTGTTGGGTTCTGCATTAATTCAAAGTTTATTGATTCGCTATAAATCAGGAAAGACGACTGCTCCCCTCTACCGTCCTCACACCACTTCCAGGGTGCCTCGTATCACTATTTTCACCCTCCCAGATTTAACCCCTTTCGACATTAGCCTCCCAACAACAGCCTATACCACCTACTTTATCACTAACCCGGCACATACATTAGATTCTGGAGCTGCACCTCCTCTTCCTACACCTTGCCGAACGTTTCGTTCAAAACATTTCCTAACCTCTCAAGGAATGCCCCCGCACTCCTCTCCTTCACAAATTACTACACAAATTTACAACTTCTTACCCGATGTTTCCTTCTTATACCACTTCTCAACAGGACTGAATGCATTTGATTATGTCATGTCGGCCTACCCTGATCTCTCATCAGTTTAATCACAAGTACACTACATTTTTTATGAACTTATAAAACGTGAACTCACGAGATCAGATAAAGGCTGAACGTTGTTCGGCTCAGTACTCGACTAAAGCATGAGTGAATCTGTGCAATTGAAGAGGTATGTGTTTGGTTATTCTGTTCGCTTCACATTTCAAACATGTTTGAACAATGATTAATGATTGTTGATTTCTC
Organism: Creontiades dilutus; assembly: GCA_031894815.1. NCBI lineage: Eukaryota > Metazoa > Arthropoda > Insecta > Hemiptera > Miridae > Creontiades > Creontiades dilutus. The sequence continues at coordinate 277,603 of JAVIWC010001684.1, read as the reverse complement.
GGGAGATATTTACGGATTCAAACTGAGCTATTGAGTGCAGCAGACAGAGATGCAAAATCCTGTGACAGTAGGCCAGTTTGTTCTACTATATCAATTTCACTTATTTTTTTTAGGATATTAGTGCTTGTTTATAAACGCTTACAGAAATAAATGCTAACTAAATTAAATTAATTTAGTTTATCTATTTAATTTTATTTAGTTCCTCTATAGGTTTATTTATTCAGTTATCTATTTATTTGAGATAAATGGTTACAGAAGTTTTCAAACTTGATTTCCGTTAATGAAAAAAATATGATCCAATCAGAGATGAAGTTCCGTAAGCAAGTTCAATAATCGCCTTTTTTTCATTTCGAACGGTGAATGTTGGAACAAATGCGATTGAAGTTTTATTGTGATTATTATATTAAAACATTCTATAAGTTCACTCCTTGTCATGTAAATTTTCTTCTAGGTACCTATATACATATACGTTTTTTTCATTTTCGAATCCATCGGTCCGAGGATATCATTTTATAGTTGGCGAGTAAGATTGAAAATTGCCTGGCTTCAATTGCAAATTGTTATAATAGTGCTCGTAAATGCGATACTGCACTGGGTTTGATGCTGCAGGACGACTAAATACATAATTTATTTTTCATAATATGTACATTACACAAAAACGGTTTAAACATGAAAACCTATATTTTTCTTGGAGAAAATTGATCATTATTTGAACTCGGAAATCTTTCATACTAGTATCCGTGATTTTAGATGTGAGGTACTCATTTGAAGCAGAATGCTATTTAGTTTAATTCAGAATGGAGTAAAATTCATCTTAAAAGGAATGATTGACATCAGCCTACGGAGGAAAGGGGTAACTGAACGGTGCACAGGACATTAATTGATTTATCCGCTGGGGAGGTAGTGCAATAGCGCGGTTAGTTTTTTCACAGCCCCTTCGCTGCCTACTATTTTGAACTACATAATATCGATTTACACATTGTACATAAAATATCAGCGGGAGTGCAATGCGCAGGCATTTACAACTCACAGGCAGCAGAAGCTCAGAAAATGCCTTGCGAGTTGCGTTTTGTGCAAGATGTTAATTTCAATGTGTCGATGTTGAAATGCATTTTACTGCGCCAAAAAAGGAAATAAACAATAACACATAACGTCGGAATCGCCAAGAAACTGGTTGGAGGAAACGGATTTTGAAAATGTCTAGGTACTCGTTTATTTTAGTTATTTAAAGATTAAAATCTCTTGAAGGTTTAGAAAAAGTAAGTACTGAAATCATTATCTTTATGCTCTTTTTAAAATAACGTAGAACAAAAAAAATCACCCATGATGTGGAAGTGTGACGCACCGACTGGACTTCACATTATTCATGCACCTTCTTCACTTTCCCCGCTCCTCCAGCTCTACACCCAGCCAATTTATCATGTTTGTTTAGGTCTTCTCTCAGACTCTCTGTCTGCCTTATTTGGTCTACAGCATCCTTTATTTCTTGCAAACCTTACAGTAAATCTTCGAACAGGAAGAACCATTTCCACAAAATGTGTAACTTTATTGATATCGAATGGTTGAACCCAATTGTAGATGTCGATTAGAATAGTTATCAAGAGAGAAGATTTTAAAAAGCCTTTTTTTTTACTGAAGCAGTACCAACGAATGTTAATTTCAAGATCAGAACAAATCAGGACAATCCCGATATTCACGTTACGATTGGTAAAGAATATGTCGTCGACGCCTCACACTGAAGGTGTGTGGACGTCCAACAAAAATAAAACGGAGCCGGATCGTGATGACTGGTTTACTCAGCGATCATCTGTTTACTCCAGATCACCTGAAAGATTATAAAATCAAGGAACATAGAATATCTAATCTTAAATACCGACATATCGTTCAGCTGGTTTTTTCATATTTTAGTTTATTTCGAGGGTTGGGCTTGATTGTATTATGAAGGAGTGGGATCTAATCAGTTCCGCAAAAAACGCTAGTTTTTTTGAAAAAAACTGAAATTTTGTTTCGAGTCAAACAATCAAGTTTTACCAATCAAGGTATATTTTTAAGTTAAAATAATTTATTTATAACTCGGAGAATCGGGCTTTCAATTAAATCCGTACTATCACACCCCCACCCCATTTTATTTCCATTAAACGGCTTCCTGTTACGGTTTACAGAAAGTGCAGAGTGGTAATGTACTGGTAAAAATGTGTCACTTTATTGATGAAGAGATGCTCCATGATTTATTGAGGGATGTATTTTTTCAATCGATTTAATCGGAATAAAATAACCCACCTTTGTTTTAGTGCTCCATCTGTAGTTAAAAACAGCTAACACTTCATCCACGCAACAGAGCGCATCATAACACAACTACTTGAACTAGAACCGAAACTACTTCAAGACCCATAAAAAAATTGATCAGTTGCTAAATATGAAAAACTGCATAAACTTCATATTACCATCGCATTCGACAAACAAATTTAAAATAGGTACATTCCAGAAACGTGTAAAAAATTAAAGTAACTGAATGGTTCTGGCGATCTTTGAAAATAGCACTTCAAGAAGCTTTACTGTTGGTGTACTACGTACTCAAGTATCATGTCAAAGTCTGTTCAATCGTTCACAAAACTCACGATGTGGCTGGCACAAAAACAAAAAAGGCATCGTTGGTCGATCTGGAGCTCACTCCAACATATTCGCCTTCGACCAGCCCAAAAGCTGTCAAAACGGACTAACATCAAGGCATTAAATATTTGACAAAAGTTAGTCACCGACTTTCTCAGATTGTTATAATACTTTTCTCCCATTGTTATAATAGTTGTGAGAGGACTACTAACATGAATAATATTCATATTATATAAAATACATATTATGTAATTAACAACAAAGGAATCTTTTAAGGTCCCAAAAGAAAGGGTCAACTACACCTTCGACCGCGTTCCCCGAAGGGGGATGATAATGATGAGACCAGCATTGTATACAAGGCCACCTAGCCAACTCTCAGACACCCAGTCAAGTTGAAGCTCTAGGGCGTGATCCAAAAGATATATCAAAGCTTATTTTTATTGAAATCCTAAGAATCCTTCTGAAAAAGTAAATCAAATATGCAAAATACATGACTACCTGAATGTTGTCAGTTCTATTACCTTAAACAGAAACTTCTTCCTTTTGAGAATTCGTTCTCTTTCAGGGTTGCCTCTATTTGAGATCATTGCTCGATTGTCAAACCATTTCTCTCTTCCGTTTAATTTAGTCGAGGCGAGTGCGACAGTAACTGGGAACATAATTTTAAACGGTACCTACCAACAGATAACTCGATGCGGCAGGGGAATCCATTTCCTAGGAAGGACGGTGGCCGTTTCGGACCGTCGAGTAAAAGTCGTTCTTGTCTACTACTTGGCTAGGACAACATGGTTCCATCGATAATTCTCAATAAGTTCATATTTACATTGGTCAACAACTGTGAATGTGAAAAAATATGTGTATATTATTTTCCTGCACCGGCAGCAGGCCGTCTCTCCCTTCACCTACGCAAGGATGAACTTTTAATGAACTACTTGAGCATTTCAACAGGAAGACCGAGCTGGGAAGTCGCATAATGGGATCAGATCGCGAATCCGGCTATTTCAAAATGGGCAGAAAAATGTTCTGCTCAATGCGGTAGCCTGTGAAATAAACAACAAACCAAGGCGATGGGGTTGTTTGATTTCCTTTGAACAGAGGGATCTATTTTGAATGTTTGTCAAAAAAAGACCCAGGAGAGTTCCAACAGTTCTCTAACCTATGAGATCATGGATAGGTAGGGCAACCGTTCCCCCTGAAATCAATTTTCTAGTTTGTTAGAAAAAGAAAAAATGAGTAGGTAATCAAGGTTATTTCATCATTGTTAGCCCTTCAGAAATGGTTCGTCTATAACGGCTCAGATGTCCTACATTAACAAATATAAATAATTTCAATTAGGTACACAGGTAAATCAATAAAGAAAAATCTTAACAAAAAAGGTAGGAACAATAGGTGAACGAACCTTTGAATGGTATTGAACAATTAATAATTGCAAACATAACCTAGGGGATATTGAAATCAAACAGAAAATACCATATGGATATTTTTATGAGAAATGAAGAAAGGTCAAGTTGAGCTGGTAGATGGAGAAGAAATCTATTTCAGGATAAGCACTTGAAAAAGCATTGGTCTCACGAGGTAGGCGACAGAGGGGACGGTTGTATAAAAAATTGAAGGCAGAGAATGGAACGGTAAAGAGAATATTGAACCTAGTTACATATTGAGGGACATTAATATTTATCATTGGTAATACTGATCGACAGTCTAAGCCGTTGAGAAGAAACCTGTGGAGAAATGACACATCGGCCACAACTCTCCGGTGTACTGGAAGAAGCATCCGAAATCCAAGCCCAACCAGGCTCTTGAAATAAATAAATCCAGGTTCTCGGAAGATATCGCGCTTTAAAAACCGCCGCTAAATGTTTTCTAGCATAACCTTATAGACGCTACACAACAGAGCCATATTTAAGGATCGACAATACAAGTGATTTGTACTAAAGGGCTATAGCATTTACATTAAAAAGTCTCCGATATTTCGATTCAGTTCGAGGAGTAACCACCACCCAATCATACAGTCGAACTTCAAAAAGTTTAGCCACCTGTAATATGAGATAACGGAACACTAGGATGGGTTCAGAATTCAACGAACACCACTCCATCAAATAATCAAGGCACTCTCGCAACAAGAACCTGTTTTCCTCTGATCGAAGATAACGAAAAATCTGAAGATCATCGGCAAATAAAAGAAAAGAAAAGGAACAAAGAAACCACCCTCTTGATCATAAGGAGGGCAGGCAGAGTCCGAGATTGGAACTTCCGACCGTGCATGTTACGATATGGACACTACACCCCTAAATCCCACTGTCTGAAAACAGTTCCTGATGTAACTCGTCTAGTAATAAAACGGTCCAAAAACCCTAATTGCCCGCCAGAGGGTCAGGATATGAACATGGGAAAGCTTGTCAAATGCCTTGGCAAAGTCGGTGCTAGTAAGGTCGACTTGACAACCGTGCTTACCATTGAAAACATGAACTCAGTAAACTCAACCACACACAATCGCTCTGGTAAAAAGAGGTGAAATCCGGTGAATCAAAAGTTTCTCCAGGATCTTCGGGATATAGAGCAAATACCGTGATAATTACTTATGGTTGAAATATCTTGAAATTTGAATATAGGGGTAATAAAGGATCGCTTCCAAATATCAGGGAAGGTTCCCAAACTGAGAGAGAGATTAAAAAGAACGGTGAAGGGGGAGGGAAGCATTTTACAGAAATCACGCATCAGCGCGGTTGGAACTCCATCTGGTCATATCCTGGTTTGTGGGCCAAGCCTACTCAAGCGTACGTATTGAGAACGTCTTCATAGAACACTGAGATAACGCCAATTGATACAATGTCAGAGGGAGGACGAGACAGGATCAAAATCAGGTACAAAGAAAGTCTCAAACAAATAAATAATACATCAACCTCAGAAGGAGAATCTGAGTGAACGATATCGAACGTCATACTAGAAGGAAGTTGATTTAAACCCTCAATGTGATTCAATTAATTCCAAAACACCTTTATATTTGATGCACACTCGTAAAACAATATTTTTCGAGCTATTAGTTGCTCAATAGTTGAAACAAAATGAACATGATTACATGTTGTCAATAAATTGAGTTAATTACTACCTTCTAAAACTGCCTATCATATCAACTGTTATTGAACTTGAACATTTTCGATTCGAACACGGAAATATTTTCAATCGGGGAAACAGTATTACAGTAAAGGAATTTTGCAACTAAATTGATCTGGGATCGTCAGACTAGCGCGTTTCGAACACCTTGAGAGTGAGTTGAGAATACTTTGTGTTTATGCAAAAAGGCAGTCAAACAACCTCTTCCTCTTGGTTTTTTTCCCCACCCTAACGCCCATTTTGAATCAGACTGATTTTATACTTTGGTCTTGCTAGATTTGCTATTCTGACCGCTATGCTCCAAAATGTAACAGTAGTTGAATTCCCTGTTTTTCACGAATTATGTTATTAAAGTTATTTTTCGTTCAGTTATTCGTTTACGAGGCAAAGGCATATAGAGATACAAGTAGAATTTCAATCTCCATTGGAGAGGGACTACCCACTGCTAACGAATACTCTCGGGGTTTCTCACGTCACCCAAGCCGCGATATGTTTCATCACAATAACACACGATACCAAAACCCATCACACCAACTATATAATAAACTCGGCCCTTGGCGCCTCGCTAGGAGGTAAGCCCCTGGACCCCCGCGTGCTTACTGCTTAAAGATTGTGGGTGAAATTGAAAAAAAAACATGGAACATCCTTTAGCCATGTTATTTTTGCGGTTTTCGTTTCCATAACTTCTTATCATTCTGCTGGTTTCAATTTGCTATTTTCCTGTCTGCTATTTCGGCTTTACCTATGTGACTGATAGTACTGAAATCCGTGTTCAACTGAATAAAATATATCTACCGTAATCAAGTTGTTATTGTGTAAACGAGGACTCGCAGCTCAGGATCTCGCAGAACTATAAAGGAATTATAGCGCGATTATATATGATGACTCACCACTAACTTCCATAAGAGGAAGTATATTTTTCATATGTTATACAGGGTGTCGCAGGAGTTACGCACAATCCGACTCCTACATGTTCTACAACTCATTTCCGAACAACAATGCCACATGTAGCAATTTTTCGCCAGAGGCCTCGTTTCCGAGTTATTCGCGATTTAAGATTTTTTCGTGTTTTCGATCTTATGTCATTAAAACTGCCACAACTCCCTCAATTTTAGAGATAACTCAACTTTGATGACACCGTTGGAAAGAGCGTTGAATTTTCTATCTATTTGATGTCAAAAAACTTTTTTTAAATTGCATTGAAGATGTGCGATTGCTGCGCAAAATGGCAGTTTTGTCAAAATCTTGAAATCGCCTGTTTTTCATCTCGCCTAGAAACCTCATGAATGCTTGACGCAGAACTGTGCAGGCCTGGTAAAACGTGCGCCAAAATGTCAGCATTCGAACGGTGTAGTTGTTTTGGTTTGAAAAAATATTTTTAGTTAAGGAAATGGTGTTTAACTGCAGAAAAAATCGTGTGTTTTCTGTTAAAATTGTGGTTTTTCTAAAAGTCTGGACGAAAAAAGGTTGGATTTGTGATGTACGTAACTTTTCTCGGTGAGTCGAATAATGACAACGCCAGACCTATTGAGTGACGATTTAAGTTAGGTTTGTCGGATGCGTAAACCCGTTCGTTTGTGAACAGCGCCTACGGCATTTCTAAGCTGTCCGTCCAATGCCAAGATACTTAATCGAAAAGTAGAGAGTCGGCTATTGTTTGTGTTCATTTACGATTGATTTTGATGAGCGAAAAATTGCCAAGAGGCATTTTTGTTCGGAAATGAGTTGTAGAACACGTAGGCGTTGGATTGTGCATAACCCCTGGGACATCCTGTACTACTAAAAAAGACCTAATGTTTGAAAATTAGGAAACCTACGGAGGAGGCACTGTCTTGGTCAGGGGCCAGATATGCAATGACCCGCACGACCTCCAGGTCTTGAAGGAGGGGTTGCTCTGTGCGCCGTGTATTATCAACCCCAATCTGATTTGTCCGTAGCATTGGGTGTTGCGATGTTGATATTTTGTTGTTTCTGATCAAATTCAGTTTTAGTAAAATGGTTTTTGTCTCGAATATATTATCCAGTTGCAGGATAATGGTAAGATACTGGAGTTTGAATCGAGTTCATATCAAGAGTTATAGTTTAAAAAATATTGTTAAGATATAAACCAAAAAATAAATATTTAAAAATGAAAAATGAAAATTTTCTTTAGCGAAAAACGTCAACGGCATTCATAAGCTGTCCAGCCAAAGTCAGGATAATCGGAGAGCTGAGAAACGGATATTGTTTGTGTTCATTTACGATTGATTGCGATGAGTTGCTTTCAGTTGAGTAGCTATACCACAAGTGAGTATCTTGGCCTGATTTTTGTGTACGAATTTGCCAATGGTAATGCTTCTGAAGCAGCAATGGAGTCACACTCCTCCTGTGTACAACCCTTACGAACACGTCTGATAGTACGAGGAAAAATCATTGGTAGATGATATTGTTTATGTCACTGATCCTTCTTTATCTAGTAAACAATCTATTTGTTATCTACTAATTATTTTCGTCACTAAGGTTTTGGTTATTACTACCAGCTATGTTCTTTAGCTATCGCGCACCATGATGAATGGGAATATGCAATAGGGAAACCACGCTGAAGGAAATACAGCGAGGAAAGAGACGAAAGGGAAGAGTTGGTAATGATACGGAAGCCTGGTTTGATAAGGGTCCATAGTGTTAGTAAAAAGATGAATGCAACTCATCGCAAATAACTCATCGCGATTTCTAGATTTTGATAAAACTGCCATTTCTCGCAGCAATTGCACGTCTTCAATGCAAAAAAAAAAGTTTTCTGACATGAAATAGATAGGAAATTTAACGCTCTTTCCAACAGTGTCATGAAATTTGAGGCATCTTAAAAATTGAGGGAGTTATGGCAGTTTTAATGACATAACATCGAAAATACGAAAAAAGTCTTAATCGCGAAAACTCGGAAACGAGACCTCTGTCAAAAAATTGCTATGAGGCATTTTTGTTCGGAAATGAGTTGTAAAACACGTAGGAGTCGGATTGTACATAACTCCTGGGACACCCTGTATAATATTTCGCGTTCCGCTCCCCCGTCACCCATCCCGCGTAACGTTGTTCGGCCAGTTAGTTAGTCTAAGGCTAAAGCACGTTCCATGCTAAAATTATTCTTTGTATAAGTATTCTTCAAATGGATTATCTATCCATTACTCAGATACGGTTAGGAATACAACAAAATAGACTCTGGCCTAATTATAAATACCGTGGATGTCAGGTTAGATGTAGTTGGTACGCAGCGATTCACTCAATTCACTTCGTGAGCAGTTCAACGGTGAGTTGAAATGTCCAGAACGGTTTTTTTCTCTTTTCAAGAGCTGAGAGGTCTCAGGCCGCCAGCGTTACTCGCAGTCAGATAGGAGAAACGGGAGGCAAAACCCTCTCCGCACCATCGGCTACCCCTTTCGTTCCCCATCCCACGTTGTTATTCGCCCATTGTCGAGAGGACGGTCCCCCTCAGAGTTCCAAAGGGCCATTGTGCAGTTTCTAATTACTTAAATCATTACGCCCTAAGCGGTTTGGAGCGGTCAAGAGCCCCATCGAACGTGGAAACAGGAGGTTTGAAGTTAATTGTCCCATCGCTCATTACAGATCGGAGCTTTCGCCCTCCCGTTGAGTGTTCCCTTCCTGACAGATTTCAAACGGAATCGGTTTTAACCTCAAATTCTTTCGGCGCGGTTCATTAGTGTTAGCCCCTCCTCGAATTATTAGTGATTTACCTCCAGATTTAAAAAAAATCATTTTAAGCCTTTGTACATCAGCAATAAAAAAGAAGCGTTACCTCATTAATTCGCCGTTAATAATGAATAAATGCGGAAAAAATCAATCTCGGCTAATGAAGTAAGATAATACAGTATTTCAACTCTCCCACTTATGGACTCTTAATTTTTCTAAGACAATTAACTAACATTGACCTAAAAATAGCAACAATTTAAAACAGAACCTTAGTGATTCTAAATGTTAACCCAGACTAGGGTGAAGCAGAATCCTTTGTCACTTAAGGAGTCCGATACGAAATTGGGTAGAGAATGACATTAATTTGAAATTTTGAGATTAATATAGTTTTATTGACTCTAGAGAGCTCATAAAGTAAATGTTGGAATAGCACCCTCATATTTCAAGGTGAGAGAAAGTAAGAAAACGAAACCGAAATGAATATAAAAATCTCATATTTCCCGAAAGATCATGCTCAGAGTCATGGGGGGTATTTTAAAATACTAGGTATCATCATAGTTATTAATTTCATTGCCACTTACCAACTGAGTAAGAAATATTGTACAAATACGAATCGTCTAATTGTATGCAAATGTTAATTGTTTTTCTTGCATCAATTTTATTGAAATTAACCTAATTAAATTAATTAGGCACGGCTCGAAATGCCTATCATTGAAAATCACAAAAACCATTGTACTTCAGACATATCTACATATATTGACTGTCCATAATGATATTCCAGGGAGAAATAGTAATTCCACTTCACTTATTAGCTATCATAATTGGAAAATTGAAAACATTTGGGATGGAACTTTATTAGCTTCAAAGAGGTGGTAACGTAAGATTCGAAGGTGGTTAATGGATTTCGTGACCCCTAAATCGGTTCTAATGGGTTGTGTCTACGGGGGGCATCACGATCCGGAGCAATATGTAGCGATGACAATCCAGTAGTAGTTAATCATTAGAAGGTGATGGATAGCATAGTTTGGTCTGTCAGCGATTCAAGATGTTACTCCGTAGTTATCACCGTCGAACCGATCTCGGTCATCGCAACAGGAGCTCATGGGAAATACAAAAATCCCTATTCAATAGGTCGGGGCTAATGATTTATTGTACGTGTTTTTATTCGAAGAGTTCATATGATCGTTCGGATATTTCTCGGAGATGCCCAAGGATATTGAACAACATGTGGACATAAAAATAAAATTCAAATAGTCTACACACAAAGTATAGCAACAACATACCTCCTGAGAGTTAGCTAATAAAAACTGAAAACGAGAAGGAAAAACGGGCAACCTTAATACGTCTGAATAACACACAATTTGTCTGGAAAGAGCATAATATGAGTGTTGGAGGCGAGGTGGGGGACTTCATTGAATTGACCTTCGAAAATAACCCAAGTACGGCGGCCTGACAAATTGTCAGATATGGTGATTGTCTTCATTCAGTATACTTGGTCATACTTCCTGAGTTCAGAAGGTCATTCGCTATTGCAGAAGTGAAGTACTCGATCGTCGATGATGATCTTTTGAGAGAATTGGAGTTGTTGAATGATATACAGAATAAACAACTAATTGATTCATCCACTCGCTTATCGAATATGAGGCACTTCTATGTTATTTTCCTAACGTCCTATAACAATGCAGTAGTTTTTGCAGTCAGGATTATGATTCCGACGTTGTGAGAGGAAACGATGGTTTTCCATTGTCTGGAAACCATGGAGATTTGCACCAGACAAGATGGATAAAGTGAAATAACAAATCGAACAAATTCTAGTCTCGGAAATGGGTAGACCATCAGGAACCCCATAGGTTCGCCATTCCTTCAAACATAGTCCTAAAAAAGTATGAAACATGGAGACTATAGGGTCAGTTATGGGATTACTGAGATCTGTTGGTCGGGACATAGTATTGGAAACAAAATTCAGCTTAGAGTCTAATTTCATTAAAAAATGGGTTGAAGCGAAGTGAATTATTGAAATTTATGATCTACCCTCTGAATATATTAGAATAAGAACCATTAACTGTCAAGAAAATCTCTTTAGATTCGACCATGCCTATTGTTGTTCAAACAAGTTTATTCAAGAAATTGTTCTGTTGGATTTTTTGAAATCCACTGGGTATCTTCAAATAATAACAAGTCATAAGAGGAAGGAGTATTTATTTTCTCTCCAATGTTTTGGGTAGGAATTGAAAAGTTTCATTGTGGAAAATCATAAACCGAAAATAATATTTCGTCCCATCAGTACTTTTCTTCGCTTACAGTAACAAATGGATTTTTATATACAACTATTTGATTTGTTCCTAATTTTTTTTAACTATATATTATTCATTATACGGTAATAACTTCTTACATTGTAAGAAAAACTGCTTATGTAATGAAAACGGTGTTTAAGAGCCTTGACCACATAGGGAGGGGTATATTTAGACAACCCACCACGTGCTCCTCCTTCACAAATCCTGTTTTCCTTTTCAACTACCTACTTCACCATCTCTTGCCGAGTTGCCAATTGTTCAGTAGTTCGTATGTGTGTACAATGTACGGTAGGCTTACCCTTACAACCGTAACGAAACTGCTGTAAAAAGAAAAGACCTACTACTATTCCATATTGATGAATCCATTTAGTTTGTAAACTTCTTGAAGGCAACTTGATAAAAACAACTTGAGAGTTCACATCTCATCATAACTTCTTCGTGGCCGTTAAAATATCCTGCAGATATCATATATACAGGGTGTCCCAGGAGTTGTGCACAATCCGACTACTACGTGTTCTACAACTCATTTCCGACCAAAAATGTCTGATAGCAATTTTTTGCCAGAGGCTTCGTTTCCGAGCAATTCGCGATTTAAGATTTTTTTCGTGTTTTCGATCTTAAGTCATTAAAACTGTCACAACTCCCTCAATTTTGGAGATACCTCAAATTTGATGACACCGTTGGAAAGAACATTGAATTTTCTATCTATTTCATGTCGAAAAACTTAAAAAAAATGAATTGAAGATGTACGATTGCTGCGCGAAATGGCAGTTTTGTCAAAATCATGAAATCGCCTGTTTTTATCTCGCCTAGAAACCCCATGAATGCTTGACGCACAAATGTGCAGGCCTGGTAAAACGTGCGAGAAAATGTCAGCTTTCCAACGGTGTAGTCGTTTTGGTGTTTAAAAATATTTTTAGTTAAGGAAATGGTGTTTAACTGCAGAAAAACGTGTGTTTTCTGTTAAAATTGAGGTTTTTCCAAAAGTCTCGAAGATGAATGCAACTCATCGCAGTCGGAAATGAGTTGCAGAACACGTAGGAGTCGGATTGTGCATGAGTCCTATGACACCCTGTATCACTAAAAAAGACGTAATGTTATTAAATTGGGATTGCAACGGAGGAGGCATCGTCTTGGTCAGGGGCTACATATGCAATGACCCGCACGACCGCTCGGTCTTGAAGGAGGGGTTGCTTTGTGCGCCGTGTATCATCAACCCCATTATGATTTGGCCGTAGCATTGGGTGTTGGAATGTTGATAATTTGTCGTTTCTGACCAAATACAGTTTTTGTAAAATGTTTATTGACTCGAACCTGTTATCCAGCTGTTGTACAATGGTAACATATTGGGGTTTAAATCGATTCATACAAAGAGTTAGAGTTTAAAAATACTGTTAAGATTTAAATAAAAAAATAAATATTTGAAAATGAAATATGAAAATGAATTTAATGAATGAAAACGTTCGTTGTGATCAGCTTCTACGGCATTTCCAAGCTGTCCAGCCAAAGTCAGGATAATCGAAGATCCAAGAGACAGCTATTGTTTGTGTTCATTTACGATTGATTGCGATGAGTTGCTTTCAGTTGAGTAGCTATACCACAAGTGAGTATGCTGACATGATTTTTGTGTACGGTTTTGCAAATGGTAATGCTTCTGAAGCAACAAGGGAGTCACACTACTCCTGTGTACAGATCACACCCTAGCGAACACGTTGAATAGTGTGAGGAAAAAATATTGGTAGATGATATTTTTTATGTCACTGATCCTTCATTATCTAGTAAACTGTCTGTTTTTTATCTACTAATTGTTTTTTGTCGAGAGAAGTTACGTATATCCCGCCAGCAACCTTTTTTCGTCGAGACTTTTGGAAAAACCTCAATTTTAACAGAAAACACACGTTTTTCGACAGTTAACACCATTTCCTTAAGTAAAAATATTTTTAAAAACCAAAACGACTACACCGTTGAAAGCTGACATTTTGGCGCACGTTTTACTAGGCCTGCACAGTCCTGCGTCAAGCATTCACGGGGTTTCTGGGCGAGATAAAAAACAGGCGATTTCAAGATTTTGACAAAACTGCCATTTCGCGCAGCAATCGCACATCTTCAATGCAATTTAAATAAAGTTTTTGACATCGAATAGGTAGATAATTCGACGTTCTTTCCAATGGTGTCATCAAATTTGAGCTATCTCCACAATTGTGGGAGTTATGACAGTTTTTAATGACATAAGATCGAAAGCAGGAGAAAAATCTTAAATCGCGAATAGCTCGAAAACGAGGCCTCTGGCGAAAAATTGCTAGGAGGAATTTTTGGTCGGAAATGACTAGAAGCACACGTAGGAGTCGGATTGTGCATAACTCCTGGGACACCCCGTATAGTAACCAAAAGACCATTATAGGTAAGATGTTGTTGAGTTAAGAAAGAATAATGATTATTTTTGGGAAATGTAAGTAAAAATCCGGATATGATAAACGCTGTTTCAAGTTGAAGCTATGTACTGTAATTAGTTTACGGAAATTAGTTAACTTATTACACAGGTGCTAATGTGTTTGGTTTTGACGGGGTTATGAAGCCAGGGGACTAAGAGGTATTAGGAATCGTGGTCATAGGTAATAGTAAGTAATAGATGTACAATTCGTACGAATAGAAATACAAGAACGTACAGTGATTTTCATGGGTTCGCCTGGATGTTTGGAGGCCAAACATTGATACCACTGCTCAGTTGCTCTCCACTCCTCACCACACGGGTATTTGACTCTTCTGATTGATTCAAAATTTATCGATTGCTATATTTCCAGTTTTTTAGAAGTGATCTACTTGTTTCGCAGTGAAACCATTCCACGGGGCCCGAGAAGTGACAATGAAGTTCTTCACAAGTACCTTGTGTGCCCACCTCCCATTTTATTCTTTGTTTGTTTGCTCCCTTCCTCTAATAATTTTTTTTTCGTAGGACAGAAAATTAGGGTTTTGGAAACGGTTCAAGTTTAGTGTAAAATTTTGTCCACTCTAATACCGCATATACGGATGCATGATAAAGACACACCACTACCACTACTACCACTGTTGATAAATAAACACCATTTGGGGTCTGGACATTAGGGGTGTCCAAAAGAGAAAATGAGAAGGAGGAAATTCAAAACTCCATAACTTCCTGAGTGATTTCAATTTTGAACATAATCCGGCTCTCACAGCTGTAAACCAAGAAGCAGCTGCTTATTTCTGAATTGACTTTACTGGAATGGAATTGGGAGAGCTCTGGTCAATTAAGTAGGCAGCAGTAATCATTTAAGGTCGTTATGAAAAGAGAGCTGTTAGTGAAGGGCAGGAGAGGTGATGATGTTGTGGTGATGGAGGGGTGGAGTTCAGGGGTTAAGCAGTGGTTTGACATGACAAAGGGCGGAAGGCAGCGCTGGGTGGTATGGTGAGGGGGCAGTAATATACTATACGTGTTAAGGTGGAGGAGGGAGAGGGGAGAGGAAGAGAGAGAGAGAGAGAGAGAGAGAGAGAGAGAAAGAGACCACGAGATCCCAAATGCGTGAGGGAAGGAGGTTGCGAATGAGAGACCGAGGCAAGTTTATTTTTATAGGAAGGGTGTCTCCACGCTCCAACAGATTCGCCCCCTCAACCACAAATTACGGGCTCTTCCACCGCCACCTTCTCTTCCACCACTTCGATCTTCTCGTCGCTACACCCCCAGCTCGCCACTTTTCCCCTCGCTGAATGCCCTTCCGCCTGCTACGGACCGTTTTAAGCTCGCCGATTTCCCCTCCTTCCTACCCGTTCTGTGTCATATCAATATCTTGAAAGTCATCCCCATTCTTCAACCTTAGTTGGAAGTCAAAGGGGAATAGTTTCAAAAAGGAAGAGGTACTCATTTTGCTTTCCATGATGACCGAGTAGGATTGAGCTTACCGAATCTCGAAGTCTGTCGCACTAGAAAATGAAGAGCAAGCCTTGAATGCAACCGCATTACGCATAAATGTACGGTTTTAGCGTCAGGTGTGTTCATTGTGAAAAGAATGTTCGGCATATAAACATTGGTTTACACCTGATGCATTAAAAAAAATAATAATTTCCCGTTGAATAAAAACGAAAAAGTTTAAACAAAGTAAAGGTGGGGAGGACGCCCAGGTTTACCCAACTCCGGTTCTTGGGATTTGGGAAGTCAAGGGTGGTGGAGAAAGGAGCGAGGAATGAAAGGAATCAAGTAAATCCGTTTCAATTTTCTCGCACCACACTCTGCGCCATGACACGGTTGCAGCCATGACCCTGATATTGTTAGGCGACACTCCTTTTAGTTCAGATGACGCTTACCGCAAGTCGTTCCTATCATATTTACTTTTCTTAGCTCTCCAGGTCAGCTCCATGTCCTCGCTGCCATTGACGTCATGGATATTCAGGATTATGGTAGACCTATAATCGGCTTGAAGGCAACGATGTCCGGCTTCTTGCCCCGGTCACTCGGCACATGATACAGTCTCTCTCCTTCGACATCCCAGCCGCTGGATGACAATGCATCGGCTATCTGCTTGGCAACCGCTTCATGACGGATAATGCGGCCACCATGAGTCCTCAGACACTGCTGCACTACATGATAGGGGTTCTCATTTTGACTCCGACAGGCACAGCAAAGGGTATCTATTGCTCCACGACTACCTCTGGAACACCTCGCGGGCCCACTCCACCCAATTCGACAAAAAGGGTAAGTCAGAGTAATGACGGAGTTCTTTACCATCAACTGAACTAACTTTTCGGTGTGTTGTATCAATCGATAATAGATTGGTACAACGTACATATTCTTTGCCCTGCTTTCTTTCTACAACGGTCCGAAGTATAGGTATTCGAAACCCTAAGTTTTGCTTCAAATGCCCGGCCACAAATAAGTTCGTAAAACAGTTAGTCTTCCAAAAATACAAATACACTTCAGATACTTGGATGGTCACTTGAGACCTTTCTGAAAATCGTGTACATAGTTAGTACAACCTACCAGGCCAAATTGATTTTGGTTTGATGGCTGATTTTGGATTTTGATTGAAAAGGTTTCAAAAATGTGTGTTCAACAGCTGCGCAGAGGACTTCCAACACAATTTGGCGACTTTCTCCGGTCTTATTATGTAGTTTTTCATCTAGTGCAAAATCATGAAGATTCAGCGAAACTGTTGGAAGGAATTTAATAAGTTATTAAAACTGTACTGGGAATATGATATACGTACTTGAAATGATATAAAAGACAGGATTATTACATATATTATTAAAGATGTTCATGATCTAATAGAATATTGGAAAGGCTGGATAGTTTAAGGAGATTGAGCATTCAATATTTGAGCTAAGGCCTTCCACCAATCTATTGATCAATATTTATAAGAGAAGAGGACCAACATGATTACCCTGAAGGATTCTAAAGTATCAGAGTAAGTAGACGCTAGTTCGCATTTCACATTAGCCATGAGTCTATTTGTTAACGTATCTAGAATAAATCCAAACACCGAACCTATCCGAATGCCCCAAGTAGTTGCAGTAATGGTATGAAATGTCGGTGCGATTACTTGTCGAAAGATTTGCCGTAGTCTTTTGGCCGTGGCTTTTTTTGGAACTACTTCTATCACAAACCTAGGAAATTCAAGAAATTTTTGACCGCGATTTTTCCTCTGAAAAATCCAAGTTGCTCAGTTACGATTTCCCATAAAATTACACAAAAGTTGATAAACAACCAACTTACCGCGAATCTTCGATGTTAGTTGGATAGCTAGAGGACGCTCTTGTGGGTATTGAATGATCAGATATTCCATACAGGTTTTGGAAGTGAACGAAGACTGAAAAGAGAGAACGAAGTGATGCAAATAGCAGTGTAACATTGGCGAATGGACTGGGTTAAGAGACCGAAGGACTATCTATGCGATGAGTAAGCGAGAGACACAAGATATTGTCAGGGAGCATGCGGCTTAGGCTGCAGATGGACCTATATGAACTTTATCGCCCCCGATCTCGGCGCAGAAAGTAGCTATTACGCATAACCAAACGTTGCATTTTCCTAGCATAACATATTTATTTACTAAATCACTGGGGTTTATTATTCAATTGGCTTGCGTTCATTTATCATATCAGACCTACATCAAATTAAAGGAAATGGGCTCACTCCCATATTCGAGTTGAGGGCGCTTGGAACGGCCAGATGGGAAACTGCCAGTTATCAAGAAAGCGATAACAGAACTCGAAAAACGCAAATCTTGGCCGCATTAATCATGCCATAAATCGGGAATGGTTTGACCTACAGACCTGGGAAGGGGCTCATTCGATTCCTCATGGAAAGTTCTACAAAACAAGTCCACATTTAGGCCGCCTTGATGTTTTTTGAGGTTTTTAGGGATTTTACAAAACTTTGACAACCCTTAAATGGCACTTCAATTTGAGTTAGAAAGCTGGCTAAAGAATTGGGGCGTTGTCGGACCAACATGGATTTTTCCTGAAAATTTCAGATGTTTTGGTCCAGCCGTTTGGGAGAAATCTTGCGTACGGCGGACGGACGGAAAATTTTTTATTGCAGATTTGGATTCCAGACCATTTGAAACGTAAACCATGAAATTTTCAGGGGGGGTTAGAAATTTTTTTTTCGAGAGCGATTACTATGGTTTATTATTGAATAATAAACCAAAACCCAGTGTTAAGCTTCATGATATTTCTTAATTTACCATTTCTGCCGTAAGAACCCGTAGCCCTCTTGCCGGGCAAATCAGGTTCATTGGTATGCAGCGGTTAAAATGAAGAAAGGGTTTACATAAGTTGACGAAGGGTTTAACATAAGTTGGATGTTCGGATTGTGTCCAAGGCTAAAGTCCAGACCTTGTGGGGTAAGATAAATAGGTAAGTATGGAATAAATGACCTGGGTAAGCGGTATCCGATATAATCCAGCAATCGATGTTACCATGTCATGAAATATGCGAAAGGTAGTACGTAGTTACGAGAAGGCCATCACGGCAGAAGTGCTTCGTGGTACCAACGTCTGCAACGTTTGGGGTTTTTCCAACCGGTTTACATTCTACCGGGGCATTTCCTGAAGTCTCCCACTCACACCTTCACCCTTCTCAACGTCCCTAGGATCGGCGTCTGCTGAACCTCGAGGTCCTCCCCACTTATAAATTTAGTGTTATTTTCCCATTTAATGGTGTGCCCATACAAAACAAAAATACTCATCTTCAACATGAAGAGGTTTCAATTTTCTACCAACTTCCTTAATTGCGCCCTATCCCTCTTACCACCCTCTTCCCATTGTGGTACACAAACTGTCCATTTCTAGTTGGATCCTACTCTTCATCTATTCAATCCGTTCTGTTGGATAATTTTAGTTTTCTGAGTGGAAGAGAACAGGAACGCAAATGCACGGATTGCAATATGTGGTCGGGTTGGTAATACATTTTATTTTAAAAAATATTGCACTAGTTTGGTTAATAGTAAGGGTAATATCTCCCAATTACACTTTATTACAATATTTGGCAACAGGTGTAGTTGGTTAATCTGACTAAAAGTGACAGATGATTTTCACGTTGAAATTACTCTTACTGTTAAGAATTTTGGTTCCTGGAAAACGGTCAATAACATTTAAATATTTTCACTATGGAGCTCTTAAAATGTTGGAAGGTCATCGTTCATTGAGGAAGAGTTCTGCTCGTGGGGATAGGAAAGCTCTTTAAACAGTCCCAGCTAGCCAAATTACTCACTATTTCATATCTTTCATTTAATGAATGGCGATATAAAGTAGGTCATCCTTTCGATATCTGTTAGTAGCTGCAACTATCACTGATAGATCTATGACCAATTCATGAACAGATGCTTGGATGACATCAATTGATTGTCTGTTCTTAGCGCGTCTAAATAACTAAAATTAAACGATAGCCAAAATTGAGAGTGAATGGTGTCGATGGTAGAGTGTTAGAGCGGGACTCAATTATTATCAATATCTACCACGCAAAGCTATTGACTGATCGTGTTGTCAGTTCATCGGGAGCGGAATGGGGTGGGAGCCAATGAGCTCCGGCATTGGAAAAGGGCAGCGAAGTTCAATCATTTGTCAGATAGTTAGCCCGAAAATTCCATTATTTTTCTTGGATGATAGGAAGGTTCTAGGATAGTCATGATTCACATCATGATTTTCTTATGAGTGACTTAATTTGCTGATAAGCACAATGGCGTTGAAAAGACTGACATAAAATTAGTCTCACCCCGTAAAATCAATAATTCTGCCTCAGATTCATATAAATAACTTGGAACACATCGTTGAAAATGAAAAATGAATTTCACAATGCATGAAAAAATAAAATGAAAAACCAAACGAGTTTTGGAATTCTAACCAGTATTAGAATTCTATATTCACATTATTTGTTCAAAGTTACCGGTGTTCAGATGTGTTCGAATTACCAATATTCAGTCTGAGGAGCGTCACTCGAGCTAGTGGATGTCTGGATATGGGTTCACATTTGTTTAAGATCAGTTGTTTGGGAATATACCAGTGTCGGGATTCCCAGGCAGCTTAATTCATCATTCTTCTAATAAAGCGTTACAACTTTGAACAGCTAACAGTTTAAGTTACTTATATTGAACCAAACGACAATATAGTAATGGCACAGGAGGGGAGGGGCTGAGAGAAGTGATGGACATGAAGAGAAGAGGGTGTTATCCTCAGCGCCATTAACCTTGTCATAATGACAGTTGTCGCGATGAGGGTACAGATAAAGGGAAACCCGCTCATTGTGGAACGGAGTGTGATTCGCATCACGATAACTTTACACCATCATGGAGTAAGCCCTCCGACCAGAATATCTCGATGTTATCACGCAGTTAAGTCGGCTGTAAACAAAAATGGAATGGTCCTGGTTGTCAAAGTGATCGATAGTGAATATCAAGCGCGAAAGAACACTTACCCAACCGGCTAGTGACGTCTGTGCCGCATGAACACAATAGAAGACGTTTCATCGGCTTAAAAATAGGAGGACAAGAGCTGACGCACAGCTGACATTATCGTTTAGCCACAAAAATCGATGGAATTTATTTATATACTCGTTTAACAGGCCATTATCAACAGCCCAATCACAATATAACCCAGTCAACGGAATATAAACGTCATATGTTGACGAAATATACAGGTTCTCCTTGAAAATAATGGATAAAATAACGAAAACTATAATGATTCAGCCTAAAAAACGAAACTATTGCAATGTCTCCTGAATGTGTAAAGTAAAAATGTTGAAAAATGTCTTCAAGGAAATCCGTTTTGAGATATTCTAAAACCATTTGGGACTTAAACGCTATGAGCAAATTTATTTTTGTACATTTATCTAAACTCTTGTAGAGCCACTTCTTTATATTGAATTTTATATATCTATCATCTCCCACAATTTTAAAGAAATGTCAAATTTAATGAAATGATGGAATGAGCTTTAAATTTGCTATCTATTTCCTAACTGTAGTTAGGATTGGAGTCTGTTGGGCAGCTCTTCTTAAGCGCCAAATATCGATGAAATTTGAAAAACGTTCACTGCCGAAATCCGGTGAATTAAATGTGTTTTGAGCATCGTATTACTCGAAATGTTTTTTAACTATTAACTGGATCATCTGGACAAAATTATTAAAGCTCAAACATATTCTGAAAATGACAAGCAGTCGACGAGCCGAGCAAAAATTATGAAGTAGCCCGCAAAAAACTGTTCCGCTGAAAAAAGTCCTTACATTTCTTGAAAGTTTGATTTAAGAAATTGATGAAAATATTTAAAATTCCAAAATTATTAGTTGAATAATTTAGATAAATACGAACGCTGTTTAGATCGTGGTCACTTGGTACTTGTTTAGATCATGGTTCTTCGATTCTTCAATGCACTACCGCGCGAGTGGACTTCGCAAAATTATGTGCAAACACACTTACTTCAAGGTTGATCGCGGTTTTCATGATCTCAGTGACTGGTCAAATTAATCACAATTAGCATCAAACCGCAGAACGGCTAACATACCAGATGAGAGTGGATCAGTGGGGGAATCGGAAATCCTCTCTGCCATCCTTTCTGCCATGACGGCATTTCTCCTCTCGAGTATACCCATCCAAAACATCTTTGGAAGATGAAGTAATCCGAAAAAACGCAACCGATTCTAACACATGGGTGAATTATTTATTTAATAATGCGTGATTATTCATGTCATTGTAAGGCCACTTTTAGGTTCAGAAGTTGCTATTTTTCGCTATGGGTTATAATTTCCTTGGATCTGAAACCAGTCGGTTTTGGGTCCAAAGTTACTACAGAATGACACCCTACTTTCTTAAGTCAGTTAGAATCCTGTCTCGTTATTGGACTATATCATCAATGCAGTTTAAGCGATCGATCTAGCTAGAAATTCGGACCTACCTAGAGAGGAAGGGTTATTTACATAAATTCCAAGGCCTTTTACAATCCATACCATAAACCAAATAAAAATTTGAAAGAAAATTCGTTGAACCTCTGTAATGGTTTATTACACATTGCTGATGGTTGTTCGATGGGTCATTTGAACTGAACTGGGCTGGTCATTTTTCACTTCCAATCCTTCCTGATATTCTGAATGTCTAATTAAATTAATCTTCCCGATAGCGTCGATTTGCTCTAGTCAATCTGATAGCGTGCAACATTAAGTTTCAGTAATGAGACTTAACGAGATGGAAACCTAACCTTAACCTTGATCAATTTGGGTAATTTCTTCAACGCTTGTTTGGTATGTGGGTTTTTCTGGAAACGTTCTGCTGCCTACATTTTTATGATCAACGAAAGGTTTAAAATTATTGTATTTGAAATTTTAATGTGAGAAAATTTTGGAGAGACGAAGTTAGATATGATGAATTCCTATAATCATGTATGTTGACGTGTACAAAATCACTCACCTCACCGGGGAACGAATAGCCGTGTATGCGATGCTCGGAGCCGTGTTGGTTGACGGTCCCGTAGTGGATGTAAAACTCCTCGAATTGGTATCTGTATGCTAGTGGCCCTCCCGTGATATTGATGTGATGTTTGGTGTCCTTGTCAACTCTAAACACCAAAGACTGTCCTGTATTCAACAACGTCCCACTCACCTGTGGACAATAATATGTAAATGTCAACTGCCACACCATGTCTCAGTTTCTCTTCAAGATAAGCCGAATCTCACTTCTAATGTATATAAGGATGACATCTACCACAGCAATCAATTTTGAAGATACAAAGTGTGAAACAGTGTTACAGGATTAAACATTTCCTTGGGGTAGCACTTCTTTAGTGTTTCATGAACACAGCTGAACCAATAAATAACGAAAATATAATCCATAATATGTATTAAATATTTTGGCTCCGATGTATTCATGAAACTAAGAGAGAGTAGTACCCCAAGAAAATGTTTAATCCAGAATCACTGTTCCACACTTTCTTCAAGACTGATTGCTTTGGTTTAGGGGAGGGTGAGAGAATGCCGGTCACTTAACTTTGGAGTGCCATGTGTCTGACCTCATTGGTCCTAAAATAATGCTCCCAACGCAGATTGCTTTCAAATGATTTAATTTTAATAATCAATTTTATTTATTGGTTGGAGATATTGGTTGCAAACTAGAAAAACCGCTTTGACCGGCATTTCCCAACCCACGGGTCATGCGTGTGGGTAATGCCAGTCAGGTAACTTCCCTGTTGATTTCATTATTTTTCTAATTTTGAAAGGAAAATAACGGAATTGAACTCATTCAATGAGGAGTGTTTAATTGACAATTGTTAGATAGAAAAACTTTTCAAAATATGGTAACATCGAATGGAATGTAGGAACTAGGTAGGTACCTACGCATCAAATTGTAACTTTTTGTTTCTCACTTTAAAAAAAACATTTCTAGGTAAACTCATTACTAGGTAATGTATAGGATTAAAGAAATGGTGTGGCGACATGGCTATAAATTGAGTAGCTTCACCGATGACTATCATTAGAGAATCAGATAACGTAGGTACAACGAACTCACAAAAGAACTGACGTATAGAACAACCAGTAGGAGTAACAAATGTGAAATATTTTAAGAATTCAAATGAAATCATTTCCTTAAAATAAGATCAATTAAAAAAATACACTTGGATGTATTGGAAAGATCTCTCAGGATTTGGATGGAGAAAGATCACACAGGTCGTTCTCAGGGCCAAGAGTTGGCATAAATTACATTGCCAAGTGAGATCGTCAGATTGTGTGTTTGTCACTGTCAAATGAGCCTGTACAAATAAAGCATGCGTCCAGATTCGAAGCATTTATGGAAATATTCAATTCGTCGTCGATCATCACAATGGCATCTGCGTCGCAGCTGTCTACAGTTTTGTCTAAGTGTGACTCATATCTTCCCTTGCTCTTCTTCTCGGTGGCTTTCTTTTTTCCCCTCTTCGTCTTTTAGTTTGGTTTCTTTCGTGGTTTTCTTCATCACCTTTTCCCTTTCAGTTTTCCTGTCCCAGCTAGTTCCTGCTCCATCCGAGGTATACACAAAGCTTCCTCTTCTCTACTTTAGTTTATTTGTTGATCGTTTTCTCCTTCTGTTCATTTTCTAATCGTCTAACTACAATACTTCTAACCACTTGTAAAATACATAAATAAACTTCGTAGTAGACATTTTTCTTGAACAAATTACTTGCCTGAGGCAAGGAATCCTCCTAATTCATTTTAATGAACAACTCACTTTCATCTATACCTATCTGGGTATAGTTATTGGATGTTACGGGGGAATGATGGTCAGAAATAGGGTTATCCCGGTCAGGCAACAAATTCACCGGCATTCTCCCAAGTTAGTGACTGGGGTGCCCCATCATCCATATTTACGGAAATCTGATAGCATTTCCACGATTACATTGGCTAATTAAGGCTAATACATTGATTTACCAAGATATACTCCTAAAACTTTGAAAACATTTAATGAAAATGTACTTAATATGCCTTGAAGACGGACCATGAGGTAAAATATCACGGAATGATACCACCATGAGGCAAAAACATTCTGAACGTCTGACGTCTGTTGTAACTGCAGTTGAACCTCCAACGCATGGAATTTAGTTCGCTGGGACATTAAAGAAACAGAAAGAGCGGTAATAGAAGATTTCATCCCTCTGAAACCTATGTGACCGGGACTGCCCCACCCTCCTGTATATACACGGAGTCCAAGGGCTAATTTGCAACAAAAAATGACTGTAAGAAATTCACACTCCATAT
This sequence comes from Creontiades dilutus, assembly GCA_031894815.1. NCBI lineage: Eukaryota > Metazoa > Arthropoda > Insecta > Hemiptera > Miridae > Creontiades > Creontiades dilutus. The sequence goes on along the minus strand of JAVIWC010001684.1, from coordinate 252,682 downwards.
TTGTTGAAAGCCTATTCATCTCTTCTTGGTTCTAAACCAGAATTTGGATTATTATTGGAAACAGCAGATCTAGTTTTAGGTCGAATATTTGTTAGAAACTGCAAATTGCCTTATTCTGGGTTATTTACATCACTTTCAGTTCGCTTTTTGAAATACCTGTAGTAGCTATAAGGGTGATTACTATTTTACAGAACAATCTCTGTCCTTCATTGATAAATAATTTTCTGTTCAACTTTTTCCAAGTCATAGTTGTGGGTTGTGGTGTGACCACTTTCATTTAGTCATCAGATTGGAGCGTATATTAGCTTTGAGTCTTCCTTTTTGGTTTTTCAATGGGGAACCTATACTTTTTTGGCATGATAAGGATAATATTACTCCAACAATAATCTAAGTGTGATGACCTGGATGATGTTGGTTGGATATGCTTACATAATTATAACAGAATGACTTGACTGAAGAAGTCCCCGTAGTGGGGTGAATGTTAATGTTGATTTCTCATTGTCGAGGGATTTTAAACTTCACTGTTGTGGCTACCACAAAAGCCATCGAGGTTGTTTGAAACAATTCTCTTTTTCAAGTTCGGTTTTTGACACTAAATAAATACCAATAATAAAATGTGATACTTGTTCTACCACAAAGTCTGGAAAAACTGAAATATTCTATATATTTTCGATTATTTTTTGGTTCGACTCCAATTTTACCTTAGTTGAACAACAACCTTCGAAAAATCGAATTTCACGGCGTAAGATAGGAATTAGTAAGGTACTGCCAGAAACAAGAGAATCCAATGAACGCTGCTAATACCGAAGATTGTCTAGCTATTTTCTTGTTCGATTAAGTATTTCGGTTTAGTTGAAGAACACATTTCAGTTTAAATTTTCATTATGAAATGAGTTTGATGGAAGGGATAATTCTGTATTTCGTTTCTTCTCTTTTTTAACGGATTATGAAAGATTCTAGAACGGATCATATATAAGTGTGGCCTGAATATATGACTTGAGGGCGTACTTGTAATTAGTAATGGCAACAAAAAATCGATTTTTACTGTTTAAAAAATCGATTTTTTAAGATCGATTTTTTAAAGGCGATTTTTATTTAAAATCGATTTTTTTAACCGAAAAAATCGATTTTTACCTGTTTAAAATGCGTTTTTGTTATATTACAATGAAAATAATACATTAAAATATTATCCAGTGTGGAGAATCTAAAATAACGATCCGTATTTACTCCGGTGGTCAGTATTCAGTAACGATGTGAGTTCTACTGATTCTACACAGTCACCATTTTACCACAGATCGAAATAGACGGCACTACCTTCACAACAACTCGATCTCGTTCGAATCGAATCGTCGAGGTCTCTCCACTCTCTACCTCCTTCCCTTCCTCCGGCTTCAGAGAATCGAGAAGAGAGATACAGAGAAGTGGAAGTCATCGCCCTGCCTAGACAGTATTCCTTTGTTAAACAACAAAATTAAAAAATTATAAACTACTATTTTAGACAAATTATACTGATCATACCACTCAGCAGAAGAACAAAAACAATCATCAGTTCAAATCAGCTGATTAACCATGTCAGTCAACACTAGTTACAAAATTGTAACTCTACTCTACTCAGTACCAGTACTAGTACCCTTGCAGAATTGTAAAATTGTAGATGTAGATTGTAAATTACAATTTTACCGGATTAGTCCGTATTTGTAAACTTGAACTTTTAAGTTACAGGCCCCATATATTGTTTTATACCGTGTTATACTGGTATATCTCATAGATTTAAAAAAATCGATTTTTTAAAAAAATCGATTTTTTGGTCTCGATTTTTATTTGAAATCGATTTTATTCTTTCGATACATCGATTTTTTGAAAAATCGATTTTTTGATAAGTGTTGCCATCACTACTTGTAATGCATGTAATGCTTGCGAATGTGTTTTAGTTTTTTATTTCTTCAAATTTCTTACCCATACTACCGCCTTCGTTATCACCCATTGTGCTTCCTTATGAAGGGAGATTTTGCAAGCAGGAGTGCTTCCTTGTTTGTGAATCCCTGCACTAAAATTCAATATTTTGATCGGGTCTGCTGATTTTCCCCATTTCGGTAGAGGGCCTACTAAGTACATCTGCTGAATTTATTCCTGCTGAGGAATAGATTTTGTTCAAATTTTCGATCATGTTTACAATCTCTTCAAAACCAACAAACTAAGAATACTACTCGGCAAAACGGGTTACGTGAACCGTTCGGGCATTAATTTCATTAATAATTTTGTTTTCTTTTGTAATAAGGACACATTGGATGAGTGTTATAAAGGAGATAGAGTGTGAAGTTTGACAGAATAAGACAAAATGAAGACTGAAACAATTCTTTTTCGAAAAAACATCTAATTTGTTGAGAAAAAAAATGTAGTGGATAAGTTCATTTTTAAAGCCTTTTTTCCCGTATTTTATCTCTCAAATACAGCACCCGTTCCCACGTTAGGATGAGCGCGCATCCACGAGGATTAAATCAATAAAATTGTACTTTTATCGTATATATTTTCTGAAGGATGAGTGTAATTAAAACTGAAATGGAATGTTCAAGTCGAATATAGTAGCAGTGCAGTCATGTTGGCAACTCATGTGAAAATGCGTGGATCCCCCTCTCATAAAATCACTTTATCTGTTGGAGTGGGTTTCGAAGGGATGTTCATATCGCTGAGTATCAAGTAAAAGGTTAAATAAAACACGCTAGAGAAATCGAAGGTACCAATATCCGCAAATATTTGATTCGTGGGAACTGAGGCCGTGAAGGACTCCACTATAAATTTTCCCAAGTGAATAAACATGGATCAACAGAAGATTTATTAATCGCTTAGAATATAAAACTCTTTAACGAATACGTGTTCATATATCTCGATAAACATTCATGATTCAGTCGCTCTCTCGAATCATGAAGACTGGCTGTCGGCTGGACAGGGTTGAGCTGAAATCGTCGGTTTGCTCCCAAACCAGCATTTTTGATTTGATTACACCGGGTGACTACCGTTGAGATGGACGAAACTTCAAGGATCAGTTCTACAACTAGCTTTCAACAGACTGTAGGGACAACAGACACATTCAGCGGTGTGTTGTGAACATATCTTCGGGTGTACCAGGCTTTGGGATCATAGTGACTTTGGTATATCTCCAATATTTCGGATGGTATCCAATACGAGCAAAAACTGTGTACAAGTTGGCTGCGTTTGCATACGCTACCGGTGTCCCCGTTTTAGATGAGATGGAACGATGAGGTAGATCCCAGGTGCTTTCATGGTTGTTGAAGCTCCTATAATCTTCCTCACTCGGTTATGAGATTTTTTTAAATTTATTTTTTATTTTGTGGTACCCGTCCACCAGTAGTCTTGTGGGAGTGGAATCTCTGTTTATGAAGAGATCCGTTCTGAGCCGACCTTAAGTTGAGGAATAGGTTTGCATTATCTTGTAAACACCTTAGTTGCACGGTAGACCAACCAATCTGTATTTTCGAGAGACCTCTCATCATCTTCCTCCCGCAGGTTCGTTAACTTACTTTGGAGTTTTAGAAGTTATAGAACTAACTTTCGTGTACAGCACTGAATGCCCTAAACCAGTGATCCAAGCATGTTTTTTTGCTATCAACCGATCTTGGCCATTTTTGGCCAGTTTCCGGTTTGTGAGGTTTTTGAGGGGATGCGAAAATTGCATCAGTTTTTATAAGGTCAAGTCGAGTCACGTGTCTAGTGAGCTTCTCAGCAGCCTCTTTACATTAAAACGAGCTACACTCCATATAAAGATCTGGGTAAGACCGTAATAAGGCCGAATCCGTGAAACAAAACAAAGGTATATGTACGTGTGAGTGTGTGTTGCTTTTGGTCCGTAAACCTCGGTCATTCCCAAAGATCTCAATTCCAAGTGGCTGGTGTCACAGGTGATGTTCATGGAGCTTTTCGGTTAGGAGAAGGTACAAAGGACATCTCAACATTTGTCCGAACGGACATTTTTGTTGCCCTTATCTAGGAACTGCTGCTTAATCCTACCGCTCTTGACATCACTGAGGCCATTGATTTTGTAAGACGCTTTGCCCGGGCCGAATGCGTTCGAGGTGTCAAGGAACATGCTCGAATAAATAAGTACGTCGCTCGTGTGTTTCATGCAGGAGAGTCTTTCCATGAGATTCAGGACTGATGACCGGCTGTGTAGCCGTTGGGTCCATTGGGTCCGATGTGGCCACTTCTTTTTAACATGGACGTAGACTTAGCTTGAGGGGGAAGCTGCTTATAAAGCGGTTGCATGTGTCTGTTTGACGGTACACCAGAATGACGATATATTTCAATTGATTTTTTTTAATTTCGTAGAGACGTTCCTGGAAAATTCCTGTTTGCCTAACATCATTGGGTTTCGGACCGAGTGTAAACGAACTCTTATGTCTTTGAATTTAGAGAAAAAAAATCATTATTGGTAATTAAGTTGTTTATCAGTCGTGCTAAAACTCCCAAGTACAAGAAGAATGGACTAAGAATGCTCAAGAATTACATCAATATTCTAACAACTTAGGATATTAAACGTGCTCAGACGTAAAATTCGTTCACAGACAGGAATATTAAGCCGAATTTGATGAATTTTTCTTGAGAATACTACAATGGAATACGGCGTAACGGGTAATAGAGACATGAAAATAAAAACATGTAAAAACAATCCACTTACTTTGAATTTGTCGACTTCGATGTGTCTTAGATATGGGTCAAAGAGCAATTTGTGAGGCTCTACGTTGATTGGACTCTGTCTTCTCCCCTTGTTACACAGACTCCACTCTGGATTTATTCTTCCCCAATATTCAGGACCTGTGGATTGACAATAAGTTCACTAAATTTGATGACAAGGAAAAAAATGGTGGCGAATCTTTGATTTATTTTTCGACTTCTGACACATCTTTAAACAAAATGAGAGTTACCATCGATCTACCATATGATAAACAAAATTTACAGGTAAATAATATTATCAATTAAGGTTAATTATAATTAATTTTCTTGAAACCTTAAATATTGAGGTATGGTCTAACGAGCAAAGATAGTAGAACTGAAGATAACTATCGGTGTAAGCTCCTGAACGGTCCCTTATTTGTTTCTTCGTATCATCGTCGTCGTTTTAAAACAAGTGAAAACGTGAATCCCCTGATAGTCATTATTTTACCTTCTAGAACCATTTTTTACCGAAATTAGGATAAACCATTCCACTCCGACAGTAGGTGGATGTGAAACCTTGGCATCCCTTTGCATGAACCTAAAATAGAAATTTGGGAGCTGTGGTTGAATAAAGAATCTAGGTAAAAGTAAATTTATTCAATCTAAATATAATTCTTTCATTCTAAATAGCATTTATATTTTTCAATCATTTTAAACAATTTTTCCTTTGATTAATATTGAATTTACTGTTGTGAGTAGATTGAAATCAAAACCCCCCTCCCTTCAAAATGAATCACAAAGTGCCTTTCGGAAAATTAAGGATTATTGCTAATAATTGGGCTGGATCCAATTCGATTTTCTTGTTCAAAATCCTTGACTATATGGTCCATCTTGGCTAGTAGTTTGCGTATAAGGGCTATAAAATACTAAAATAACAAACCCCTGGGCAATAATTAATGAGGTGGAATGTAGAGTTGGGAAAAGTGCGAAAACCTACGGACGCAAATTCTAGGCTTAAATAAGAAGTTGTGGAATTTTTATTTACAATCATGGTATCAGAACGTCCTAAACGTTTCAGGAAATGAAATCCTAGTGCTAACTCCCATAATTTTCAGCTTGGATATGAAATATGATACTACGCCCAAGTATGCATTTCTCTGTTATTGAATCTTGTTAGTTCAAATGAAAACCTCCATTTTTGTTGTAAAGCCGGAATATTTACAAAATTCACGGAAACTTCACCCAATCTTTGAATGTTTTGCTAGTAGATCGTAACTCCGATGCTCCAAAACGACTTGCATCCGTTAATATCTTTTGAAAAGACGGTAGCAATACACAAGACATATGTATCTATTGTAAATGAAATTCTCATTTTACTAATTGTGCAACTGGACTTTTACGGTTTTTTATAAAACAAAACTTAACCAAAATTCGGTAAAACGATTGATAGAAAAATGCTTGGAGGGACGAGTTAATTGAGAAAATGAGTTAATAAGAAAATGGTTTATGGGGATATTCCAGGTTCATATTCATTGATTGCTGTACCAAAGTAAAAAAGTATCTACTTTTTGTACAAGTGGCATCTCAAATGCTAATTTTAGGGTATCATGAAACGGGGTGGTTATTCCCCATAGATTAGTGAAACTCAACGGTAGGACCAACAAAAGAATGATGCGAAGTTTTTTACCAGAAGTTTGTTTTTAGGATACCGTTCCTATCGTTTTTAACCTCTTCCACGAGCGGTCTCAGTTAGTTTCTTGAAAAATACGGTGGTAGTAAGACGAAAAGGGAGGTAGCTGAGAAGTAAATCAAGTTAAAAGGGCAAAATCACTTCTCAAGGTATAAATTCTGAGAACTAATACCTCTTTTTCAGCGCTCAGAGATTTACAACTGGGATTCTCATCCTGGAACCCTTTGAATAAATTAATAACCTGAGCCGGAGGTGGTGGTGGAGGTCCTAGGTTTTGAGAAAGGGTTTTCACAGTGCTGAGTAGCAAAGGAGAGAAAATCCACCCTGAAATATGTAGAAGTTTAATGGAAGCCGCACCACAGGTTGGTCACATCCCCTCACTAACACACTGTGCCCTCCCCTACTCTTCCTCCGCGCCGTCATCTTTCCTAACTGCTCCTAATACACATCAAAACTTAACATCCACATTTATCACCACCCTCGACATCTCTAAAGTTCCTTCAAAGAACTTTTCGTGATTCCTACTCCATTTATCCTCAAGGTGTTGGTTCAACTCTTTCATTGTTTTCTCCAAATTTCATTTTTATTTCTTTCGATTTTATTTTACAGATCCTCAATTTATCCGTATCACCGAACCATTATGCTAAAGTATTGTTTTCGTTAGAACTGTCATCAAAGCGCACCAAAACAACATACATAAAACACCACCGATTTTAACAACGTTTATGGATCTGCCCATCAAACGTAGCCGTCCCGTCTATTCAGAATATTCGATCCGTATGAATGTAAGAATGTGACAATGATGTGTATGCAGTATGTATATGTTTGATTTTTCATATTCTTTTCTCTTACACGTGTATTTTAGTGTTTTAGTGTAGTTTGTTGAAGCTATTTATCATTGATGTTCTGGAGTCTATGCCGGAGCTTTGTGCATTTGAAAACTCCTCGAAATTACTTGAATTTGAGTACCGCAATCTATGATAAGCTTAGTAAAGTCAGGACTTTAGGATTATCTTTATTTAAACAATTTTGTCAAATCTGCCCGAATTCATATTCCAGTGATGTATTTCATTGACCTCTCTTACGTCTAACGTAACCGTTGACTATGGCTTCCAACAACTCAACTTACTGTCAATCGGAGTGCTGGCAAATCTGAAATATTTGAAGAGTTACACTACCAAATGTTTTCTTACAACCAATCTTTCAAGCCGTATGATATTGCAATATATCATTTGTGAAGCAAACATTCATCTTTCAACATACTGTACAGTGGGGCCTGACACAGCTGGGCTTGACAAACTTTTAAAATATGAAAAATACATAACTCCATGTTTTATTTTGTTTTTCGGTTTAAGCCAAAGTTTGATATGTTAGAAGTGCATTTAGAACCACCAGTATCAGCAATAAGAAGAAATGAAGATGATAAAATACTTTCTTGTAATGAATGACTGTCATTATCCTTCAACGTGTAAACCCAACAACAGTCGATTTGGTTTTAAGACTGAAAATAAGTTTATTGCTTGTAAATTGATAAATGCTACGTATTATGTGAAAACACTGGGAGGTCATAACGGAATGATAGGAATGGAAATAAACATCATTCTGAGTTAACTCCCATTTTCTCGTTTGAAATGGGTTTCCACAACTTCGCGAGTGATTTAGTTCGGATGTGACACAAGTATCGTAATACAGATAATTACGGAATTTGGATTATTGGAGAGTAGTTCATCTTTTGATTGGCTTCAAGAGATCTGACAGTGAGGGTCTAATAACAATGAAACTAACGTATTGTTTAAAAATATCAGTTCACAAATCGTTTGAAACAGAACACCTACTTTGAAAAAAATATTTCTGAATCTTTCTAAACTTTATGGGCATTATTTTTGTATGCACGCATAATAGAGTAATTTGCACAAGTAAATATTTACAATTGGAGTAATCTGTTCGTATTTTGGCTGGTTCCTAGAACATATCGGAGGGGTCATCTAATCAAAGAAGCGATTCATCAGTCGTTTCATTCGTGGTTAACAAAAAGTACCAGCAATGGCAGTGTATTAATTTGGCTTGTTTAGTGGCCGATTTTGGTCTGGAAATTTGAATAGGATCGGTGCAAAGTAGTCGGGCACAAAATTTTTTAATTTATTTTAACACAATTTGTTCATTTGATAGTTCTGTCATTTTTTGGTGATCAACTGTTTCATTTCAAAAGTTAAGATTAGGTAATAAAAATAGTTTCTCTTGAATTTTCAGAGAGTATTAAGTGATTAAACAGTAGTTTCCCAAGGATATTTCGTAATAAGTTCATTCATCGCAGCGAAACAAAGTTGCAGAATAAATTAACTTTTTTTTCTCCAAAATCAATGACATAAATAGCTCCTAAAAAGTACTACCACCTTATCTTCAACTGAAAAGCTGAAGTAAAACTAGACAACTATTTCAGGTTGGGCTTTGTGTTCGACCGACTCGGCATCGCGGCGTCATCAGCTGTCCTCGCAGGGGAGCATCAAATTCCGTCTAAATTTCCCTTATCCTTACTTGTTGCTCGCTCCCTCGATATCCAGAAGAGGTTTTGTTGAGACTTCTTGCAACTCTTCCATCGCCAAATTTCATGTTAGATTCTTGTTTTTAACGATTGATTCTTGAACTATTGATTCGATTTGATTTTGGCATAGATACTGTCCGTAGGAAGTACAGAAAAAAATAAAAATAAAGTGAAAATACGGGCAGGTGCGGCCAGGATCGCGATAAACAGAAATATTCAATTATATTTATTTATGTCTGCTTCTCACATTTGATGCAATAAAATTTCTATTGCAGGTATTCTACTTTGTTCAGCATTATATCGTAATATGAACTCCTCTTATATTCGAGTATTCCAAAGGAACGGATTTCTGTCAATCACGTATCAAAGATACGATGTCTCCTTGTAGTCCCTATTAGTCTTGGTTGTTTAATCTGACCTGCTGGCTCGGTTTGTTCTATATTTATGTTGTTCTCGATCAGCATGCGACGCCCTGGCTACATATGCACTTGATTTTAACGCATTCCTAAATAACACTGAAGTCATTGTAATCAATAACTGTCCTACATTTGGGTTATTTCTATGGATTGGTACGAGAAAACCTTGACCCTTCCTCCTTACCAAACTCTTCTCCCGGAACCCGATTAAAAAAGAAGAAAAAGTCGGGTCTTGTGACTGGCATCGTGGCACAGCAGCCTAGAGGACCCTGGCAAACAAATCTCTCGCATTCTAAGGGAAAAAGCCCAGACGAGAGCGAAGGAGAGAAGAATGGTGTGGAGGGGAGGATGCAGAGATAGCAACTGCTAGAGGGGTTACAGGCGAGGGAGCAAGGGGTGGGTGAAGTTATATAAAATTAAAGAGGTTTCGGGGGAAGTGGGACAGGTAGAGAAGGGGCCGTCTTGCTTGCCACTGTAAAGACGGCAAATGAAGCAATTCAATTTCACGCTGTCGACCCTAGAGCGGTGCATGCATCAGACCCAACTGGCCTTATCGATCGGAAACCGTTTTCCGAAATCCTCTTCCCCACTCGTACTGTACTCTCTCTTCGCTCTTACTCAAACTCTCTCTACTCTGTACGACGACACTACACCTTAACTGGCTATAAGTTTTATGAAGTACGTATTGTTTGTACGTACCTACAACTATAACTTGGTTTTCGTTCGATGCCGCGTGACTACCAATGTCCTCAGGCTTCCTTAGCTCGTTCATAACGAAGAAAATTTCCCGCTCATGTAAACGGTATTTTGGCCGTTCAGGAATCATCATATTATTAAAAATGTCTCTTTCTGACTTATTCAAGTGATTCGTGTTGAAAAAACTATTTTTCATGATTAAACCCAAACTTAGTTGAAATTTTTGGCACAAATAATTGAGGTACTTTTTTGTTTGAAAATTGTAACATACACGTTCTTAAATTTTGTCGGTTATTGCATATCATTTATCAAGAACCGACAAGCCAATATCGATCGAATACTGTAATTATCTTAACCCTTGCCCTAGTTAGTTTTAACGAAGACTGCGATATCATAGACTCACGACGATAGTTCGTGGTCTTCGGTTCTACCTGGCAGTGCTCTAACTTGAGATATCAATTCCAACTCAAGCCTCTTTGGTGCCTTGGATGAATATCACAGAATGAGTGCCTATCTATCATCTTAGAAAGAATTTCGTAATGTGAACAAATTATGAATAGGAACTTCAAGTTTCAATTCATGTCTGTAAAAACGTTCAAAATATTTGTCTGCTAGATAATAAATTAATTTCATAATTTATTTTAATATTAGTTTTTATGATACTTTTTTTATTTTTTAGTTTATATTTTTTTTATTTCAGTTTTTAGTATTGTTTTCATTATATTTTATTTTAGTTTACATAAATTTTGAAGCAAATTTTACATAAATTCAAGTAAATTTTACTGAATAACTTCCTCCGACTCTAGCGTAAACTTTGCAACATTGGCACTGAAAGTGCTGAATTCACATCAGTCATCATACCATATTCCTAAAACTCAGCTGAAGCTCGTTGTAAAATTTGGAAAACAATGACAACTAAATTTGGTGGTCGGTATCCACCCCTTAACGACCATGTGGCAGCGTTTTGGGGTGGGAGTTTTCAAAAAGATGGCACCAGGATCCACTGTTTGGCAGCTCCACCAGTGATACAGAGCGCACAAAATTATTTTTTTCGTTTTACTATCTGACTTTTGATCAAGACATTATTCGAAAAAAACATATTTTTTCTTCATCTGTTTCACATTTCTTACTTGGAAAAAAAGAAGTACAACAGTCAATTCATATATCAAAATGAAAATAGTGCAGCAGCACCTATCCAGTCTATATTCTAAACCATGGTCCTTTTTCCTTGTTTACGTTCCATTCAGCATCACAATGAATCCCTAACAACATTGGATTAAATAAATACCATATTATTCGGTGAAGATTGCTCAATGAATGAACCATATTGACTTTATTTGGAACTGTGTACGAGTGGAGATACTACCACTTTTCATGACTTTCAAGTTCTCTGTAGCATCCGCTACTCGAGCTATTCGGACCAATGTATCATAATTTTCCAAAGTATGCTCTCTAGAATATTCCAAGCTTGCCTTTCACAAGCAAATAGCCACTTGTTGATCAGTGAGCTCCTCCGTGGTTCACCAGGAGGGCATAATACTTCATCTTTCAAATACGTTAGATCTTTTCCGTTCCTATCATTTTCGAAAACTACCAAACTATATCTCCAACAGCTACGAAGAGGAATACCAGGTAAAATTAGATAGAAATATAATTTCCCTCCACATTGACCTGCCCAGTTTGTTTCAGGCTCAATATAGACACCATGAACAGACCTGGGAACCCGAGAAACCGTCGAATGAAACATACCTTGATCAACAAACTGAACGTGAATACAATGAACTAGCTACCACCATCATGTTCATATTCAACCAACCAGCACTTTATGAACCCAGTTCATCATAGGTTAATCAATATCGTAACCCTGAAATTGAATGCAAAAATATTTGCGATCTTCGCACTCGCCAACTCAGCACTGTGGATACAAATATTAATTTCAAAGGGGCTCACGTTCGCTCCACAACCCCGCGACCTGACCACGTCAAACTACATAAGGACATTCATGAATTTTGTTTCCCAGCATCTATTTTTGTTTTATTAAGAATTTTCGTCTTGTTTTGAAACATATAACACATATACAGAGGTTACAAACGATTTATACACGGATCGCTTATAAGTATGATAAATAAAAGGTGGACTAGGAACGTCACTGTATACATGCATAACTTTCGGATACTCTTTAAAATCGAAACCTTCGTTTTGGTTTATTATTCTCGTTAAGCGAAAAAATTGTTATAGCCATCCACAAATTTCTTCGTTCTTCGTTTCAAGATGCATAATTTCCCAATTTGCAATTTCCGTCCGCCGTACTCCATACGGGTAATACAAGGCCAAAGCATTTAGGAAGAAAAATCTCTTCTTAGGTAAACTCATGACCAACTACACTCCATCCATTTGTATTTCCATGGAATCCATTTGCAACAAAACATCTCCATACATAAATTTTAACTAATTGTGTGCCCTGTATTGCGGATGGAGAATGGTGTGCAGAAGACGACGGACGGACATCGCCGATTTGGAGTCTTCTCACCTTGAAACGGAAAATGACAAAACTGAGGAGAAAAAAGCTTTTCCTGTACGATGGAGAATTCTTACTACTGAAAATAATAAATCAAAACAAACTAGGTGTACGTTTCCGCATCTGCGCTATGCAAAACTTTCTAAATTTTCTCCTAGTTGATTCCTAGTACTAGTTTCATCCTACCTAAATACTTTTCTGTTTTAGCGTTTTTATCAATGCGGACAGTATTTTCCTTCCCGATTCCTTGAACTGTTGATACAGCGAGATTAGTTGCTGAATTACCTACCTACTCGAATTTGATTTAAAAAAAATAGAAGATCTATTTTTACTGTTACAGAGCTAATCAAGCTTAATGCACTTTTCTGCGATTCCAGAGATGTCATTATTTCGCTTCATTATTTTTATCGCGCATATTATAGCATTGTGTAATTCTTATAATTTCTCCCAGAAACGAGTATGTCTCTCAACCTACTCAGAAGAGCTTCATACAAGAACGTGATGTAAGACTATATTCGTGGTTATTTCGAATTTAATCAATGATAAATTTAATAAGAATCAGTACTTATTTTCGCAACAGTTACACCCTAGCAGTGTCGATCAGTGTGTACAGTTGGAAAATTTTATTCTCGTTACTCTCTTTTAATTGGAATGAGCAGAGAATGGTAAGACAAGCACTTATAAAAGGCGGTCCCTACTGAAGTGGCAGTTTTAAGACGTCGCTAAGTGTGGTTTGGATATTATTTTATTAACCCTTTAGCGTATATACCATGATTTGACAAACCAATGTACGTGTAAGGAGAATGACTCAATCCCACCTTCACAGCAATAATGAAGGAATAAGGGCTTATATGCTTTAAAGTCGCACGTAGGAAGATTCACAAAACTGGTTGAAAATACAACGATTTAACGGCATTGTCCTCCTTCTCTCTCCCATTATAGTGAACTTTGACTTTACTGATGATAGTTTTACAATGAGATCGAACAAATCAACAAGAATAGGAAAACAATCAAACAAAAATTATAATAATAATAACTGCAAAAATTATACGTATATTACAATCAAGAAAATCTAATGAGAATATGGAAATGTAAATACAACATTCAATTTCCCTTTTCTTAAATCACCGTTCGCAAATAACTGTGACTTTAGTGGGAACATTTTCACAAGGGAACCGAAGACTTCGAGGAAAACTAACGAACAAAATTATGAATAAATTGAAAAACAAAATAATAATTGCCATTGTAGGGTAGGAATAAGTGGGAGATTTCATTCCCACCTCCGCCGAAAACGAACCGCCCTGAAAATGAAACGCTCAATTTTTAGCAGCTAATTAGTCCTGGCGATTGCTTCTAGGAGTGTATGGTTACAAATGATAGTAGACAATAAGTCTTCGTTCCTTGATAACATAAGGATGAACGCATTCAAAACAGATGGTGGTGATAGATAGGGAGACGAGAGATTCGGCGCTATATTAAAGGAATGGAATTGGTATGGTATCTGACATTTTCCAAGGCAAAAGAGGTTGAAGTGGAAGCTGCTTGTCATGAGAAAACCAATGCTATTCCACCTAAAAGGTTTCAAGAATCGTAGCGCCTCCCTCTTTTGTCAGGGAAATATACCTACCTACTCGAGCGAACGTCAAAAGAACACAACACCATCTTTTTACAAACAAACCCCTTCCAGGACATCCAAGCGAGCGTAAGGATTCTCGCGTGCAACGAACCACATGTTCTTCCGTTCAACAATTCATTCTCTTTTTTAGTTGTTTTTGCACTTTCTCCAACTTGGCGGTACCTCAAATATCAGGATGTTTCGACTAATGCGCAAAGATTTTGACTCGGAGTATGAAAACAAATAACGTTTAATGGTTTTGACATATCAACTTTGTCGATTATTACATTACGTCAGTAGACGATATACATAAAAAATTTCAGTGGAATACACCAGTTGTGTAAAACGGTCCGAACTAAACATGATTTGCTAACTTATTTAGGATTTTGAGCACACATTCCTAATCGAAGTTCTCGGTTTTCCAAACTGTATACATCTTGTCCAAACGAGTTCGGAAAACCAGTTACTTCGATGTGCAATATTCGCTTAAAATTGAAAATATACTCTTTGCACTGAACCGGATGGATTCACCAAGAGTATCATTCATCTTTAGATGGACATTTCATCAAATTATACGAACTTGTTTGAAAATGAAATGAAATTGAAAAATAATTTATCCCTCAACATATAAAATTAAATCAGAAGAAAATAAATCAAACGGAACTAAAAAACAATTGACATCCACTTATTTGTTGGAACTACTTCACAATAGTTAACGAGGTTTCTCGTTCAATGAAGAAGTAAAGAAGTTGACAAATAGCATCGCTCATTGAATTAGTATTTTTTTATATGCTTCGAATGGTATATTTGAATCATTCTCGTGGCTCCTTGTAATACCCTAGAGCTGACTGATACGTATTTTTTTACAGTCACACTAAACTGTTTACGGTGCTCAACCAATTGTGCGAACCAAGAATGCACGTACCAGGTGACATATTTACTTCAGTGTAAATAAGGTTTCAATATTATTTAGTTTCCCAGTCACTGACTCCTCCCGACTTCATAGATCAATACGAAGATAGTGATAAATTGTCCAACGTGTAATCGGGAAATAATGATTGGTGATATTTATGTACTTAGACCTCACCCCTAGGGAAAAATACGTACGGAGGAACCCGCACTGGGTTGAATTTTTTCAATATTTTAGCTCAGACGGTTACAGCCATGAAACCATCAGTGATATTGAAGGTGGAGAAGAGGTTAACGTCCCCGTCCCCTCCTCCCTCCTCACCACCACAACTCCACATTTATTTTTGGAATCTCCTGCGTAAAAAGGATAGATAAAGTGAACCTTCGTGAATAAATAAGTTGGATGCCGATTTATCGCTATCTCAGCTCAGAGGAGAGTGAAACATATTTCACTGGTGTTTGAAGGAGGTTCTAGGAGGTGGGTACTGTACGTGGCTACAGATCAGGTAGTACCGCGAGACACCTGTGAGTGGTACTTGTAATGATGTTTTTATTTCTATTCGTTGTTATTTGTGGAATATCACGTAGTCCTATGAGCCAAGTTTTTGTTGCAACATCGAACATTTTCGTCAATTTGCAAGAAGTATTCAGAAATCCATGCAAAAATTTAATAGAATAGATATATTTCCTATCTTTAAACTGATTAAAGCAGATCCATCTGCTTAAGCCTCAACAGTGTTCAGATTAACAGTGGATTGATGGTAGATCATTCGCAATAAGTGACGTTTTATAATCACATCAGACATTTCCCTGTCTGATTGTTTCCCAATTGTTGAACGTTTTTAGTAGCATTTTTATATTGAATTATTGTTACATTATAACCATATGAGACTTGATATATCAATGAATTGATAGGTCAATAAATTTATGAAAACTATACTCTGTTCCCCGATACTTTTATCTTTCTTGAGAGAAATTTTCATCAACTCTCTACTCAGTGAACTTCAACCAGCTTCACTTCCTTTCAAGTATGTAGGTAAAGGACCGGGCCAACGAGTGAATGTGAGAAACAATTATTTTCGAACGTTGAAGGGGCGGTTGCTAATAGCAATTTGCTATCATTCTTCTGGTCGTTTGCTGCCATGTGGAAAGTGATACTAATAAGAACGGATGAAACCTTATGGGATGCGGTCTTCCACGCATAACTGAAATATAGATCAGATGAATATTGGATAAAGGGGTGTAGTTACAAGTCCACCTCAAGGAACCAATGTTGTAAGGCTTCTCAACCCTCAGTCGATAACTTTCATGCCTAGAGAAGAGAAGCGCGTCAATTTCGGTGGTGACTATTATCAGAATCGAAACATTTACCCTAGAATCTACTAATAAATATAAAAATTCTAATACTTACCTATGGTAAAATTAATAGGACGATTTTTAAGTAACTTTACTAAGAATTACATCATTTGCAGGCTAATATTATTACATAGATCATATTTCAGCGAAATGATGCATCATAGGAAATCACGGTCTCTTACAATGTAGACAATTAATGAACATGCATAATATGTATGTTATGTCCAGACATATTATGTCCAAACTTCTCTCACAGTTGCTTGCTCGATTGTGAATACTGAGTAACCAGAACAGCTTTCTGGATTTGATATTCCTTTTTTTTTTCAAATCGTTCTTTCAATTTAAATAAAGATCAGTTAGTACTATCATCAAAACTGTATATTTGTAAAGTTGATGTTGTTAGATTTTAGTTAATTCAACTTAAGTCCCCATTTTCAGTCCAATCACTACGTCAGTGAGCAATAGGAAACACTCAATACTGAATAGCCCTTCTGGATAAATCGGGGTACTGAATAAAATTATTATTATGGTATTCATAAAACGAGTGAAACTAAGAATTTGATTAATCATAGATGAGGCATTACCAAATCATATTTTCGAAATAAATAGAATGATCATCGTTATATTATTAAATAGTTTTTAGGCATAAATTACCTTTATTATAGAGTGAATAGGGACATCTGTCGAACTACTGAAAATTTGGCTTCAGAAAGAAGCAACGGAAGCTCGGCGTTAGCTTCACAAATATTAAATTTTAAAGTATGAAAGGTGAAGGTGGATAGAGAGGTAAAATTACAGGGAGGGAGGTAATGTTACCGCTTCTAAGGCTTCTGTGTTCTATAAAACGCGACAAGATTTTTTCAAGATGCCAGAACAGAGGAAAGGGCACGGTCGGAGGTCTTGTAGAGGTGGAAGGAAGAAAAAGTTTATTACGTCAGACGATGGTGCGAGGGGTGGGTTCTCCTACCTCGAGATAATTACACTATTAGATGCACATGCCACCAACTTTGCCCTCTCCCTCCCTCCGCTTACCCCCCTTCAGCAACTCAACAACCATCACCTTAATATAAACCTTACAGTGACCCGTTCACCAGGTATGCACTAAGTCTTGTTCCCGTGGAGTTTATTAACCGCTTGTAACCTTTCCAATATACAAATTTTTTCTTTTTTAACGCTCAGAAATAATTCTACAATGAGGTTTAAGATTTTGAATGTATGCGATAGTCTTGTACATGTTATTTACCTAGTATTGCACAAATTTGTGCGTGTTGGTGATGTATTCGCGGGGCGTATATTCGCTTGGCAATGGTGAGCAGTTGTGTGTCGAACTTTTGCTCCAAAAAAATTTTGCTAGCTCGTGGAACGATCCCGATTGAAATTGTTTTCTACGATATGTAATGATAGTCGAAGATGTTATGCAACGGCGTATCCAGTGTATATAAAAATCGTAAACAATCGTTGGCGCCATCTATATTCGTCAATGATAAACTTCTGTCCATGAAGTAAGCCTTCCTGTACACGTTAGACGGTAGTAAAATCCATCAGACAGTGACAGCATGAATCACTTTTCTTATTACCAATTTCACTGTACATCTTATTTCAAGGTGTACTAAGAAGCGGTATTGATTGAAAATAGATCAACAAAATTTTGAAGGAATATGTGGCTGAATATTTTTTGTTGATACACCGCAGTATAAGGAATCATTCGGAAATAGAGAATACTTTTTTCTTTTAGTGATGAATTATTCAGGAAATCTTTTAACTCTTCGTCACTTTGTTGGGAATTTACTATTCTGGAGTTTAATTTCTTCAATTCAAAATGATCAAAATTCAAAATGATGATGATGATGAGCAATAACGTTTTCTTTGTCTATTAAATAATTTAGGTTCGTGGTGAATTGCGAAATGTGCTTTAAGAGTCCCAATTGTCGTGGCATTTCATAGATTGAGAGCGTACTTGATGATTTGTGATCCGTGTATATAACACAGCTCCTTCCTTCTACCACGTGTCCAAGATTCTTGATGCCAAGATACACTGCAACACGTGCTTTATGGTAGGTGCTATATTTTTTTTGCGTATCATTTAGTTTTTCGAAAAGAATAAAATTGGCTTCCAACAATTAGGTTCTTTCTGTTGAACTAATTCACCAAGGGTGCAATCTGAAGCGTCCATTTACAAGATTGATTGGAATTTGGGGGGGATATAGAAACTTTTCTTCACAAATCAGGACAAAATTCACAATCTCTGTATTGTCCTAACCTCAATCAACTTTTGAACAACACACTGAACATGACAAAGTTGTCAATTTATCCGTGCCGTCTTATCTTCCCACCTGGTTTTCCAAGTGTTCATGTTCCACCAATAAAACATGGCTTGGCTCCCCAGCCTGTTCCCTAACTGCTTCGTTCAACGCTCCCAGTCACCTAGTTGCTGCGCGTTTTCAGCATGGAGGTTCCCGCTCAACAGCTAAGCGTGACTCTGTGGGGAATTACTTAGGACCGATGAACGACACTTTTTTTTCGTTGTACTTAAAATTCTGCCATGCACGAGCACATGGAGTAATAATTTCTAAAAAAAAACTTCATGATGGCAGTATGTAAAGCTGAAAAACTTGATTTGTCATACAAATCAACCCCGCTAGTATTGTACACTACCCAAAGTGCTTCAATTGAAAATCAATAATTAATTTCATGAGGTTATAAATTCTATATCATATAGCCCTTCTACACAGACCCCTGATATAAGATTGTTAATAATAAATTATTCAAATATTATTGAATGGGCATACGTACCAACTGACAGAAAAGAAAAACTTCCTCATTTATTTTTATTACTTTTGAGTAATGCGTGATTGCTTATATCAATGTGAGGTTTGGGGTCAGTTTTAGGTTCAGTAATCGTGATTATAACCTGTGGGTGAATTCATACGGATCTGAAACCCATTCTCGTCGGTTTTTCGTCCGAAATGAGCAGGAAACGACACCCCTCTATCTAAGTCAGTAAAAACGTCGAAAATCACGTTTTTATCCCATCACTTCAATGAGTACAAGGTGATCGGCTGGCTAGAAGTCCAGAAGGTCATCGATTTCCTATGCCAGCTGTTTAAAACAAGGGAGAAGGGATAGCATACCTACAGGAAAGACTCCTAAAGCAGAAGATGTTCTTACAAAAATTATGGATATGGTGGAAAAACAGTTTTCTACCAATAAAGCTCTACTATTGCGAATGGAAAAGCCGGAAAAAAGCTTTGCGAAACATAGCTCCAGCAGAAGATGATTGGAACTGTTCGTATTGCAACATGGAATGTAAACGGGCTCATGAACCACGCTTCAGAACTCGAGGTATTCCTTTATAATGAAAAAAATGGGTCCAACTAAACCCCAAGTAGATTCCACGTACGAAAGATCGGATCATCGTACATCAATTCAAAGGACTTTTATGGTACATACGGCGGGCGGACATCACAGATTTCTTGAACAATTGACAACTTGAAACGTAAAATGACAAGATATCTGGAGGCTTATAAAGCATTTTACCTATACAGTCACAAAGGCTCAAGTTGAAAATAGTAAACCAAAGTTGATAACTACGACGTATCACATAAAAATCCCTTCATTTTTTTAATAAGCTAAATGTTGCATTTGTTTGTTATAGCAATAAAAGATAGCCATTAATTATATTGCAAAGTATTTCCTTGTCAACAGTAAATGTATCACCAGTTATGGATGTTAAACTACAGTAATTATGTGCAAAAGTAGCTGCCATCAAAGAATATAGTCTATGCGTTGTTTTTTTCTATCTGCTTGGGTTATGTCGAGTGAATCTCAGCAGCAGTTTTTTTTCTTCTATTTTTTCCTTCTGTTGTGTAAAGCGAAACGAAAAGGTCCTCTCCCCCTTTTCAGTGGCGCAGAAGTTTTCCGAGTATCGAGCGGCTGTGGCTATTGTCGAAGTCTCGATAACAACAAACATCCAATGAGTTGGACACAGATTGATGCGAGGGCAACTTGCCCTTTACGGTGGGACCAGGTGACCATAACTCCGCCCTGACAACCAAAAAGAAGAGAACCCCGAATGATAGTCGGTCTCTAATCAGAATTGACGTACGGAACCATCGCTGTCTCACTGTTCTCATAATAAGATTCTTCTAAGAAGTGGCTTTAGGACAAATGAACATTCATGAGCCAACAATGAAAGGACCGTGGCGTCATTGGATGAGGAGTTCATCTCCATTCCCAAAAACAGGACCACATACAGACCCGTTTCGGATCATCTGACACCCAAGTATGAAAAAAAATGCATGTCCATCTGTCGAATGTTTTCCCACATAACGAGAAATTGTCCTGTTGATTATAGACTTTTGCCTGTGTACACCCTTGTGGCTTGCTATTTACAAACAGTTCCAAAACGTATTTGAACAGTCTGGCAGTTATCGTCTCAACCGGGCGAATGCGTCTACCTCCCAAAATATCGTCCTACTCGCCCTTCTCATTACTTGGTTGCTGTAATTGGGGCTACCGCCGGTGTTGTATTTTATCCCTTTTCCCCTTACTACATGAAAACCAACCGCTACATAGGATTCTACGCAGTGCATACCTTCTATCTCACTCCAACCCGAAATTTGATTTTTTCCAAACCTCCCAACACACACTAAAGTCATTGATCCCCCCCCCCCCCCAATTAAAATACTATAAATTGCGGCTCTATTTAATTGAAGGTCTTTAATGCAGTATTCCGAATTGTATTAATCAGTGTGTTTCTCACGTTTTATAAACTTTTTTGAAATTCATACAGGGTGTTCCCAAAAACGTCCACCTCGTTCCCCGCTAAGATTGTTATTTTTACGCTAAAATAGAAACTTTTCCTTCCAATCTCAATGCTTTTTTTGCACGGAGTTATGAAATGAAAAAATTGCGCAGCAACCAGGCTCAACTTTGCTTTTTTTTTTAACTTTTTACAAAGGAAAACAACCTTTTTTAAGAGCGGAGTTACCAGATTATTGTGTACCTCTTCTGCACTGTATATCATTACAGAGGATAAACAGTGGAATGGAAGAAGACCCATTATGTTGGAAAGAGGTTTTCAATTAATGTTCAAATTAAAAGAAAAAAAGTTGATATTGGTTCCCCATGATTTCGTCATTGCGCGGTGCGGGATTGTTTCATTTCTAAGATCTTCACAAAAACAAAGGTTGAACAATTTGGTCAAATTTAATTTATCCATACACAAGTATTTCAAGAGGAGATGGGGAGGACGTTTTTGGTGACTATTATGCTTGAATAAATATTGGACTCGCCCTTTCTTAAATGAATAAATACCCCAACCTCCTATCGAAAGCACCATGATTTGTACCATATTTTTGCCGGGATGTCTGTCTCATCTTTATATTATGATTGTAGTTCGCTGACGTGGGATGGGATTGAACTGCATTTTTCATGTTCAATTATCGAAAAAATTGTTTTGAGCCTATCTCCTTCCATCTTGTATCGATACATACATTCATGAAGAGAGTGATCAAATTATAAAGCCACATCCACTTGAAACTCACCTATGCCTGCATGGTGAACTTTCCTCCTACTGTAGTGGTGATGGCCACCCAGCAACTTTCAGGATTGGTAGTTTTCACTCCATAAACTGTCGGTCAGGATGGCTGATAGTGCGGCCTTTTACTGGCACCTAAGAATCCATAAGGACGGGAATCTTCTCAGAAGGTCAGTGAACTACTATGTAAAGTCTTTCAATGTTATTGGACTTGCTTCGTCATCTGCTACCAATTGGATGCCCATTGATTGGAGGCTTAGTCATCTCCGATACTACTCTTCAAATATTCATAGTCACATACCACCTACTCTCGAAATTCCATGTCCAACGAAGTCTGGCACCTTCATAGATGCTCCTAGGTTCGTTTTGATCAACGAAGTTCTCAGTTCTTAATCAAACTCCGATCCTGAAGAACAAAGATTATTTCGTGTATTATTTCATGCACACAATGCTTCGGGGTATAGGGGTTTTCTAGTTTTTAGTTATTTATCCAAGTTGTTGATACGCACTTAATCGCGGGCCTTAAAGGTGTTAAATGTCTCAGATTGGCTGTTCGAGGGAGGCCATTAAATCTGGAAATCTTATGACTTGCCTACAAACATCGGTTAGCTGCATCGATTCTAGATGTTATCTCCGTCAGAAAATCATTCTCATCATGCAATCATTCAACCCTAACACTTAAAATATTGACATTCATTGGAAACGGTGGTCTTCGTGGTTGATCAATTTCAAAGGTCTACGGGCGATTGCATCCTGTTGCAAGATGTCTGTGTGCCTCATTCATGCCACAATTCTTTAAATAAGGAACCAAAAACAGAAGCAAATGATACATCAGATATCGTCATCGCTACCACTAAGACCTTTAAATTAGTTGGTGGATCTTCATAAGAAAGTACGTAAATATTATAATGACAGTTTAAAGAGTGTTTTAGAATGACAGCTGTCGGCTTTGTTGATGGAATCGTAGTTTAAGGTGGGTTTTAGTGGATTTTAGGCAGTAACCATAGTATGAATGTAGAAATTATAAGCTGATCTTCATTGTTTGAATGGACACGTTTTAGTTATCTACCTAAACGAAATCTTCGTCCGATTGATGTACGATGGATAATATATTTGGAAAATTGTTATTATATTACATATAAATAAATATATTTGTACTACCTTCAATTAAATAGAACACGAGATATGGGAATCAAGAATTAGCCTCATCCATTGCGTGAGAACGCCATACACGATCCTTACGAAACGCCTACTTCGGTGTGTCCCCGCGGCTCTTTACTTGAGGTATTACACGAATAGTGACACACTTGATGGATCACCGGCTGATGGTAATGGGCGAAACAACTAACCATATACGTTACATAACATCCATCATTGCCTTATACTACGGCATAACATCCTAAATGTAGGCAAGTCAATACCATCCACTCTGTCTGTGAGCTTGATCGACGTTGTAAACAATCCCGCAATGCAGGAGCTCCCTTCTTTGGAACCAACGAATACCGCTCTTAAGATTCTTCATCAATGTCGTCATCAAACTGAACTGGTGAGCATAATTATCAAGCGAAACAACCCCACATATATATAATTCAATACAAAGAACTGACTCTGCAAGAGCATATATAAATGTACAGACTTTTAGCAACAATAATTCACAAAACAAAAATAATTTTTATACTTCGGCCTTTAGCCTTTTTGAAAGTATGAGAAATTACAGTAATGGTTCACTCGGAAAAAGCGCATAGTATGTGGGTGCGTACGATCTTCCAGGCCTGAATATTAAACATTAACAGGTTACCCATATTTCTCCACGGCTAACAATCTCTCCACATCAATGTTAAAATTTCCCATTACTGTTATTTTTCTCGTACTTTGAAAAATGCTAAAAGCTGAAATATAAAAATTACTGTTGTTTTGTGAACTATTGTTGCTAAAAGTTTGTACATTTATATGTATACATAATACAAGATGGAAGCGGATGAGTGACGAAAAATTTGTCCTAGTAATCTGCATCGAAAATGTAGTGAAACCCGCCTACCGCACCCGTTCTGTAGATATTATTTTCTAAAGGTTTTTTCAGAAAACCACGTTTTTTGACATAAAACCCACATTTCCCCACTTTAAAACAACTTGTTTCTACTTTTGAGCACATTTTCGAATTCAGCGTGAAATTTTCTTTACGACCAATGCACACACATTACGCGCAGAACTGCGGGAGTTCTTGACCAATTTCGATGAAATTTTCAGGGATTCTTTGGTTTGATGTGTAGATGGTCCCCTATGAGTTTCATGACCCCAGGATCAATAGTAGCCTGTGCGCATCCGCAAACGTGAAATCCTTGTTACACGCATAACTCCGGGAGTTCATGACTGATTTCGATGAAATTTTCAGGGATTGTTTGGACTGATGTAAAGATGGTCCTCGTGAGTAATAAAGAGAAAATAAAGTTTTAGCCTCGAGCTTGATTGAACAACTTTAGTCAACTGGCTTTAGTCAATAATAATTCTCAATGATCTATACAGTCATGTTAGGGAGACGAGGAAGCTATGTGCCACAACCACTTGGCAGACTTTTTTAAATTTTTTTTACGACGTTTCTGCTTTTGTACACAACAATAATTCTGTGAATCTAAAGATATGAAGCAAAGATAATAATTATCAATTATTGACTATAAAAAATGTTGGGCGGTTTGTTGTGTTGTTGGTGATGTGGAAAAGTTATGGAGAAATGGAATCACTAAGCACAATTCAGAGATTGCAGCTAAAGAATAAGGGTTATACTAAATTAAAACGAGAAGAACAATTACAATTATACCTATTATTAAATATATTATTAAATTATACAATTATACTCATTACATACAGTTGATTAATTATCGATTTTGAAGGAAGACAAAATTGACAAATGGAATATGATATTATTAATTTGAACCTTGAAGGTTGAGAAGAGAAATACGTTTACAGAAAAGGATTTTGACTTTAAAAAAACTAGAATTGCAATAAATACCACAATGAACAAATGCATGTCAGATGTTGTTACATAATTAATTTCATAGAAAGTTTTAAAAATAAATAACAAGATCCAGACAAAATTGGTAATGGAACAATTCTTCATAAATTCGTAAGTGGTTTTTGGAAAAGCTCTTTCTACCCTATTGAGAGGCCTTTAGCGTATTCTTTATGATTGGCACCTGTTTAATTTTCCGTTTTTCAAAATTGCGTCCAATGGTTTCTATAAAATTATGTACCTACGTTTGCCATACATTTGTTCTTCTTAGTATTTATTGCAATTATAGTTTTCTTCTAATTCAAAATCCTTTTCCGTAAACATATTTTTATCCTTTTCCGTAAACATATTATATAATATAAACCACCATGACTTATAATTTTTGGAGACCTATGCTACTTTTATAAAGACGAAATGTCGCGAAAGGGAATTGATTCTGTGAAGAAGATTCAGGACGCAATTCTGAAAAAATGAAGTTATAGTTTGCTATTTAACAATGAAATTAAGGGGTTATTAAATAACCTCTTTTTTAACCTGTAAATTTTAGGAATCTCCTTTCGTTTACTGGGGTTAGAGCTTGATTTGATGTTGAGCGAGTTGACCCTTGCAACTAGGTATTATTTGGAGCCTAGGAGGATTAAGAGAGAACCTACCTTCCAGATTTTGAGGAGCTCAGGAGCTGGGGATGCACCTCCAGCAGTAAATGCCAGGCAAAGATCAATGGTCTCCTTCCTACATCTCCTGAGTCTGTTTGTTCCCTCTCCCTACAGATTCCAGAGAAAAATCCCAACTAAGGAGATTTATCTTCTTTTCACATCCTGTCTGGTCCTATGGCCTCTTGGACACTTTAACTACATTTTATGTGGAGCAACACTATTTTATATTTGCCTGCGGCTTAAGGCCGAAAGAAATTTCGTAAAAAGGAGGAAAGAGATGACGTGAAATTTCAGCACGGCACACTATAAATATTAAATTTTGTTCAATTCAAATGAGTGATACTACTATTCACATTTCCAGTTTTAAAAGTCAAGTAGGTACTGGGACATACTGGTTGGTATGTTGTTAGTATTAGAACTTAACCACCTCAATAAATGACAATTCACGAGTAAAACATATATTGCAAAGCTACATACTATTTTACATTGTTTTTCGGTGTCACAGCTGACGATTGGGACGGATGTAATATGTTGCTTGTAGTCGAAACTCTGAAAACATTGGAATGAGAAGAACCCAACTTACAAGTACGGATGGTGACAAAATTCAAATTGAAACGTCTCAAATTTCATTAGAAATTTAAACTAAAAAATGCTTAAATTGGACTGAACGAAGATTATTAACAGCTGTGCGTCAGTTAGGTATTTTTATCCAATATGCTCACTACTGTTTTCATGTCATCTCATAGTGAGAGACGTTAAGAATTATACTCTCCAGCTTGAAGCAACACGCTTCCGCTCTCCTTTCTTCACTCCACGGGGCGAAGTTGCCCTATAAAAGTGCAATGGGACAGCAGTGGTCGTACCACGCCCGAGGTAAATCCAATGAGTGTGGTAGTAGGAGTAGGTGGAGGCAACGCTGCGAATTACTTGTCTAAATATATTATGGCCAATCCTGGAGTGGCTTCACGCTCCACCGACAGAACCTACATTCAACATTCGCCTTCTCGTCCCTCAGACATCTTCCTTGGAGTGTTTCCCCATCAGGGTCGAATACCAATTTTCTTCATGTTACTTACCATTTTGAGCTGATATCAACCAAGTTCTTGATCGAAAAGTGATGTCTCAAACTCAAGAAACGAAAGACTTGTACAATTGTAGAGCTCGGATTCGAAGTGAAGGTTCACAT
Organism: Creontiades dilutus; assembly: GCA_031894815.1. Taxonomy (NCBI): domain Eukaryota; kingdom Metazoa; phylum Arthropoda; class Insecta; order Hemiptera; family Miridae; genus Creontiades; species Creontiades dilutus. Next base: position 225,881 of record JAVIWC010001684.1, on the reverse strand, counting down.
TTTTCAATATATGTTCCTCGCATGATACAAGTAAAAATGACTGAACGAGAAACAGTGCAAGTACATATGAAGTGGAGCAGAATGCCACCAACCCAGTCTTTCTATCTCAATCCGTTTCTAAGATACAATTTTTTTTGAATTTTGGAAAAACATTTTTTTTTTTTTTTTTTTTGCAAAAATCCATTTTTTCACTTCAAAACAACTTTTGACAACGTTTTGGCATTCAGCGTTAAATATTCTACGCTCCTAGTGCACATTCATGACCAAAAGCTAATTTCTGAGGACCGCAATAATTTTAATTATTCTAGTTCAAAGATTGAAAATTGTAAATAAGTTTAGTTCCTGAAAATACTTGTACATTAAATGGATATCCAATATAACTTTTGGACGCAGTCAAATTTATGAAAACTTCCAAATTTAATCTGTTTGCCAATGACCTCATCGTTCTATAGGAAAATTCAAGTTCGAATTCGAAAAAAATGTAGCTAAATTCTGTGGTGTACAATTTTAATTTTTAACACATTTATTACTAGTACTTCACTTCACTTCTATTTTACTTCTGCATATACTTAACCTAAAGAAGGCTAAATTCTATTTGCGATTTTACGAATCTACCTCCCGCTCTGTTCGTATATTCGTTTGGTGATATCCATTATTTGTTATAATGAAATGTAATAAGATGACCTAGGACTTAGAATGATAAATTAATTTGCCCTGAAACCCTTAAAATTATCAATTTGAATCACATCACTACCACGGGATACACAATACAATTGAGAATCCCTTTGTTAACTTACAGGTAGGAACCAGTGTTTTCATAGGGGCCTTTTGTATTTGTAGGTACATTTAAACTTTAATTTCACCTTGAAACTGATAAGGAGCTGCTAATCTGTCATGTTAGAAAGCTGTTTTTGATATATGAGCCTGCGATTTCCTGAAACTTGACAGCTTCCAGGGCTTTTTTTTTTTAATTCTGCTCGTTTTCTTAATGATTTAACCGTAACCTTGTTGCGGTGTAGCGGTTGATCCCAAGATTCCTCTCCTTAGATCACCAACGTAGATGAACAGGTGAAGAGTAGTTGGTACAAAAAATTACCACTCACTGTCCCATCGCAAAACAAATAATAACATAAATTACAACTGCGTACATGTATTTGAGGGTGGGTGAGAAGAAATCTCAAGTAACCGGCAACAACGACCTACAAATCTCGCGAACTTATCTCTAAATTTCACAAAGAAAGAAGAAAGATTATAATTTCATACTTCGGCAAACTAATTTTTTCAAGAGTTAGAAAACATATAAGATTGAATACTACAGTTTTTATTGATCACTTGATTTCGTTGATACATTTCGTAACCAAAGGGCACAGTACCAAAAAGTGTGCTTGTTAGGTATTTATCTTGAACGTAGTCAAACTTGGTTACGTTCAAATTACACTAACGCACGGGGCACTGGACCTACCCCACCTTCAAGACCTAACGGTCTTGCAGTTTAGTATACATTCTGCCCCTGATATCCTCTGGTCGGTATGTTCCTTCTTCCGTAGTTTTTCAGCTCATTTTGGTTAATCATTTACATTCGGCACACTGCATCTAGCAAACGGAATTCCTATATGATTCCGTTGGTCATTTTCCACTGGTATGGTGTATACAATTTTTTCTATCAAACACACTATTGTGACTTAGTGGTTCCGAGCCCGATCGGCTACTGGGTGCAACTGCATCTCACTTACTGGGACCCTATGGTTGTTCATTCGGAGACTGAGAGGCGTCATACTCTCGTCAACATAGAAGGCAGATGGTTTTGAACATTTTCCATTAGATGAGTTGGGAAAAACACATCCAAGATAGACACAATGATCCATCACGGCTCTGATATGGGCGATAGGACTCTAAATCACCATGATGGATAAATTACACCTTAGTCTCCGACAAGGCTGTAGCCCTATTTGTGAAGGTTCTTGTGGCTTCAGCAAAGCATGGTGTCGTTAAGGAAAAATCTTGCTTGTAGGGTATTCACACTCACTCAACTTATAAAAATGTGATATATCCCAACTTTTCTCCAGGTCACCCGAACGATGTAAATACGCATCTTTTTATTTTGCGGCATGACGGTTCTTACGTTGTTATATGACACTCTAACTTGAATATAGGTGTGATGGAAGTGTGCAAGGTAGTGAAGAGTTGCTAGTAATGTTAACAATGGGAAGTGTATCCCCTTGGTATGGTGTTTGAAACTTTTTCTCCATAGCACTCACCAATCATGGCTTGGTAGTACCAAACTTGATCGGCTACTGGGAGCTACTGGGTCTCACTTGCCGAGGCCCTATGGTTCTGGATTTGGAGACTGAAGAGAGTGAGCTTAAGAAACATGGAAAGTATCCGGGTTTAAGCATTTTCCATCAAATTAGTCATTACACACATCCCATTTGACCCATTGCTCCACCCCGCCTCCAATGTGAGCGATTGGATTTCGTGGAGCAGAGTGTAGGACTCAAATCACCATAGTGTACTATATACATTATAGTACAACCCAGGTCTTCCACAAGGATGTGTTACTGGATGTTGAAATCCGTCTCGCTGCTGCGTGTCGGCGTGTGATAAGTCGAAATCTCGCTAATCTTTTTTCCCACTCGGTTGGCAATGCAGGGTGCTCAAATAGCAGGACATGAAGATAATTGCGTTTACATAATTTTCATTGTAGTGTGTTTAAGGTATTACAAAACGTTATATCTTATTACATATTATATATTACAGAATACGTTATAGAGACTCTGCACCATTCCGACCTTTTTGCAATGTGTGACGTTTCAGAGACTGGGCGGTAGGTGTAGGTAGGTTTGAGCTTGGAAACACTTGCATGATGTCTCAGGATGAAGACACCGCGTTCACGTCCTTTCCAATATTACTGTTTCGAGACGTCACAAGAGATAAGAAATTCACACGCACTCAACTTGTCATTTGTAAAATTATGAAAATATCTCGACCCTTGTCGACGCCATCCCAAAAGATGATGTAGTATCATTATTTTTTTCGGCTTGGTGGTTCTCACATAGCTTTGTTCGCAAAAGCCTTTCCCAATTTTTTGATAACTGTTTTCAAACTTTTATCAATCGGTTGAAGATTAATGCAGAGCTCAGTCGCCAACTTTCAAACTACTTTCAAACAGTTGGAAGAAAATATCCCTGCAAACGGATTTGACTGACTGGGTTATTTCAACCCACCTCCAACTAAACAAGATAATGAACAGAAAAAACCACCATCACTGCCGCACGCTTCTCTTCTCCCTTTTTTCGTGTACGAACGTCAAATAAATATTGAGCCACGACAAATTTTTGCTAAACAGGCAGCAATAACTTCGTAGAGCTGACACCTATTCCACATCTCAGAAGATTAACAAAATTGAAGCTTATGTAGGTACATACGGATCGATCTACTTGAACATTATCTAACAGGCACTAACTACCTATTGTTGTGTACTTATATGATGGGCGAAGGGAGGGTATTCCGTTAATAATAAACGATCTTTTCTACTACTTTAAAACTTACCCTAAAATTTAAAAAAAAATGTTTTCTCATCATGAAAAGGGATAGTTTGGGAGAGAACATAATAATTTTGTTTTTTCAACCCTTCGTCGAAAAAGGAGATAAGCGGCGAGGTGATACGGCTTATGACGATTCCGAGTAGTAGTAATCTGCTCCACTTTCAAACATTGCAGACGAAATAGAAAATAATTCTTACTTTAATTTGGAGAAATTTCAGATGAACAAACTCTTTTCATAAAAGGGGAACGATTGATACCTGCCAAACCGGCGAGAAACGTAATGGTTTCTATGGGTTGATAGAAAGGTAGTACTCAGAAGCAGTTTAAAGGAAAATTTCTGTAGGTTTCGCACAGTATGAAAACTGGTACGAACGTTTGAGATGTTCAGAACAGGTCATAGTTACCTCCTGCAAGCGCCCACACCAGTTTCGAAGAAGGTACCGCCGAAAACGTCTTCCGCTGAAGAACCTATAGTACGTTCAGTTTTGAAACTTCGCTTCTACCGTCATCCCACTAGGTTAGAACCAAATTTTATTTCATGTTTCAGATAGGAACAACAAGAATTATAAACAACATTTTTAGATTTGAAAAGTTGTTCGTTTAATTTTGCTTCTGTGAGAACACAGTACTGCTCTCTGTCCGTATCGTGAAGACTGACTTACAAGTAGGCGAAACATTGTAGCATTTTCCTGCTTCTCAAGGTAACTGTCGGAATCAACAGTAAATGAAGAGAATGTTATACTCAAGTTCTTGATGGCTGATTTCCATGCGTAGACAATAATTTGTTTACTATTTTACGTACCACCCCTACAAACCCAAGATCACTCATCATTCATAATTCGGAAGTTTTTAATGTTGGTTTAATGTTGGCAGCTCGCTGGTGACGAAAGTTTAGCAATATGAACTTACCAACGGATTGACTAGATTTCGGATTCTCACACGTTGAAGAATAAACTACGAAATAACTGAAATTAGATAAGTTAGTGCTACAATCTTCTTCTACAGTCACACACATAAGACTTGTTAACAAATGATGCGACACTTGAAAGTAGGTTACAGATCGCAGCGCCTTAGCATCGAGGTTAATTGAGTCTGAGAAGAGTGCACCCCCTCATCTCCGAGCGCTTTCCTCATCCTCTTTGTGCTCACTTCTCTTTGATCCCTAACTAAATACGGAGGAAATAGATAAACACAAGATCCTTTACAGTAGCTGGGGCTTCTATCAACATGCGTTTAAACCAAATTAATTTACACTTTGGAGACGTGCCGATTAACTCGAGTGCGTTTTTTGTTATCAGGACAATGAGTTTCTTTTTCTTTAATGAAAGATATTTCGAATGACGTATTGCTTCCTCTATTGGTTGAATTCAAGTAAGCTACTGAACTAGGTTCAAGACTATTATGATACCCATGTTCTGTTTATTTCAACTGAGTTTCGCATGTCGGAAATAGATAATTGCATTTTTATTCAACCCCCATGACAGAATAAGTGCTCAAAACCACTGATGCTTTACAAACAATTCTTTTGTAAACTTCAAATATGGACTGAGGACAAATTTTTCGAATTGAATAGAACTAGTTCAGGATATTTTGATTTGATTTATAGGAAGTTTAAAGTTTTATTTTGGACAATTTGCATAAAACGATGGACCCGTGGGAAATTAAAAAAATTATCTCGGCGAGATTTATTCTACAATTTGATTTAATTATCAATAGGAGATATTACAAGATAAGCTTGAGGGCATTTTGAAGTCTTTTATTACTATTAGTACAAAAGACTTCATCAATTCATTAAAATTCGTGAAGTAGTGAATGTGAGCTGAATTATTAGATACTATAACAGTATAATAAGGAGTTGAAGGGATGGAATATAGCGTTAATGTCGTCGTCCTGCTACACCCAGTGGATTCCTGGAAGATGAAAAGTCTCAGGTGTTGCCTCGGTGCATGAAGTTTCAATATCAATCACTCTGCTTGTTAGTTTTCCAACAGACATGTTTGTAGTATTGACATTGTATTATTGAAATTTCAACCTTCAGATTCAGAAATGAATATTTAGAAAGGTAATGCTGGTCTACAGAACTTGAGTGTATCGTTTAAGAGACACATGTTAGTGATGAATCGTAATGAGCGTTTTAATTTGATAATGGGCCACTCAAGGTTATTTGAAAATATTTTGATCGATAATTACTCTGTATATGAAGTTATTTTAAGGTATATGAAGATTTAAAATGTCTTGGGATTATTCTACAACATAATTTGTCTTGGAAGGATAGACAAATGATTTGCTTGATAAATTTTGTTCTTATGACTATTAATTTTTTAAAAACTTTTGAAATTAAATACCGTTAACATATGAAGAACATTATACCAAGCGTTAGTGATTCCGCATTCGTTGTACAGTTTAACAGTAATGTGTGTTCTAAATTATGAGCAGAGTACGAAACTGCAAAAAAGAATTGAATGAAAGTGTAAGATCCATCTTGAATCTCATGTTCAATAACATAATGTATGATAAGTATGAGAAAATCAACGAAAATCATGCTGAAAATGAACGAAAATCTTCAGTATTCAAAAGTTACCTGTACTCGCAGGATGATTAAAATGTGAGACCCTTGATAAATATATTCATAGAAACGTACGTATAAACATTAACACTTGTTGAATGGTGTTTAAGGTAATTAAGGTTGAATGGTGTTTAAGGTTAATTGACCAAATTTATGTTTTTATTTTTTATTTTTCTCTTTTAGTTTGGTTAGCGATAGCGTAGTTTGAGAATTGATTTTTTTTAAGGCTGTGTAGCATAATTAATTAGGTTCTTAAGTTATTCTTCATAAAATATGGAGTGGATATTTTGTTTTATAATTGTTTTATGCATTATCTATTTAATTGGAAGATTGCGAGATCATTAAATAAAGCGCTAATCAATTTTCTCTCTTCCCCTCTCTCTCTCCCATTCTCTCTTTCTCTTTCTCTTTCTCCCTCTCTATCTCTCTCTCTTTGCGAAACAATGTTAATTTTATAATATTCATATATAAACTATGGTAAACCTACATTTTGAATTCATACACCTTTCAATAATGATTATAAGTCAAAGAAGATAGCGTTCGCGTGAATGGAGTTGATCACTTTTTACAATCGCACTTTCAATACATGTGATGTATGAGGGTGAATGGAAAGTATGCGAAGAAAATGGGACTGGCGATGCTCTATAATAATCAAAGGCCAAAGTAATATAATTAAAGAACATCTTTACACAAATGTCATCGATTAAACCGAACCAATACGAAATAATGCGGACATTTAGTTCATGAAACTGAACAGCTCGTGTTGAAAAAACCTGTAAAGTGCTGAACAGAAATTTTAATTAATGTATTATTTGATTAACAAATGAACCTTTTGTTGGAATACAATAACAATGCACCGTTACTTCATTAATCCCAAAAGAAACAATACCACTGTAATTATCCGTAAACACCTAATCAGAATATGAATAACCTCTTATTCTACTTTTCGATATACTGATTTAATGAAAATTTCAATGAAAGTTCATTAGAGGTTTATTACATATTGTAAAACGCTGCAAATTATTACTCAATTATTTCTAAATTATCACACACATCATGTTTCTACAATGGAAAATATTTCTACCTAAGTCAGAATTCTATGTTTATTAAAATTATTCTATGGTATGAACTTGGCTCCTCGATACCATGTAAATGACATTGAAATACCAGAACTGTACAAAGGGGCAATGTACTGTATATCAACCCACACGTTAAAAACCATTAAGAGAACAACTGAAATTTGACGTGATAGAATATAACATCTATTTACGATTCAATTGTCCGTAGATGTGTAACAAACGTTATGAAAAACTTGGTTTCAAAAGTGACTATTGCACAAAAATCCATGTCAATTATATTTGCTGAGTCTGTATCCGCAATTTACCAGGGAAATTTTTACTTTGTATATGCACGTTCACAATCACATTTTTATTGAAATTAAATTTTCTCTGTTAACGTTCTAGCCCTTAAGGAGAGCGGATGGGACGTTAAGCAATCCTAGTGGGTTCATTTGATTCATAGAACATAGAAACGATGTCTATCAATAACCAACAAGAAACAAAAGCTGTTTATATATTTTTTATTATTTTTTTTTTCACCTACTTTTTCAGCTACTTTCGGTTCAACTTTTTAAAAATGCTCTGGAATCTTGACTGATTCAGGACCGTCGTCGCCCAATTTGTGCTTTTTGATAAAAGTTTCATTAACTATGGCACAGCAGTGTTTGACAAAGCTTTGAACAGCGGATGGTCGGATTTTATTTCAATTCGTTTTTTTAATTTCAAACATGAACCAACTCATTTCTCATGAACCAACAAATTTCTCTTTCTTAGAGGTAGATTTATTTCTTCTTTGTCGATTACAAAGGTTCATCATTGGAAATTAACTTAGCACAACAAAACACACAGTGTTTATCAACCATCTCCAATTCATCTAACATGAACTATCGCGACATTAAAAAATCACCGAAACAATAATATATTTAACAAAAAAAAAAAAAAGAAACCGAAGAGCTGATGAGCTGCGAAGCCTGAGAGGAAAATATAGAAACTTTCGTAATGGGGAGCCGTAAGCGGGAGTAGGAGGGAGTTAAGAACAAATGACCCAGAACTATAATCCACGGTTGAAAGGTGGTGGAAAAGGAGGGATCGTTAGAATCAACTTCTCGAGGACAGAAGAGGGGGAAGATGAGGTCTGGTGGTGGACTTCGCTTGGTTAAGGGGTCATGAAACACGTAATTTCTCGGCAGAGTGCTTCTAGCTGCTTTTCCCAAAGTGACAATTTTTACCTTGAGATTCAAAACGTCGAATCGACCAGGAAGATTGTTTTATTTAATAACTATAACGACAAATCGTGTAGTAATAAGTTTTGAATAATGTGCAAATGTGACGTAGGTAATTTCGAACTTGTTCTAATTAAATTGAAGAAAATTGAACAACATTCTCCATTAATCAAAACAGGTTATATTACTCACATTGTATGTGGTACGTTCTGTCTCACATGTAACGTGTTTGTGTTTGTATATGTGTGTGTGTCTGTTTATATAAACTTTGATATTCAGTCACGTTTTGGTTAATTCGGATTGTATGTCACCTCAACGTGTAGGTAACAAAACCGGCCTATTTGAATAATATGCAGTTCTTGCGACATCTGACAGCTTGCAGAAAAAACTGTAATCCACCAGAAACTTATAAAATCACAAATAATGACTGATTTTTTGTTTTTATGTACAATCCTGGTGTTGGCAGATTATTGAAAAAGTGACATGTACATCAGGAAACCAGTCAGTTGATAACTGAGTTAATAGTACTTATGCCAAACAAGGAAGTTGTTGTTAGAGAAAATGGTCAATATTACGGACAGTTATTAGTCAGAGCCTCGGACAAAGATAATTCTGAGCCCGCCGCTATACCCATTGTATGTGAGAAACTTGGAACCTGTCCTCCACAATAATGTATATGTTGAATGTAACAAAGAATGAAGAGAGTATTGTGATATTAAACCGAATTGAGTTCAATTCAATCAAATCAACGATAACGGAAAAATTGCCTTCAAAGATAAGGAAAAATCGGACTGTATAGTAAAACGAAAGACCCCGTTAAAAAATAAATAAAAGCACAACTGGTGTACCAAGTTCCAAGTACAGACTACCCGAAATCATACTACCGTACGAGTAGGTCCCACATAAAAACCCGCCTTTATAACCACAGTCATGAATTAATAAACATGATAAAAAAATACAAAAAAATCGGATCAAACTGCCGTCACCATTTATTCTTGTCAAAACCATTCTTTTCAATTTGAAAAAACTAAAATTGGGGCAACCGAACGCAATCCATTCAAATGTAGTAACATGATAAGTATAGAGAGGAACCAGGTATGAGAAGTGAATAATAAAGCGGAAATGAGAGATTTAAGTATGTGATATTCAAATTTAATCCACTAAAAATCGAAATACATTTAAAATTCTCGTACAATTTTTTTAAATATCTTCATAACCCCTGTTTGTCTCCCTCTTTAAATACTGTCAAAAATTGACCCTCCGTAGGTACCCGCTGGGGGGTTTTTACAAGCAATTCATGGATTTTTTAATGTTGATAAACTATTTTAGGAGATTTGCAATGGACTTTGCTAGCTATTCGGAGCTATACTAGAAAACCTAGCAAGAGAAAATATGAAATTTCTAAAGACTCAGAAGAAAAAGTGACAAAAATGCGCTGAAAAAATTATTCCAAGAAAAAAGAATTTACAGTAAAACTAAAAGTGCGATAGAAGCTACTCAGTTTCGTATTTGGGGTAAATACAAATAATTTATATTTACAATTATTGTGTACGCACTTGGTGTTTTCGAAATGTTTCATTTTAACTGATCACAAAGCTTTTATTTCTTATAAAATTGTAAACTTCAACTCCTAGTATTACCTGAGCTGGTATACGAAACCACGAGGGGCTATTTTGGGAATACTTTTTAAGGTCCGTTAGATTTCGATGAAAAATCTGAATGATCGAATCGAGGTCTGCTGAAAAATCCGCGCGAGAAAATATAATATATTATGTACATATTATGTACGAGACCCCCGTAAGTGTTTATGTACTGTTCAACTATGACATTTGCGGGCATTGCACTCGTGCGCAATGCACACCAATTTTGTTTTTTCATCCGGGAGTAAAAAGCATTCAAATTTATTCAACTGTGAAAACGGATGTGAATATACTTTGACTAACAATGAAAATTAATGTGTTGTCCTTTATTAGACAATGTGAAAGTAGATTGATCCTTATACACCTACCTCCTTACACTAGTACAGTATCAATATGTGGACATTAATTTCGAATGAAAGGGACTCCGATAGAGAAGCAAAGTTGGACAACACTTACCTAGCGGTTCCGCATTTACGAGCGCTCGCTGAGTTCGTTCTGCTTAATGTAAAAAATCAGTTGACGGGAGAATTAATGTTTGATCATCACCAAGTATTGAACTGTCGGAAAAAAATTGGTTGTGCAAATGGATTTGACTGACTGGGTTATTGGAACCCCCATTCAACTTGAGGGGAGAACAAAAAGAAACAACTACCGTCGTGGCACCGTACTCATCTCATCCTCTTTCTTATGGGTTTCCCCTATACATTTTTTTCATACCTCGATTACACGCCTTCTTCTTAAACAGTTTTTCATGCTTTAAACAGATTTATTCATTCAAATTTTTTAACGCAATCTAACGGACGGTAAATGAGGGGGAGGGGTGGGGGGAGATGTTAGGTGATATACGATACCTATCAATAAACCTCATTAAACATCTTTAATTTTTGTGTAACTTCATGTTTTGGCGAACTCCATTTTTCGATCGAATGATTTCCTTGATACTTTTCATAACCAACCGGCACAGCACCAACAATAGTGTTTGGGACGTAGGTATCTATTTCGAACGTAACCAAACTTAGTCAAGTTCTAGTTACGCTCACGCACGGCGCACTGGACCTACCCCACCTTCAAGACCTAGCGGTCTTGCAGTTTAGTATAAATTTTGCCCCTCATATTTTCTGGTCGCTTTGTTCCTTCTTGCCTAGTTTTCCAGCACGTTTCGATTTAATCATTCAGATTGAGCATATTTATTTAGCAAACGGGATTCCTATATGTGCTCTCTCTGATTGTTGCTCATTTCCCTCTGTTATAGTGTATAAAATTTTTCTCCACAGCACCTAAAATCTTGGCTTAGCGGTTCAGAGCCTGATCGGCTACTGGGTCTCACTTTTGAGATTTTTTCCATGTTCAGTCCGTGCGATAGGACGTTGATATCATGGCACAGTTCTCTATAAAATTTGTGGCACTGACCCTCACCACAGCGCTGGATAATGACGGATATATCTTGATATTTCATGTTTCTGAATCGGTGTTTAAAATTTGTTTTCAGTGGCCAAAATATTTACAGTCTGGTTTCACAGCAACACTTACTTGATGGGCATTGTTAATAATATGAAAGCCTTGTTCTTTTGTGATTTTGAACTTAATCGTTAGGTTCGGGATCGTTAGTGTTTTGCTGGTAAGCATAGGTCGTTCAAACTACACTCACCGGAGACTGCAACAAATTCACAGAGCTTTTACCTAGTTAACATTTTATAAGAGTAGGGAGGTAGAGAAGTATAAAGGTACATAAGGATCAATATGCTTGCACATTGTCTAACAAAGTGTAACACAATAGTTTTCATCGTTTTTAAAAGTTGATTTACAGGACGGCATCCGTTTTTCTGGTTGACTTGATTTGAAATGCTTTCAACAGATTTACTTGAAAAAAAAAATCGTGAGAAAAAGTCCGCAACGTCCTCATATTTGAGATGCTTGTAAACAGTTATTCAGATTTTTTTTAAAATATGTTTTAATCACAGAAATAACTATTTGGGGAAGGGAGCGGGGCAACTTGGTCTGGGCGCAGTTTTGAGCGCTCGCTGAGCCCGTTGTTCGTGATAAAATCATGTGTTGATGGCCAACGAAATTGAGCGTCAAGTGTGCAATGAAAAATAAGGGTTCGTACATGACCAAACAAAGTGCGATGCTCTCGAATGTTTCAGTTAGTTAGCACACCAAAAATCACGATGCGTCCCACTGACATTTCGGTTTTACTCGCCTATTTACGAATCGAGCGTAGGGGGCGATTTCTATCTCTCGACATCCTGTATATAGATATATAACAAGCTCTGTAAAATCATTTAGTTAATTGCCACATCGGTGGATCACCATGTCTATGTTATGTCACAAATTTTTCCATTCGACGTTACATGTTTCCACTTCCAAATGGTAGAGAGAGTATAGAAGGAGATTACAAAGTTAGAGCAGAACTCCAGTCTCCTTCCACGCTTCTCTTGTTGTCTGTCTGAGCGAGGTAGAAATAGAGGAGGAGGAAAGTCGATCCTTGTTGACAAAGAAGATGAGTGGGCAGCTGAGGACCCGAACCCCTGCACCCATCCAGCGTGGACAGAATCTTATTTTAAGGAGAGAGATCTGCCACTTGAAACCCCCTTCCCCCCACCATCATTTCTTGTCTCTTCAACATTACCTCATCACCATCACCTTGGATATCCGAACCCTACTCCAGCTTATGATGGCTGACGAAAAACGAGGTAGGAGGCAACTGACATTGTTTTTTTTTTCAGTAGTTTTAGCTGTCCTTTCACTTAAGAGAAATCTAAAACATTCTCCCTGGAATGTAGTTCACAATCGTCTACCTTTTAAATCATAGACCAATTGGTAACACTAGAGTCAATGGTAAGCTCTTTCAGACAAATCTAAAACAATGCACTAGACCGTATACTCACTAATTCACTGTACTTGGATAAACAATTACACTTACATACCTACAAATTCACTCATGATGAAACCCTGCTTGTCAAGGTCCTGTCTGGAATTAGTGCTAGATACTTACAAGACTAGAAAGTTTATATTTGTTTACTTTTCCCTTGCCTACCGATAATTGTTTTGATGAGATTTTCCTCGGAAAGGTTAATGGGAAACAAATCACAGGGTAGACATATTGAAAAAACGTCTGCCAAGGGGGTGTGGCACATAGCTTCCTCGTATCCATAACATGACTGTATAGATAATTGAAAATTATTATTGACTAAAGAACTTCGTTCAATTAGGCGAAGTAAATATTGAATTAGGGTGAATTTATTGTTATGCAGGAGCATAACTTGAGAAAATAAAGGAAGGCATGTTCAACTATTGAACAAACTATATTTATTTATATATTTTTACATAAATAGAATAAAATATATGCATCGTTCAATGATGGTTCAATATGGTTCGATCCAAGCTCGAGGCTAAAACTTTATTTTCTCTTTATTACTCACGAGGACCATCTTTATATCAGTCCGAACAATCCATGAAAATTTCATCGAAATTGGTCAAGAACTCCCGGAGTTATGGGTGTAACAAGGATTTCACGTTTGCGCATGCGCAGAGGCTACTATTAATCCGGGGGTCATGAAACTTATAGGAGATCATCTACACATCAAACCGAACAATCCCTGAAAATTTCATCGAAATCGATCAAGAACTCCCGGAGTTATGCTTGTGGGGGTCATGAAACTCACAGGGGACCATCTACACTCCAACCCGGACAATCCCTGAAAATTCCATCAAAAGACACGGAACCAAAATTGTTCAGAAAGATCTAAAACGCAAAATGCGAGTGGAATTTTCGATTTTGGAGACAAAAAAATTCTCACATTCCGAAAGTGAAAACAATGCTTCCGCTACCTTGGTAGACTCGGAAGCAATAATGCGTATGCATCGCAGGGCCATTGCAATGTTCGCTTTCGTTCGAGTGCGGAAAGCGAATAGATCATGATCATGATGGACGTACCTATCCATTACAATCCAACATCAATCTCCTCCCACACATCCACGAGGATGTTTGAAATGCTTTTGCGTTGCAAATCGAATCCAATTCACGGAAATAGGATGAAAATATCAAAATTTATCAATATGTTATCGCCCTCCTCCTCCCTTCATAATTTTTCAATTTGAATTTGACTCCACCTCAAAACGGTTAATTTTTTCCAATACATAAGTTTTGCATATCAGCCTTTGTAGCGGGAACTCCACTATAACGTCTACTATAATCATCTCTTTGTAAAACGTATTTTCTCACTTTTGTGGGTACACTAAAAATAAATACAAAGTTCTGGAATTATACTCGACCCTGCTTGAGTTGAGTGCGTAAGCTGTTCAGCAAGATTGTTAGAAAATAACGGGGTATAAGCTTCTTGTGAGGCAATAGAGAAGGGGCGTTGAGAGATGTATCAGTAATAAGACTTCACCGGTAACAATGGCCTACAGACTGATGCCTCCCTTTAAATTCCATTATTCGTTGTTCTGACTGGGCCCTTAAAATATGTTTGCATTCTTTCGCTACTTTTGCAAGGAATCTTTTCTCACTATTCAATAACGAAAACAGATATGGAGTAGCGGATCCATGTACTTCATATTCTTAAACTATATTCATAATTTTTCAAGTAGAATAGAAAAATTTTGATCAATATAATTCATGGAGGAGCCAGGTTAACATATGGTGTTTCAACGCCTGATAATTCGAGTTCAACTTTTCCGACACTAAAATCTATCCGTTCTAAACGTACCAATTCGGCATTTGGACTCGTTTAGCTCGGTTTCATGAGGATTTCCTCATTTTAATCTATTATTGAAATTAAATTATTTAACTTAAGCCCGTTAAGAAAATACTAATTAATCGCAATCAAGTATATGTCAACCAAGCATTTTAAATGGTATCCGAAAATTCTATCACAACTGAAACTTCTGTAATTTATTGGTCATTCCTATAATTTTCTAGTTCATAATCATTAACTTAACTTGAGAAGATTTTTGCCTAGATTCAATTTTAAAACATCACAATTGAATGATTCATATCCATATCATGAATTCAAGTCCCCATGGTGATAATGATGGCTTATTACATACTTAGAAATTGTACTTTAAACAACATTTCAATGCTGGATGACTCATTGTCCTCCAGAGTTTGATCAAGAGGCTAGAGTGTAATCAATATAACTTTTGCTCACATTACCAAGTTTCATCATAATTGTTTGAGCGGTGTTGGAAAAAAGTCGGCCAAGTTCAGCCTAAGTTCGGCTTCATAGCTTTTTTGTCCAAGTGACATGAATGACTAGATCTTTCGAAATGTTTTAGATAATCTCGAAGGATGTTGAATGTAAATTTTCAACGATTCATGGGACAGAAATATCGCTGAACAGTTCTGGGATACATCATCGCCTTCAAAATGAGTTGTAGTTGACATGAATTTCTGGTCTGTCTCACTAATTCCATTTGGATAAAGAGTTTCGCCATTGGCAGACGTATTTCTGTCTGTGAAAATAACATCCCGGCAAAACAATGATGAAATCAGTGAAAAAAAAACAACATATTATTGTTCCAAGTGATAGGCATTGCCAAGCTAGCACTGCTGACTGAATTCCTAGCAAACGGAGGTAGGATATAAGGGTATTTGGACACTCGGACGCATACGCACGAAACGACACGTAACAAAAATTGTTCAGAGTGGTCTAAAATTGTACGGAACTGTACACGATCTATTCTAATTTTGGAGGAATGAAGTTGTTCACCTCCCGAAGGAGAAAACAAAGCTTCCGCTACCAATGGATATTCTTGAAAGAAAAAAATAATACAAATGAATGTTACTATTGATTTCTAAATAGTGCGCCTATTTTTTGTGATATTCTTTATTTTGGGATGTAATATTTAAGTATACTTAGTCTGGCAATATATAGGGGAATGGTTGTCCTTGCGAGCTAAGGCACTTCTTTTGGCTGTTTACTTTCAGTAGGAGTACTGATTAGCCCGGTTCAAATCCCGCAGGCACCAATCATTTGGGGCAAAATCCATCAAGTGCTGTATGCCTGTCCTGTTATTTGACAGTTCTCCTCTGATCTCCACGTGAATCCAAATCGCTCTCAACCCAGGGGCGTGAGGCAACGGGAACCCACGAGCGAAATCGTCAGACCTAGTTCCGATCCTCTCTAGAGGACGGCTGGTGACGTCCCCGACACCTCCGGATAGTCGGACGAAAATCCAAGGTGAAATTCCTTGTTTACTTTACTTTGCTAATGTAGCAATATACATGTGACGTTTGAGTCGACATTTCACTTGCGAATTACAGTAAAATATACCTCAGTAGTTAAGTGAGCTTAGTGTAGTTGCAAGAACGATTCCGCTGCGTATGCTGGGTGCATTTTTTAATATATATTTAAGGACACGACGAAGGTATCAAAAATTATAAACCTAAAGGTCAAGCAGTTGGTTTCAATCATGCGAATTCCCTTATACCAACTTCTATTTTTAATTCAGGCCATAAGTTTTTAATCTCGTGCTGAAAGAATTTCATCTGCTTTTCATGAAAAATTCCTCTGGAAGTGAGAACCATAGGTCGCATTCTTTGGAAATATTACACAGAAAAAATGCTTCCGCGACCTTTGGAAGAATACACAAATTCACCATTCATCTCCCCTCAACAAC
Organism: Creontiades dilutus; assembly: GCA_031894815.1. NCBI lineage: Eukaryota > Metazoa > Arthropoda > Insecta > Hemiptera > Miridae > Creontiades > Creontiades dilutus. Next base: position 209,225 of record JAVIWC010001684.1, on the reverse strand, counting down.
TCCGATTAATTCTATTAGAATTAGTCAGTAGTAGTTTTAGTCAACCTTTGTCTCATGATCTAGAGGTTAACTTCAATGATGAAAGATGCTAATTAATATTTTCAATAATGAACATTTTTCAATAACAAGGGGTTTTCAATAAAACCTACTTGATGAAATTAGCTGTATTCACAGAAACCCAAGAGTACACATAACATCCGAACAATAACTAACTGGTATAATTTTCAAATTAAATCACCAAATTTCTGAACCTTAATTTTCTTTAATATTTCACGTTTGGTATTACTTGATTTGATACTGCAATTTGGTATTTTTACTATATTCGAGTATTCAAGACCAAATGAAAATTGCGATTGAAATATTATTGAACGACTCTACCTTGCGTTAAAGGAACTTATCCCCTGGTTGTATAACATTTATTTTTATTATTTTAAATTAAATCTCTATTTTACTTCTGAACATAATGCTTTAATATCGCTTTTATATAAAGAACTAAATAAGTTTTAGATGTGCTCCTAGTCTCTCATAGGAATATGGGAGAGGGAGCGCAGAATAAGTGGAACTGGTAAACGACGGGTATATATGAGGCGGTAGGGGTTGAGAGCTGCTCACAATTAGGCGGGCTCAACAAGTGTTGCTAGATTAGAGAGGGGTCAAACAAGGATGATATTAATCAGGCAGGAGGCAGAGTGAATCTGGCCATAGAATGAATTGCTTAGGAGTTAGATGAAACGAGGCCCTACCTTTTTAACAACGCTCTCTCACTATCGTCCGTCTTGTCACCTCAGTCCCACTGAACTCGGGAATCCATATTTTCTTAGCTCATTGAGGATCAAAACCAATTTTGTAAGACTGTGAAATGGTCTCAGACCACAATAATATGTAAGACTAATAGCTGAAATATACCCACCAAACAAGAAGTCAGTCAGTCAGATTCTTCAGTAAGTCAGTCAGTTGTTTCAGTTTCTTTAGTAAACCGCTGACAAATGACCCATATCACTCACACAGCCGTTCGGGGGTATCCAAAACTCTGTAGGACTAACAATTTTGTCGCTCCATATGATTGAACCCAAATCTTTTTGTCAGAACTTCTACTTTTTTGCCGATTTCATGCCTGTATAACGAAACAATAAAACGATAACAGGCCCCTAATAAAACGTCTTTAATACTTTTAGTAAACCGGATAGAAAATTAGCTACTTGGCTCTCACAGCCGATCGGGGATTCTCCACAGCTTGTGATTATTGCTGAAACTCTCTAGTAGTATGAATTTCATCATTACTGAAAGATTAACATTCGAATTCGGAAACGTTTATTCAACCGTAATAGAAAAATTGATATTTATTGGTAGGACAGTTTGTTCAAGCCGTGCCATTTCCCTACTCAGAGAAGACCTTCATGGCTATGGATGACTGCTGATGCCAATTGAAGGAGAAAAAAAAAACAATGCAAAAGTCAAATAATTGAATTTCCCTTGATTGTAGCTTGTATTGCTTAATAAAGCTAACATCATAAAAAGGTGTAAGTAAACCATTAGGTGAATTTAAAAAAAAGGTGTAAATCAATAAAAAGGTGTAAACTAATAAAAAGGTGTAAACAATATATATCAATTATAACTAACATTTAATGACATGACTGTATAACTGATGTTAATCGGAAGATTTTGTGATTTATCAAGAATTGTGTTCGTTTATTAGCAAAATTGGTTAAAAAATTTAATTTAATTATATTTAAAGCAAAAAGAAAATAAAATGATTAATTTTATGTATACAAATATTTAGTTATGTAATAAATTCCAATGCTCATGGCTATGGCGAGAGCTATGGCATTATATATATAATGCCAAGTGAAGAAAAAAAAAATCGTTAAAAGTGGTTGAGGGTCCGTGTGATAGTGTGTGGAGTTTTACTGGCCGTGGTTGTGATTGGTGTATTGATGCTCTATGATTGTTCATTCGTAGGTTCAATTGTACGGCTTTTCCAATATAGAAGCACCTTGATTGTTCTTCTGTGCACTTTCTACAAATCAATCGGTAAACGCACATCCGCGATTGACAATCAGCAGCACCCTGGCATCTGTATGAATGAGTGGTGTTTGGAGAAGTGAAATTGATGTCATCAATGGCAATTTCGCACAGCTTGCATCTTGGGCGGTGGCAAGGATGTAGGCCCCGGTGTTGCTGTTGTTGAGGCTGAACAGATGGATGCCGGTGAGATAATATGCCTCCCAAATTTTGTCCCTGTCTGTATGTAAGTCGTGGTACTTCCTTGAATACATCTTGAGTCAGCGCACTTGAGTCCAGGATTGGCTGAAGCTCCCTAAGTATCCCATTCATTTTTTGGATACCGAAGAAGAATGTGGTCACCAGAGGAACTCGGTTAGTAGGTGGAGTGTAAGTACCTAATGTAACCGGACATTCCTTCTTCGCCAACGAAATTTTGAACTGACGCGACCCTTTAACTAACTAAGCAGTCTAACAGAATAGTGTATTTATGGTAGATTGAGGGTACTCATCTATGTATTCAAATGATAGGTGAGAATAACATTGATCGTGGGACTTCGTGTTTCATTTTTCCTCACACCGAACCAAACGGTGTTTATTACCGCACTAATTTACAGGAGCCCGGATGGTTTTGAATTATTTTTTATAATTCATCCTGATAATGGTAATCATCGTAATCAGCACGTACTAAAATGGAAAAGGAACGCGATCGGAAATTGGGTGGGTGGGTTTAGAAGCTAGGAAACTGGTGTCGTTATTTCAATGGATGTTGATGTGCTGGGCGGTCTGCGTTTTAAAGTCGTTCATTTCAAAAATTAATATTTCCTCTCGTTGTTGGGTCGGGAAACCCCGCGCCACACAGTAGGATTGCCACGCAAGCCCACCACGCCCATCTGGAGACACGCTACTTTCTCGGGTCCAAACCGTTGGAACATATTTCAGTGAAGAACATACTAAATACGAAAGAAAACTATTGTAGAAGAGTGAATTCGGCAATATCTAATATATTTAAATGGTTTATTATGTTTATATATATGGTGTTTGGTACGCTATAGAAAAATTATGTTTTCAAAAGTTTTGGTGCGGGAGGGAGAACAGGATAGTGTGAATAAACACGGTGGATTCGACTGAGTATGACAAAACAGTTTGTGTAAAAGGAGGTTTGAATACCTAGTATCAGAATGCCACCAACCGCACATCTCTGTCTCTATCCATTCCAGAGGTATAATTTTTTTGTTGCAATAAAAACCCACGTTTTTTTATTTGAAACCACTCACATTCTTCTTCACATTTTGAAAACATTCTTCGATTTAGAGTTAGATTTCCTATACACCTATTGAACTTTCAAAATCAAGAACGAACCACAGTTGCAGTTCAAACATTGAGAATCATAAACAAAGTTATTTGTTGAAAATACTTGTGCGTTAACTGCATTTCCCAAAACGTGGTTCCCACTGTTATGGTCCATTTTGCGATTCTTCATCGATCTCTGAAGAATTAGCTAAATATGAGTACCCATCTGAAAATAATTAAGGAATTCTCAATTTTCATGAGTTTTCCGTTGTAGTTATATGATTCAGATTGACGATTTCAGGGATATTAGAGCAAAATAAAACTACTTGTAAAGTCTGAGGCCATTTTCTTGAATTTCGGTACAAAATAAAATGGTTCTCGTCAAACGAATGTACGAACAGAGCGAAAAGTAGATTCGTAAAATGGCATACAGAATTTAGTCCTCTTCAAAATCGTCAAAACTGAAATGAAATAGTAGTACCTAGTTGAAAGCGGTGAGGTAATAAAACTTGTATCCCACACAAAATCGGTAACGAGGGTGTCTCTTATTAAAATCCACTTTATCGGAACATATTTTCACAATGACATTCATGGTTTTGTGGCTCTTTTCCTCAGGGATCTAACCATAACATTGTATGAGAACTTGTTACATTGTCGCTGTTGCATTGAGGTAGCGCACAATAGCCGATCATGCTCGGAACCACGAAGCCATGATTAATCAGTGCTTTAGGGAGAAAATTATATACGCCACATTTATCTTAGGGAGTGTGTAGAATCTGAATGATTAAATCAAGATGTCCTAAAAAACTAGGCAAGAAGGAACGAACCGACCAGAAAATATCAGGGCAAAAATGTATACTAAACTGCAAGACCGTTAGGTCTTGAAGGTGGGGTAGGTCCAGTGCGCCGTGCGTGAGTGTGATTTGAATATAACTAAGTGTGGTTACGTTCGAAATGGATACGTCCCGAGCACAATTGTTGGTGCTGTGCCGTTTGGTTATGAAAAGTATCAAAGAAATCATTCGATCAGTCTCACAACAATAGACTGTAATATTCAATCTCATATTATTTTCATTTCTTGAAAAAAGCGGGACAGTAGATCTCCATGGTTCTACAGCCAGATCATTTAAATGATTAATTTTACACATTTAAGTAACGAAGATGAAAAATTGCCTATGCAACTGGGATTCAGGGAGGGGAGCTAGTAAACAGAGATGAAAGCTGCGACTGGGGGGGGCTAACAAGGGCTTACGTGAGCGCATTCTGTGTTCATAAACGGTACGTACTAAGCCTAACCAACTCCCTGGAAAAATCTGTAGATTCAACCAGAGCACCAGAGAGGCTAGTGCTTACCAAGGTGGCAGGTACACGAATGACCCCCTTGGGCGGACGGAAAAGTGGTGTCGGTGTCGGGCGGATCGAAAAAAACCATAAGGTTATTTCGATTGCGCCAAAAATCTGAATAAATAAATCGAGATCTGTTGAAAAACTGGGTAAGAAGATGCTAAGGTCCATGTATTAAAAAGAATAAAAATGTATATGTGACTCCCTCAAGTGTCCATGTACTGTTCAACTATGACATTTGTGGGCATTGCTCACGTGCCCAACGAACACCAACTTCGTTTTTTCACAAACAAAACCACTATTTTGAAACGAGATTCGGATTCTAACCTCACTTCAGAAAATTTGACCAAACATTCGATTATTTATGGAGTTCATCCGGGAGCAATAGGTGTTCGAAGTTAGTCAACTGTAATAACGGATGTGAATATATGTTGGAAAACAATAACAATTTATGTACTACCCTTTATTAGACAATGTGCAAGTAGATTGCAGTATATGAATGCAGTATGTGAATTTATTGCAGTATATTGAACAAAACGTTATAGTCCATTAATACCTACTTATTCAACGTTTGTACGCAAAAGAGGAAGGGAGCAGTGTTGGTAGTTGTATCTCTTTGTTCTCCTCTTAAGTTGAATGAGATTTCCAATAACCCAGTCAGTCGAGTCTATTTGCAAAACCGCTTTTTTTTCAACAGTTTGATAGTTGGTGATGATCGAAGTGGAATTCACCCGTCAACTGATATTTTACATCACGCCCAACGACCTCAGTGAGCGCTCATGTACGTGCAACCGCTAAGTAAGTGATATCCACCTCTACTTCCTTAACAGAGTCCCTTCTGTTGGAAAGTAATGTCCACATATTTAATGTCCACGTTTGTTCATAATACGTAACAATTTGCTTAGTACTTGACACAGAAGACTTCACATTGTACTTTGACCCAGTCCAACACATACACTCTCCATTGTAAACATTACTACTACCTACTCCGCACTATCTTGTATACTTCCTTCACACATATATTTAAGCCACAGTATCATGTAAAAACGTAAGAACAATCATGCCGCAAAATAATGAGATGCATATTTTCATCATTCGGGGTGACCTGACAGAAAGTTCGGATATCTGTAGGTGACTACATTTGCAAGTTTTCCTGGACCAAGGAAACTTAGAGCACGATCACGTTTTTTTCAAATGAAGTTAACGCACAATTATTTTATGGAACTTAATTTTAATTAACATTTTTTGTGCTGAACTGCAATTGTTGTCTTTGGCGTTCGTTCTTGATAATGAATGTGCACTAGTTGTTTGAGAGTGAGGTATAAAGGTGGCGTCGGTGGCATTTTGCTCCGCTTCATTTGTATTTTCACCAAATCCTTTTTTCACACTCATTCAAATCCACTCTTTATATTATACAGTTACACAGTTCTGCATTACCTCTGTATATTTAGACTTGCGGTATCTTTTTCCTCGAAATTTTCGCACTTCAATATTATTCCACTGAATATTTCATACATGCCACGCATTTTTACAAAACACATCCAAGGCATTTCCCCTTGAAGCCCATCCAATCCTTAGTCTTTCAATGCCTTGGTAACGGATCGCTAACAATCTGCTTCGCAGTAGGTGTCTACCGTTGATGATAATATCCAACCTAGCCATTCCAATGCATCCCATCACGCATTGACAATTTAGAGCCTAAAAGTTCATTCTCATCCACTGATCTCCATAGAAGGATGCAGCACGTTTGGAGATGCGCCACAAAAAATAACAAATTATAGGATTTTAGGTCGCACCCTGCTTAGGTATGATATGATAGATGCTTACAATTTCTCTGAGATTTATAGATGTATGTACTTCATTTACAAATGAGAACGCCGAGTGAAATTTGCGGGTAGATAATTCATATATCCTCCGTGTAGTCGGATTGTGGAAAACTTCTTTTAGTCATACCTTCCGCCGCAGTGCGCAGACGCCTTGGTCACATAACCTGATGCTCCACCATAAATTTCGGTTTAGAATCGATTTCATGGAACCACCAATCTGCAATAAATACTGTGAGCTTGGAAGATGTGCTTACGGCTCTATTGATCCTCTACCATCATAATCAATCCATAAGCCCCCTTCACAGTTGCTAGAGAAACGGAATCAGTGTGTTATTTGAACCTTTGTGGTATTTCTGCAGGTAGGATAATACCATCTTCATTCGCCAAAACAGCAATTCCCTCTAGATGGTGATAATTTAAAACAGCGGAATGATTAAAGTGATTGACGACCTACTTGGTCGGTTTTGTAGCTTCACCAATCATTTACCAAACTAGATGAACTGAGGTTTTTAACGAAACAACAAGCTATCTAAAAACTGAAGGACTTTCCAGTTAACCACACATTGAATTTCCAACATTATTTGTACTAACTTACTAGTTGATTTAACCGTAAGGGGTTTAGTATCCTATCCCTCCCCCTTCTCACTTCCACCAACCATAACTTTTATTTGAATATTTCTTTGACTGAACCAAGCATATGTCAACTAGCTAAAGATGGACGTCCTAAAAATAAACTTAAATCAACCTCATTACTAACCAGATACAATTCGTTCCCTGATCAAAATTGGCCTTAAAAAGCCGAATTTCAAAGACAAGAATTTGTACAGAAGTGAAATACTTCAGCTTGTCAGAACGAAACGGCTATTGATATGAACCTTCTCTTCATCCCCCGTGTACTTATAATTGATCACATTTATACAGAGTTTTTATAGTTACTTTGAAAATATTTGGAACATCATACCAATTCGATTTTTAATCAATCGCGGAACACATATCTATTGATGTAGAGGAATAGCAGATGATATCTCTAAATAGCCTCGATTCTCATGACCACTCATCCTCTGATTCACACATATCATGGAGTCAAGTTTTCGGGATCATTACTGGTGACCTTTCTTTAATGGATTCAAGAAGTATTTAATGATAGAATAAGATTGTTAATAATATACCTGACTTACAAATGGTAAGATTAATAGTGATTAACCTTTTTTCATCGTAAGGAGATGGGAACTTTAGGTTATTTCGAAAACGCCGACAATTCATTCAAACACATGGGCTTATTATTATTTTGAATAATGAGTGACTGTCAGGTTTGGGTGCAACTTTTAGGTTCAAAAATTGAAATGATTTACATCGGTTAGATTTCTAGGATGAACTATCGATTCAAATCGTACCAATTAAGTTATGACTTCATGCGCGATAAGTTTGTTGAGTATGGCTCATTCTCCTTTTGGTTAGTTATTTCCAATAATAGGCCTTCATAATCATAGCAAACATTTTTCGAAAACCCCTCCAAACATAGTCACTTTATTTCGGGGTGCGTGGGTTCGAAATCTGCAATGTCTGTCAGTAGTTCATAAACGGCGTTAGAATTGAAGAAAAAAATCGGTTCTATCGCACTTGGACTCAACTTTGGGTCTAGTCGGTCTTGACCTCTAGATATCACCATCGCCTGACATACATAGATAGATTAGGTGGGCCGAAAGATTTTTTTTTTAGAAATTTACCAATGTCGGAGTGAAGTGTGGTTCATTGTTAGTTGTTTTATTTTTCTATTGTTTTTCAACTGAAATTTGCGACAGGCAAAACAGTATCCTCCTTTATCTTATGGTGGATCAGCAATTAGGCACGCTTTAATCTTATCCGATCTGGTGACTCTGAAATCTGTTTTGTTTGACAAAGGTGTTGTCGAGATGTTACCACCTCCTGTACTTGCTAGAGTCAACGGGTGAAAGAAGTGCGAGGCTTCTTCAGAACCCCAACCAAATGTGTGTCTTCGGCAAAAGGGACGTTCTTAAGTATTGAACCAATAATGCCGAGGAATAGCTTGCGAAAAGGGTGGCAGCTAAGCAAACAAGATTGCTCGAGGGTTGTTCTATTGGATTTGCGGGTCGGTTACACCCTTGAATTGGGATAAGCCCCCACGGGCAATGAGACGCTGTTATCCACATCCTCTCTGCCACAGCCACCGTCAGTGTCCTCCTCCCTCCCACTCCTCCGCCTTTCACATCCTCCCTCTCACCATACCACCTCATTTCCACTAACTAACTTCCTCTTTGGGGAACTGGATCGAGGAAAGGAATACGATGGTGAACATCTTTTCGTGAAAGTTATAGGTGGTGCTGGCACACGAAGAGCTGGTACACACGTCAATGAAAGGTTAGGATACTTTAGAACTAATTTTTTACGAATCCGATTTCATCACTCTCCCATGTGAAGAGAGGGGTGAGTTTTGAGGGGGGTTGAAGTGTCGGAAGGAATGAGGATATTGGGAATTCCGAAGTGAAAATTCACAAAGGAGTGAGATGAAAACGTATGTCGCTCCAAGTATGAACTGATCTCCGCACATGTGTCAAATTAGGCACATCACGCATTGTAGTTAACACCAAACACCCGACCAAAACATTAAAAAAAAAAAAAAAAAAACTAGAACACCAGGTTTTTATTGAAAATAATCATGAAAGAAAACCATTCTGCTGACAGATCGTAAAAAAACCCAAGATAGAGCTTACCTTAAACCATTTCGTGAACGGTTTTGAACATTCCTGGCTCATAGGAGCTTTTGTTGAAGCCGTTAAGTTTAATGGGAGACATCAATAATTTTCCGCCCATGCAGTATATGGTTGATTCGAGTGCATCAGCACTATGGCATTTCATCTTTAACCCCTGTTTCTCCAACCGCAGGATCTTCAATATTCCTAAGTTGAAGGCAGTTTCATTTTCGGCCGGCACGAATTTTCGATGCTGCTCGAAAGCGAGTGCTTCGGGTGGATGGTTGGTGTAAACATCAAAACCAAGTTCATAGCTGAATTTTCTAAAATTTCCTCCTCAGTTTTCTTTTTTAGTCTCTCTCTCTGTGTACGTCGCTGTCCATGACCTCCTCACCCTTAAAAAAGCTTAATTTCTACTGTACACCAAATGTTTATGACTTTTCTGAAAAAAATGCAAATTTTGCTGAACACTGTTACTTAGCATTTTAATTTTTACTTATCAACTTATCAATGCGAAACCCTGAAGTCCTCACGAACTAGTCATTTGATGCCACTCGAAAGGAGGGCAGTCGGGAAAATATGATTTAAGCCTTAAACACCTCCTTTATAATTCTCGGATCATAACAGTGATTTTGCACACAAGAATGTTAAAGCTTTGTATTCGTACCATTCATGAATTTTCCCAGTTTCATCCGATTTTTATGAAATTTGGGGGGATGGAATTGAATGATTAGACTAGTTGTGATTTTCAATGATCATTACATTGTAGTAAAGGAAAGAGCTCCGCTCAGACCATATTTTTTATAAACTAGTTGAAAATTTAATGATGTTTTTCAATGTTTCTATTCAAGAATTTATAATTTAGTGCAACCCGAGCAGGATGGTTTAATGAAAGTCTTCCGAAGGATTAAACTGAATCAGAAAGAAAGAAGAAAAGCTGAAGGACAGGTTGTGGACATCACAGTTCAAGTAGATGGCCGAGTAACTTGTAATGGGCCTTTGACAGCCTTCTCAGGAAATGGATAAGCCACTCGGTTCGGAGAGTTAATGATGAGTCAAACGACTCTGACCTTTTTATTACCACATCCTCAGAATGGCTCTTGAGAGATTGCGGCCACTTAGCGACGGTAATTAAAATTGGAAAGCAGGTAGTAACATTCAGCTCGAGCCACTCTGCGCTTCAATCAAGAGTAGGTTACTTTCTGGAGTTACTGAAGTTGAAAATATAATTGAATACCACGACAAGTTCTGCACATTAATGTTCTAAGCTTTTTGACTTTTCATTTCGAATCACTGGTCACAAACAGTTTAAATCCAATACGTATATGGATTGAGGGAGGTAGGTACGTACTGAATAAGTATTAAACTTCCATGTACTAAAGTTTTAGTAATAGACATCCCCAATATGTGAATATTATATGACAATAATTTCTGTTTAGAGCACGGGTGAAATCAATGAAGAAGTCGTAGAATCGAGATAGATAAATATATTTGAAGGGAAAACTAAAACTACTATTTACAAGGATATTTACAATAAACACAGCACTTCTGAACATACGAATAGAGTCGGAGTATGAAGATACGAATAGAGTCGGAGATATGGAGATACGGAACACGAGTGAGGACTTGTAACGTTGGAGTCACTAGTACAGAAAATATATCCACCTCCAAAGTTCAGTAGTTACATAGGGGTATCATGGTGATTGGAGAGGGGATTCCTGGGGGAAAACCACGTGATGGGAAAAAATGTTCTGGAAGGTGCGATAGATTTTGAAGAGTGACTGTGGGACAATGAAAGGTAGTGAAAATGACAGGTTCAGTTGAGGGGTCAACTGTTTTGCGTTTATAGTGATGTCTAGAAGTGGAATGTAAAGAGAATACCCGGGAGTCGTGGAGTAATTAGCGTCCAATGGACTGCTAACAATGGTTAGGTAGTTCTATGGGATTCGCTAAGCTCAAACGGTATCGGTTCATATTTTTGAGCTGTTGCTCGAAACAATTTCAAAGATGTACATTGGGAAAATAACTATTTTTGATACATAAGAATTAGTTCTATAATATTGAAGGACTAGAACTCAATGATAAAGTTTGCATTATATTTATATAAGATGCAACTATTGAATAGAAGGTGTGAGTGTGAACGGTTTGTACACTTCACTCACAAAAATTTCACCTGTTTTCAAATTATGAAATCGTTGACACAGTAGGGTTCAGTCATGGGTGTCAATCTTACAGGTTGATTATGGGGCAGATACATTTTTTGTGAGCCGTTGATCACAAAATAAAATAGACGATGTATCACTTATAAAGTGACGAAACCAAATAAAAGTCTTGCATAATTGAGGCAAGACAAGTGGCAAGACATGAGTGTGTGAAATGTGCCTTCCTTGTATGCGTAACTTTGAGGTACAGGTCATCGAAAAGTTTTGGACATTCTTTAAAGATTTTAAATCGGGGATTTCTTGGTATGGAGAAAATATTGAATCAAAATGGACCGTTAAAGCCTTGTAGATTCCTTCATGGTTATTATTTGTGCATCCGTGAGAATCTCATTGACAACTAAATATTCGATCTCGAGGAAATTCATAAAGAGCGAACGAACCGAATTTTGGACATTAAACAATATACGCGGAATACATTATTGGTATCTTTACGTTTTAGGCAAATTCCATAAATTTCACTGGTACCGGATTAATCAGAAGAATGATCGGTCGGTGGTAAAATCATATTTTATTCCAAAAAATTGTCATGTAACTTCCTCAGGGATTAAATGATATGAAAAAAAAAGAAACAATGTGACAAATCATATATATAAGAAACTAGAAAGGTGCTTCCTTCCGTCTGGATGCCGTTACATCTGGTATTGGGTGAGGTTTATCGTTAAATGTACAACGTCATGATGAATAAAGGCAATGAACATAATTTTTGGAGGCCAATTCAACCCTCATGTCGCAATAAGCCATAAATATCTGAGAAATTTTCGGGTAAAGTAAAATACGCTCCATTTCCTGAGATTGGTGCCTGAAGGGGGTGTGTATATCAAGAAGTAGCTGGTGGAAGCAGTTGCTTCTTCCCACCTCTGGATCTATTAGAAATTTAGGGAGGGACCTCTAATATATCGCTCGGTTCGGTTTCTATACGTGACGTCTTTTAGATCCGACCAAAGAAGATCCACGGTTAAATCGCTTCCCTTCACAGTCGGACGCTATCCCAACTTGGATTCCTCGAAAGAACCACTTCTGCCACCATTCGTTCGCTATGATTATTCTCGAAATAGAAGTACAAACTGATTCTTCTACCCTTGAATTTTAAAATGTTGTCTGAAAGTTTGCTTGAGTGATTTCCCCTTAATTGATCCCTCTTTTGTTTCGTATTTCTAATTTCTTCTCATATTTCGCATTTCTCAGTCAATTTTCGACGAGATGTTATCTATCAATAGGGTGCTTGAAACTTAATTGTCCTAAATTATACTTAGCAGTATAATATTCATAATCAGTTTAAATTTATATTTAACACGATTGTATTATTTTGCTCTTGGGGAGGTTCAATACAGGTGGACTCAATGTAAGTTATGCCATGTGAGAAATATAGCATCATCAGCATTTGGCAACGGCCGATGTGAGGAACAAATCCTCAGCCCAACGTGTTCATCGAATTACAAAATGATTGAGTACTCAATCAGTAGCGTGCGACATAGACGATCATGCATTTCACTAAACAGCGCTCTATCGTTAACCCTAGGAGGTAACTCATGTGATTTTATAGCGTAGACATAACACTGGGCTCAATTTTGACCCCATGTGAAAACATTCTTCCATACTTTCGAAACGCAATTTTATGGATGTATTTTCAATTGTAATTCATTTAAATACAATCCAGGGAATTATTGAATGAAATAAATCAAATGACAACGTCAATTTCCCTTTGGAAAGTTAGTAGCCAACATTACTCTCCCAAAAATAGCCAGATATATGTTCACGATTTTTGGCAATTTTGGAGACATCCATAAACGCCACATCATATAACTCATTTGATTCATAAATTTCAGAGTACCCTGTATCAGAAGAAAACAAGTCAACAGAAGCGGACGATTGTGCTAAAAGTTACACCTAGCTTAAACTTGACCTATCTTGACAATCTGCCAGTCACGACCTTCTCCTCACATGAAAACATTATTTTCAAATTACAAATACTCTTGAATGCCACACCGAAAAATCCATTTTATCCATCAATTTCACAGTACGTTTTATCAGAAAGGAAAAACATCAACAGAATCAGAAGATTGAGGTGAAGTTACTCTACCTTGAAGTTGAAATTTACCCATTGAGAATTATGCAAAACACGCTTTTCTTCTTACTTGAAGAATTTATTCATGCATTTTTTCCCCTCTCTCATCATATTTGTGATAATCACCGATATAAACCCCTATCGTAACACCAGAGTACTGGAATTACAGAGGGAAAACATATGTAATATAGAATTTCCGATTTGAATTCTTCTTTTTCTAAAAGGACGAATTCAATTTTGAAATGCTAAATTCGTCTTGTTCTAAAACGAATTGATTTGGGAAGAAGACGAATTCATTTTGGAAAAGGACGAATTCAATTTGGAAATACTATAAGGAGTTATGCACAATTAGACTCCTATAAGATCTACAACTCATTTCCAAACAAAAATGCCTCCTAAGAATTTTTTGTCAGAAGCCTCGTTTCCGCGTTATTTGCGATTTAAGATTTTTTTCGTGTGTTCGATCTTATGTCATTAAAACTGTCATAACACCCTCAATTTTGAAGATAGCTCAAATTTGACGACGCCATTGGAAAGAAAGTTGAATTTTCTATCTATTTAATGTCAGCAAAATATTCTTTTATTGCATTGAAGACGTGCGATTGCTGCACGAAATGGCAGTTTTTTCAAAATCTTGAAATCGCCTCTTTTTCATCTCGCCCAGAAACCCCATTAATGCTTGAAGCAGAACTGATCAGGCCTAGAAAAACTTGCGCCAAAACGTCAGCTTTCCAGTCGTTTTGGTTTTTGAAAATATTTTTAGTTAAGGAAATGGTGTTTAACTGCAGAAAAACGTGTGTTTCCTGTTAAAATTGAGGTTTTTCCAAAAGTCTCCACAAAAAAAGGTTGGCGGCGGGATGTACGTAACTTTTCTCGCTGAATGGAATGGTGACAACGACAGACCTCTCAAGTGACGAAATTTTTCGGATGCATTAACCCTTTCGTTCGTGAACACCGTCTACAGCATTTCTAAGCTGTCTGGAAAAAGTCAAGACAACCGAAGAACCGAGAGACGGCTATTGTTTGTGTTCATTTACAATTGATTGCGACGAGCAAAAAATTGTCAAGAGACATTTTAGTTCGGAAATGGGATGTAGAACATGTAGGAGTCGGATTGTGCATAACACCTGGGACACCCTGTATAACTAGAAAAATTCCTAATGTTTGGAAAATGAGGAAGCTACGGAGAAGGCATTGTCTTGGTCAGGGGCCATGATATGCAATGACCCGCACGACCGCTCGGTCTTGAAGGAGGGGTTGCTTTGTGCGCCGTGTAACCCTAATCTGATTTGGCCGTAGCGTTGTATGTTGCAATGTTGATAATTTGTTGTTTCTGACCAAATTCAGTTTTTATGAAGTAAACTATCTTTTTTTATCCACTAATCTTTTTTTGTTCCTAAGGTTTTGGTTATTATTACCAGTTATGTTTAATAGCTATAGCGCACCATGATGAATGGGAATATGCAATAGGGAAACCACGCTGAAGGGAACACAGCGAGGAAAGAGACGAAAGCGAAGAGTTGGTAATGATACGGAAGCCTGGTCCATAGAGTCAGCAAAGAGATGAATGCAACTTATCGCAATCAATCGTAAATGAACACAAACAATAGCCGTCTCTCGGTTTTTCGGTTATCTTGACTTTGGCCAGACAGCTTAGAAATACTGTAGACGGTGTTCAAGAACGAAAGGGTTAATGCATCCGAAAAGTTTAGCCTAAATCGTCACTTGAGTGGTCTGTCGTTGTCACCATTCGATTCAGCGAGAAAAGTTACGTACATCCCGCCTCCAACCTTTTTCTCGTCGAGACTTTTGGGAAAAACCTCAATTTTAACAGAAAACACACGTTTAACCAAAACGACTACACCGTTGGAAAGCTGGCATTTTGGCGCTCGCTTTACCAGGCCTGCACAGTTCTGCGTCAAGCATTCATTCGGTTTCCAGGCGAGATGAAAAAGAGGCGCGATTTCAAGATTTTGAAAAAACAGCCATTTTGTGCAGCAATCGCACATCTTCAATGAAATTAAAAAAAAAAGAAACTGTTCTGACCATAATTAGATGGAAAATTTAACGTTCTTCCCAACGGTGTCATCAAATTTGAGCCATCTCCAAAATTGAGAGAGTAATGACAGTTTTAACGACATAAGATCGAAAACACGGAAAAAATCTTAAATCGCGAATAACTCGGAAACGAGGCCACTTGCAACAAAATTCCTAGGAGCCATTTTAGTTCGAAAATGAGTTGTGCAACACGTAGGAGTTGGATTATGCATAACTCCTGGGACACCCTGTATGTTACTTGTATATATAATCAATCCGAATAACAAACCACAATTTGTATTGGAATAAACCTCATTACTTGTCAAATTCAAAATGATAATAGGAAGTGAATGAAAGAATAATTGGGCGTGTCCATCGACAGTCACTCGGCACAATCATCGCACAATATGATTTCGCATAATATGAATCATATTATGACTTCGGTGGTTGAGTGGCTATCACTATTCTTTTTCCAGCAGTGACAACATTTTTGTTTGGTCTTTTTGTCAGCCGTCCTTGGGCAGAGGGAGCAGCTAGCCCTTTTCAGCAATTTTCATATATTCACTATATTCTATACTATATTCACCAACTGAACAGGAAAAACATTAGCTACGGGCAATCAATTTCTAGATAGTTCTCACCTAAAGAAGCTAGAAACTAGCAGAACAATCAGCAATATTCTCGCATCCGTGAATGCGAGGATTCCAAATGGTTTCAGTCATGTTTCAATAGAATGAAAGTGGAAGGAAAAGAAAAATACCGAAACATTGTGACTTACCTCGTGCAACTGGTGAGAATAACACTGGGGTTACTTGCTTCCCCCAGTCACTTCTCCAGGTAACTGTGGGGTCAAAATCGTCCCAGAGGCAGTTTACAACCCTCCCTTCCGAAATCTCGAGCACCACTGACAGAAAACTCAGCTTACTCTCGTTAGCAAGGGTAACAACGTAATTTACGCGAGCTTCATTTTGGTGGGACAGTTTTATTCAAGTGGTTGCTCAGCAAGATCAAATCACTGGGGTCGCTTCTGACCCCAGTGTGGCCTCCTTGGGTTAAATGATATATAGTATGGCGTAATTATTCGGAAGGTTCTAAAATAACATACTATCGTAGTCAGTATTAATTAAACTTCCTCTTGAATGCATTGTAACGGGAAAATCGAATTCATTTATGTCTATCAACTATGCGGGAAAAATGTGACCCGCAGAAGGAAGTTAATTAAAATGTGTACAGTTGTTTATTGCGATCACTTCATCTATGTTATTCGTTCTTAGAATAATGTCAATGGAACTCAACATACCACAATTATCGATACAAAAATATCTCCCTCAACTCAATTTCAAATAACTGAAATCCAGACTTAATCCTTGAAAAATTGTACCAACGACCAACGATGTGTACCGGTAAAATCAATTCAGGAACATGATTACTGGGTTATGGTTGATTAATGGATTTGGTAATGGTTGTAGTGACTGCTTACCAGAAATACCGTCGTACGTCCACCACTCTTCCCAGCTGGCTTCGGTTTCTGAAAACAGAAATGATAAATAAAGTAAAATGACGGTTGTACGGCAATTGCTCTTATTTTTCACGATGTCTTCGTTATATATTATGAGTCAATGTAATGGTAAATTGATTGAAAAGTGCAAACTAATAATGATATTGGAAAAATGCTGTGTTTTGGGCGGTTACATATTCTTCACATGGATGTAAAAAATTGGTAGACATGTGGTAGACTCCACTTCCCACAACCTGTTTATTCATTCTCTTGCATTGAGCATAAAGTCAATAAACGTGAACAAAATTAAATGTTTGTGTACATTTTGTGTAAATGGACACATTTTATCCAGAAACTTTTTTTTTCATGGCTTTCCACAATTTTGTCGTGAGTGGTGGTCTTCCGATAGTGGAAAATAGGTTCTATTGAAATTCGGAATTCATACGGACTTCGGATCATCTGATATTGATACAACCTGTTTCAAATCTACTACACACTATTCCACTCGATCAAAGTTTATTTTCAAAATTCAGCAAATAGTCTCTATGCTACCCCGGGGGCGTTGCTCATTCCATTAATTACATTAAAACCATTCCCCAGGCATGCTGGGATTTTGAGTGAAATCAAGAAATTGGATGCTAAGAAACTCAATTTTCGAAAATCAAGCTGCAGTGTGTACACAAGCTACTAATAGTTCCACGGAAATGTAACATATGAAGTAACTGTTAGTTCGTTTCAGACTCTCACGTCTTATCAAGTTCGGTGATTGGTAGTTTTGTGAGCATCCCAAACATATGTTACAAGCGTCGTCCTATTCAAATATGTCAACCTGTGACTATACCACTATACCACAAGCAGATTTAACGTTGTCTCCAGATGACTTATGTTCAAGGAAGTTTTATTTGGAGGAGGAAAGTTTTTAACAATTATGTGAGATTGATATACCATCAAACCAACTCGGAGTTATAAAAGTATTTTTCACGTTTCGATTAAGTACGTTTTGATCATTCGAAAATGATAATCGGTATCCAGTTGGTGTAAAATCTCAGGAGTGGATGGTGAGGTGTTCACCGACTTTGTGGATGGACAGGCTCTGACTCATCCCTTATTGGAACTGATGAACATCAAGCAACGATTCTTAAAAAACCTAAAGGTTAGGTACTCAGCTTGGGTCGGTACGAATAACCGAGCGGCAACCCTAAAACAGGAGAACAATTTTCAACTACTGTGAGTCTGAACAATCACTGCAGACTCTTTTAAAATGTTGTATGGTTCAAGTAGAAGCAGAGGGGGAGGGGGTTCAGAATTTTAATGTTTCTAAAGAGCAATTGATCGTTTCTATGAGTCGGCATTCAATCTAACTCCTAGTTTGGTGGTCAATTAGATGAATGATCCTACGCCAACGTTTTCTTATGAGAACGGAAAGAAACAGGTTACCCAGACATAAGCTCTGAGAATTTGTAAAAAGAACTCGCCTGATCCTTTTTGAATGAAATTCGTGGTTGTTCGATTTCTATTCACCTTACGAATGTCAAATAATAAGTTAGGGTGAAGGAAGAAGGAGGAAACGGGAATGGAGAGTGCTAGGGTTCGGTTCTAGTGCCATATAACTGCTTATTGATGTAATGCTGAATACGCGCTTTGTTGAGTGAAGCAACGAGCTCCCTACATGATCTCCTGAAGTAATGAGACGCCCACTTACTAGTCATCATCAGCCTTCCTCTCCTGTTTCTGTCGGCACAACGCTCTGGGAATGTGATTCTCTCCTCCAGATTCCATTATTATTGCCTGCTCTCCATTGTCAAATTATTCTGTTCTCGTTTGAATAGGTGAGAAACAATTTGATTAGAGCGATATGCATATAGTATTTGAAAGGGTGCCCGAGAATATTAAATTATGTTATAGAATGGGAAAAATCAAAATTGTTAAGGGATTTAGAGGGATTTGACGCTTAGTGTATGCTCTTGATAGTTATATCGAATAATATCGTTAGAATAAATAAGTTATGTTTTGATGATATAAATTGAACACACAATAGTTTATAGAGGATACTCGCTTGTTGTTTAAATAATCTTCTTACTATAAAAAGTTGATTCCGACTCTAGTCAACCTACAGCGAATAAATGCAGCCGTCGAGCCGATTGTGTACGCTTCCGTGGTAAGCATTTAAAGTAGCTAACTCATTACAAAGGGACAAAGTGCTATATCGGGACGTTGGAATTTACTGTCATTTAAGATCATTTACTCTGTTTTATATATACAGGGTGGCCCATCTATATGGGCCCATTGAGGAATTACAGCCATACGGCGTGTAGTGCGAGCTATCAAAATATTGAACCGTATTTTCACTCTGCTTGAAAGTGGTGGAACCCGTTTTTCATTTTTCGATGTTATAGTGTCCTCAAATCTTAGATTGAATCTTGAGGTTACCTATTGACTCCCTTTTTTATTGTAGTTTTTGATTTTACGTTGAATTTGGAAGAGAAAATGGTTGAAACTTTTTTTTAGACTTCTTTTTAGAGTTATTTCACTTTTTGCGCACCACAAAAATTGACGAATTATTTTACAAAAAACGCTCTTCTCCAATTTAAGATAATATTTTTTAGATTTTGACCATACTTTTGAAATTAGCATAAAATTCCCTATCAACAGAAGCCAGTTTCCACACCTCATCATCAGAGTATTGACATTTCAATTCTTGCATCAGGTGGTAGTGAATAATTAGTACGCATACAAATTTTACTAGACCAGTTTTATTGGCACTTTTTATTCTACTAAAATTACCCACGTTTGAGATAGACCCCTTGCTTCTGTAAACAGACTGCAAGTCGATCCCTCACCGAAGAAGTTGTTCTTCGTATTACATCGGGTGGAACAGCTAAGCAAGCTTGAACCAGATCACCTTTTAATGCCTCTGATGTAGTGGGTTGCCTGGCGTACATTTTATCTTTGAGATAATGCCGAAGGACAAAATCCAGTGGGGTAAGATTGGGAGATCTCGCAGACCAATTGACCGGGCCTTGCCTGCCAATCCATCAAATCAGTGGCTACTAGAAAATAGTATTGGTAGACGACTGATGGTTCCCGGAACACCTCAGCAGTATGGGATATCTGAAAGCAGATTTTTATGGAGAGGTGTATGCAGATTGATCCCTAACTCCTCCATTTTTTTGGGCAGAACCTGTGAGCAACGAATTGTGAATTTGGAATCGCAGTCCGTCTTCTGGAATCGGAGGAAAATTCTATTCGAATTATGGCAAGGAGTGACTCCAACTATACTTTATTTTCCCACGTTTGGCTGTAAAGTGTACATGCTGAAGAAGGGACTGAAAAACAAGGTGGACAAACGGAATGTTTTTTTTGTTTTGGAAATATCCAAAGGAATGTGGAACCAGGAGAAACCCCTTATTTTAGGTACACATTCAGATAATGTGCGAGAAACAATTTAGCAACGGGAAGAGCGAGAATCAGAAGTTAGTTATTTAATAGATTACTGATGCCTCAGGTGGTATAAAAATGCATTCAAAGTGCCAACTGAAGGTAAACTGAATCTTATGAGATGTAGGACTGTTTTGAGGAACTCCGTATTAATTAATCAAGCATCTATGATAACAATTTAGTATGGATTTAAAAGACGTTGAATCGCGAAATTCGTGGTGACGTAGGAAGAAGATAGGTGAGCGCTAACCGTAGACTGAGGAGGGTATAGGAGTGCCTCTGACATTGCTGAAAGGCCTCGTGGGGAAGAATAAAAATATTGACTCAGTCTACAAAAATTGTCCTAACTGTGGGTTCCGTTCTCCATTTCCATTCATGATTGCTTCCATCTACTCTACTTTGAATGAATTTCATTCTGACTCTTATTTATTTCAGTAGAGCATGAACCGAACGGCACCTGTTTATTTTATACTTTATATTTTATTTAGATCTTTGGAATGTCCTAAGCAGAAGGGTTTAGTATACTTACTAGCAGTTTTATTACCATTCAGGAAAAAACATGAAGAATCTTCGACAATATAATTTAAAAGTGAGCAATCATCCAAACAGAAAATCAATGTATTGGGAGGATTTATAGCGGAGTCTACAATTATTCTGGTAATAGTGTAGATAGTTGTAACCCATTGGGGGGTAGACTTGGAAGTTCCCGGAAATAATCATCCCTAATCGTCTGTTGATAAACGTAGATAATGTCGTGAATAGAATGGAATATGCATTTCGTAACATTTCATTTTCTCACCTCGTAAAACCCAGGTGAATACGGCAGTTATAAATAATTAGGATTGAATATTTCCTCAGAATATCGATATACTTATTTCAACAATATTTGGGTAGGTGGTACATAGGTGATGAAGTATCTCAATATTTGTTTCCAGCTTTAAAGTATACACGTTAGAGAGGGAAGCACTCATGTACAAACGATCGCTGATGGAGAGAAGAAACATCAAGACCCATGGGCGAACACCACTCGCCTGTGTCCCTGCGACAGCCCCCAGGGAGTCGCCAAGTGCTCGGTAATAAAAGATTTCTCTACCATCACTGACTTCCTTTTGGCAATCGGCCATCGGGTGTTTCTTCCTTCAATGACTCATCCTTGAATTTGTTCGTTAGCATTGCGCAACATTTTGTAAACCTCTAACACCCGACGCACTAGAACTGTGGCTGAAATTTACTTATCACTCGAATGTAACATCCCACTCTACATTAAGGCTTCCCATTAAACTGTTCATTACATAAATGACCTTACACTCAGCAATAATAAAACATGTGTTACAGTGGAGTAACATTATCAAACAAATAATTTTAGGAAAACATAGGTTGGCAAACCGCACAATAGTATTTGGGGCAGAGTTGAGAAATTAATACTGTTTACTTTATCAACAATAAAAACTTTACATGTATATTTACCGTTGCACTATACACTCTTGAGGAAAGCGACAAACTGTCAAGTTCTTCCCGTAAGACCTACAAAATGTGATAAGTACTAACGTAAATCAACGGAACTTCTTCAATAAGTTTAGACCTGATAGGATTTGGTAGTTGATAAATTTAGCATAGTATGGCTTCCTAGTTACCACCGCGTTGAATTGGACTTGTGACATAGCTGGATCTTCACTAACACGCTAAACGCATTCTTTAATCACTGCAACACTCCACTGATTCGAGGCCGATTCGGATGAGTCTAAAGTCATGGTTTCCCAGAGAAGAGGTAGGCAAAAGTCAACAGAAATAAGGCTGAACGGTAACGATGATCCGTGGATCGGTGAAAAGTAATTACGGAGTTATACCCACTCGCAGTGCCAATCCAGGTTGAAAAATACAGCCTAATGAATCCTCCAGACTGAGTCCGGTGAATCTGATGGTTCGAAGGAGTGTCCATTAGGCCGTCTCCATGAATGACAGGATGAGTTCCATTTTTTCTGCATACCGTCAGTGCAGCATTCAGATATGCTGCCCTTCAACTTGTGATGAAGCTGTACCGATTCTCAATTCTCCAGATGGGGCCTGATATTTTACAACCTAATGCATTTCTCAAAAATGTTCGTTAGAAATATACTTTTGTCAGGCCCAATGGCTTCTATGTTATCTCCCTTCTTGGAGACAATCGAAAGCTTGCTCACACTGTTGCTGATCTTGAATTTCTTATACAGCAGTCCTTAGTGGGCCCTAGCAGTAATAACCGATGAACTGAGAAGCTCGTCTACTGATTTCACTGCCGCACCTTACGAACCATGCGTAGAGCTATGAATCCCATTTTATCTTTCATTTGGAACGTCTGATAGGGTTTTGAAGAAAATATATTTTTTAGCCCATTTTTTGTTTGTAATAGCATTTACTTACTGCAAGAGTGTTGAATGATTGTGGTACGAATAAGATTCACAGGGAGTGTAGTTTTTTTGGGAATGTTCAATGTCATTCATGCGCGAAACAATAACTGTTTATTCGAATAATTATTTATAATAATAATTTGAATTAACACTTTAATAATTACTTGAATCACAAGCTTAATTATTAACAATCGTAAAATGTCATCAGTCGGAATGTATTAAAACATGAAACGACCACTAACATGTATTATTATTATCATCAGTATCAAACTAGAAAGAATGACCAAAATAGATAATACGTAATATGACAAGTAATTTATTCAAAACAGTTTTTCATTTTCGTTCTAATTTTTAGACACCAGTACAGCGCAATTTGAAATACACATACATTCTCTTGATCACACCAACTCTTTAGTTTAACAAATCAACTTTTTCCACCGTTTATGGCTCACTATTTTCTGGCTCAGTGGAACTTATCATGTTCCTAGGTACTAAGTTCCAGACAAACGAATACAATACACCACCCGTCTTTGTAATAATATACATTCTGATTGTTCTCGTCTCGATGGACCCTTTCTGAGGACTCTGTTGTTGGCTGAGAGCCACTAAACCAGACGACGTTAATCGATTTGTCAACTCATAACCCCGACTGTGCGGATGATACGCGTTGGTTTCCCTTTCGCTCTCTTGCCGCTGATTCAACTATTTCCATTTAAAGGAAAATGATCGGCGAACACATTTTCTCGTGGTGATGGAGAAGGGAATCTGTTTACGAGCATCGGAGAGATTGTGTAGAGGGTTCGCCCGAAGATCGGAGGACCAAGTTGTTTGATTCGCCGTCAAACTCTCCAGTGTGGATGTGGAAGCAGGGTATTGACGGGAAGGGGGAAAGGGTGTTATTTCTTTCTTGGCGTTCCCTTTCCCTCCTAGATACGCTGCTGCCTTCCCTTATTTCTTTTTATTTGTCTTCAATCGAGACAGTGTTCTCTCCGTTTTTCTGATTATAGCTTTCCAGCCTTTCATAGCTTCAGCGCACAGAACTGTGAGCGTCGACTCGCTGTCGCTTGCCTCAACTAGCGTGTTTCTCTTGAAACCTCAGTGGTGTCAGTATGTTTCAAACATTTGGCCATTCGGGCCATTGAACCCAAGAAACACTTAGGAAGATCGTATGAAAATCAAATCTTCCAAGAGAGAGAATGAAGCGAGTGAGTTAGGCTTCACAATTTATACTTGGTTAACATTTATTGGAATAAATCACAACCATATGTAAACTATGAAGAAGCCAGGAAAACTGTCTTCATCCTCAACCACATATCAATAGTATGGCAACAAGAATGACGAATGAAAAAGAAGAGTAACCGTCTCAGAGGTGAATGTAGAACTTTAAAATGTTCTTTTTTCCGAAGTCTGCTGGAAAATTCACTACAAGTTCTTGTTTTTTCAGTTTTCAAGGAATGATGTATGTATAATACAGACGCAGTGTGACAGCGGTGCCACACAGCGGGACGGAGCGGGTATTTTTTGGGACATACTATCCTTAATAGACTAGCTTTGATGGAATTGTCTGAGATAGAGCCGATTGAATCTCTATTGCTTCCCTATTTACCTCAAACAGTGATTGGACCGATGGATGGATGAGCAAACATGAATTATTCCAATATTGTGTATACCAACATGTGTACATATTCATCAAGGTTAAACTTCAAATTAAATCATTTCACGTGATTCTTCGTACTATAAGTTCTCCTTTACTTCATTTTACATAAGAGCGGAAGCTGTACTACCCACATAACTTCGGAGACACTTTTGTTTTTCATGCGTCTTTAACCGACCAAGAAAAAATGTAACCCACCTCGAAATTAGTTTGAAAAGATTGAAATCGGAAGCCTATACGCCACCCAGAGCTTTTCCCTGATAGTACGGGACCTAAGTTGATAAAACTAGTGTCAAAATGTGGCAAATCACTACGTACAGAGTTATTATTTCTGTAATAGGTAGCTTTTCTACACGGATCAGAAGGATAACAGAACTGCACTATACAATCAGAGAAAATCACGAGAATCCGTGAAAAAGGATAGATAAACTGACTTTTAACCTTCCGGCGGGCGCGCTCCAAAATGTTGGTTCGAGGTTGCAGTTTTTTGTAAACTGCTCGGCACATATGCCACCTTAGGACTTTAAACTCAATGACCCCTCTATCTACCTGCAAAGTGGCGATCCGCTTCGATTCGGCATTCAATCGCAATCACGTCGTCAAGCTGTGATAACATCGTCTTGAAACATCATTTCGAGCTCGCCCGGTCATGTAAGTGTTCATTTTTTATGAAGAAAAAGCAAATGGGCCAGGAGAACAGAACGGCGCTCAACTGCGTTCTAAACGTATGTAAAAGTCATTCGGCAAAGATCGTCAGATGTGAGAAATGTACCACTCAAGATGACAGAAATATGCCAGCAAAAATATCTGCTGCCTACAATGGCTTTCTCTATTAGCTTTCACATTTTTCTTCCGTCTTTTTTCAATATATATGTGTAACTCAATATATGTAACTCCTAATGTAAAATAACGTAACTTCTAATTTTTTCTCATTGTTTAATTATATTGTTTTCTATAAAAGAAGAAAAACTTACGTATGTGAAGCAAATGGTTGTTTTATATATATGCACCAATATATTTTCCTATTATATATCTGTATATAATAAGTATACATTTATCCCACTAAATCATGTGAAAGACGTGTTCAACCTTCATCCTTTATCCTTTATTCTTGTTGGGTCTTTCATTACTTTTCAAATAAACACCTGAAAAAGTGGTCGAAACAAAAGTTCGTGCGCGCCCGCTCGTGTATCTCGAAGTGGCGCGCCCACATAAAATAAAAATATAGACGAAAAGAACAGAATCAACGTGTCTTAAAACGTAAACCAAAAACTCTTGAGAAGGGTTAACTGAAACTTTTATGATAAAGTCGATGACTACTGAAGGGCAGGTCAGTATTTTATTTTGCCTCAGTAATTTCATGTACCATTCATTTCGATCATGTGAGATCCCACGGAACAAACCTATTGTATAAGGAGACTGAAATATGAGTACAATTACAACATGAAGACGCCAAATTTACATAATGTAAAATGAACTACGTTCAATAAACTGACCGGATAGATCCGTAGGGGGTATCAATTACGGAAATAATTGATCATTTTGCAAAAATTTACGGCATTTGTTTCCCCACGTCCTCTTGGTTCAATTGAAAGACGAGTTCCACATATACGTGAACCTATGGCTCTTAACTCATCAGCTCTGGCTTTCAATACATTTTAGTTCGTATCTCTTAACCATCGAGGGAGGTATTCAAAAATGTGATGAGCAATAAAATCTCAACGCCATCCATGGTATAATATGGCGTCCGCTCCTAATGTGGGCTGCTGTTTCCCATATTAAACTTCTTCGTAGTTGTCACAGTTGTTCAGTTGCACTCTTCCCCTTGCTCTCACACTTCCCTCACTCATCATCTCCCGAAGAATGTATCCAGTTGCATGTAGTGGCAGATGTTCATGGAATACATGAATATATATCTTTAGCCTGCATCATTTATGAACACGGTCAATTTTCTGGTGAATTAATTCCGACAAGGACCAAGTGGACAAGTGTGGCGCGCATGCTAATCTCAATATGCAATTCTAATTCTCGACGGCCTTCCGCGCTTACACTTGACTTCTGGAAGCGTATCATCTGAAGGAAGCAAGAGCTTACACATGTAATGGCTCCATTTGATAATGGAAAATTGCAGTCAATCGTTATCTCTCTTTCTAGTTGTAATTTCCATTTTCTGGAGTATGAAAGTAACGAAACATACTTTTTTTAAATGTGAGATGCTCACCGAATATTTGCAAGTTATTTTTATACCTCAAAAGTAAACTATCGTGTGTCTATGAATCTTTCAATTCTTACATATTTATGTATTCAATATGACGTACTCGTAACAAATACGTGGTAAGAATATAGATGAATTAGCCAAATTGATCAAAAGAAGATCTCAATATCTTAGGAGCGAATTTTCCTAAATTACATATTGTATATATTATTGTTGAATTTTTTCGCGAATTGTATGTTAAAAAAAGTTGTAACTGTCAATCTTATATAAACAATATTCTGCTAATCAACACAAGATGTTTGAACTTTTTCTTTTTTTTTTTCGTTTCATCTATTTTTTTTTTTTTTTTTTTTTGGAACATTTCAAGCTATTTACTTATGGGTTATTTACCCATATAGTTGTTTCAAAAATTTTGTTTATTGGCAGGGTTATTTTCCGTTGTGGAGTTTTTCTTAAGGAGATGACATCTGTTTTAGCGGTGTAAAAATTGAAAGAAAATGAGGAGTACCCTCAATGTATACTTTTTAGGTCGACATATTCACACATGGTCTCATTCTGACTCTAAGAGAAAAACAGCTTTAAACGCTCCAATGTTCCATACAATCCTACCTCGGACAGACGGATTTTTAGAAGTGTTCACACTCCAAAGGATAAAGGATTTTGAGGGGGTTTAACTTGTTATTATCGAAAATAATAAACCTAAATAATGTTAATCGGAATATCACTTTCCATATTGAAATGTAAAACTCATTAAACTTGTTCAAAAAACAACACTAAATAGTTATTTGAACGGAAATGAATCACGAAAATTGGTAGGAAATCGTTATTCCTCGTTTTATTCTCCTTCACATTGGTGCATTAAAAAAATGTTTACGTTCAACTAGATTTAAAATGGTATCGAACGAAACAGAATTGCGAAAATCGGATGAGTAAAATGGTCTGGGTAGCGTCGACAAAAAAAAAAGAAAAAAAAGTTACTATCATTGGCTTTACTTTCTGGGCACACACACTCGGTTCTTTATCAAGAGAAGACTGAATCTGTGAATTGTTTAGGATAGCTTTTCCAAGTTAGATTCAGAAATTTCCAAGCCAATTCCAGAAATTTCCAAATAAATTTCAGAATTTTCCATTTCAATTTCAGAAACCGCTCCCACCCGGATATTGATCACATTATGAAATTGAAATGGAAAATTCTGAAATGGAAATGGAAAATTCTGAAATTGAAATGGGAAATTCTGAAATTGGTTTGGAAATTTCTGAATCTGACTTGGAAAAGCTATATACGACAGTAGATGCGGGAGGAATCCCAGTACTTTGTTGTATCAATCACTTCTCTCAATAAGCTTCATCATCGTAGGAGGTGCTTGCGAAAATGAAATATGTTGCAAACTTAAATAGCACAGAATTGAAGGAAACAAACTGGTATGAAGGAGTGACGCATAATTAATTGTTATTCACTTATATAGAGGGCCAAAAATTAGTACATTCCGGATCTAACAGTCACGCCATTTTTTTTAATCGTGTTTTTCCATTCTGGGTGTAGATAAGTTTTCTTAGCGCACTCAATGAACGGAAAACGTTTTCAATTCCACGTTTCTCGATTTATGGATGTTCACGTAACAATGGTGAGAAGGCGGGGGGGGGGGAGATAAGAGAGAGGGGCAAGAGAGGGAGTGAGTGAGAGGAAGCGGGCGAGCGCGGGATAGGGTCGACCATTAAGAGGTCATTTGGGGAAGAGGCGTGTTAATCATCTTATCTCGCGCCCTTTTGATATTTATGTTCACTTTACTTATCACCCCACTTCTCGAATCTCCCTCATTGTTGTCGCAACAACACTTGAGTACACCTTAACGACATTTTTAACCCTTCCCGTCCTCATGACCCACGCAATTCACAATCAAGGTATAGAAATATTAAAAGGAACATTTAAAGGAGCACAAGGGTTAACGAAATATTTTTTTGTTTTGGTTTATTATTCAATAATAAACCATTGTAATCGCTCTGGAAAAAAAAATTCTAAACCCCGCTGAAAATTTCATGGTTTACGTTTCAAACGGTGTAGAATCCGAATCTGCAATAAAAAATTTTCCGTCCGTCCGCCGTCCGCCGTACGCACGATATCTCCAAAATGGCTGGAGCAAAAGATCTGAAATTTTCAGGAAAAATCCATCTTGGCCCGACGACGCCCCAATTCTTGAGCCAGCTCTCTCACTCAATTTAAAGTGCCCTTTAAGGGCTGTCAAGGTTTTGTAAAATCCCTAAAAACCTCAAAACAACTCGAATCGGCCTAAATATTTACCTATTTGAAGAACATACCAAGAGGGATCGAATGAGCCCTACCCCACGTCCGTAGGTCAAACCATTCCCGATGTACGCCGTACGCACGATTTCTCCCAAACGGCTGGAGCAAAAAATCTGAAATTTTCAGGAAAAATCCATCTTGGTCCGACGACGCCACAATTCTTGAGCCAGCTCTCTCACTCAATTTAAAGTGCCCTTTAAGGGCTGTCAAATTTTTGTAAAATCCCTAGAAACCTCAAAACAAGTCCAAGCGGCATGAATGTAAACTTATTTCAAGAACATACCGTCAGTAATCGAATGAGACCCTCCCTTATTTATGGTGCCAACAACTGCGTTTTTTGGTTTATTATTGTTTGTTTGTAACCTAGTGATGTCCGGCCGATAGCGTCGAGTTGTAGTGAATGTGGATACTGGAGTGATAGCCGATGTGAATACTTGTAGTGTAGTTAGTAGCCGATACACGGGTTGAAGCATTCTGATAATATATAGGTAAATATTATTCAATATTATTACTGGGGTTTATTATTCAATATTATTACTGGGGTAAATAAGTATTCTTTCACTGGGGTTTATTATTCAATTGGCTTGCGTTCATGATTTGAATCTTACTAAGCTTCGGAGTGTGCGTGTTTTACAGGTGATAGAGCGATCATTGAATTTCAGGAGATATGCATAGACCACGTAAATCGGTTCTCATCCAAAACAGCTATTTGGATTGATCAGTTGATGATATTTGTGTGCCTCCTCTACATCTGTCTACCTTTGGCTACATCGTTTAAATTTGGATTTGGGGAAGTTTTAACGCAATACGAGTGCTAAAGGTCTTGATAAATTATAGATGTTTTTATTGTGGGGGGTTGGGAGGGTATTGAGGTTCAATAAAAAAACGCTGCAAATTCTTTCACTGGGGTTTATTATTCAATTGGCTTGCGTTCATGGTTTGAATTTCTACTATTTTATTTTTTGTGTCTTGTCATTTGTGATTTTTCAGTATTTCGTAATTTTGGAACTACTAGCAAATGTTTTTTCTAGTTTCCATCTAGTTAGATTGAAAAAATTACATTTTTACAACAAAAAGTTTGAAAGAATTATAGTCCAAGTGGCCTTTTTGATACATCGCGCTTTTGTGAGTTACCTGTTCGCGTAACATTCATACATAAGTTTAAATACCTATGTGTAAGCAATTCTATACCTTCTTATCTGTTCAATTGAAATAAATAATCTAGTTTTTCAACAAAGAAAAGAGTTGAACAAAAGTAATCATTTTCCAAGAGGCCTTTTGAAGCCAATTGCGTGTTTTCGGAAGCAAGAGTTCATTTTTAGCCATTAACGACTATTAACGGCTGTTATTTTAAACAATAAAGAATTTTTTATGAAAAATGTTATTTTAAAATTGTATTCTGGTTCTTTTGTATTTACTGCAATGGAAAGAAGAGAAACCAGCAAGATAATCATTGAAAAATCAAGGGCGGTCGACAGACAGCTGCGCGAGCGCCGGTGTGACTCAGGTTGCCGCGAACGCGTGAAGGTTGATGGTTGTATCACATGTGAAGGCTGAATGGCTAAGGAAAATTCTTGGACTGAAGAAAAATCGAACACGCGGCACGATCGTTTTGCCGCAACAAAGCGTGATGCCGCGTTGTTACGTCTGACACATCTGTAGAGTTGTATTGTTTGATCGCACTGATAGATCGCGATGGGCGCCCGCTCCCCCCCCCCCCCCCCCCGTCGATCGCGTTCGTTGTTCACTTAAGACACGGCGTCGAGGTATGGTATCCATGATGCGTCTGCGGCCGGCGTCTGCGGCTTGCGATTTCTTCATGTACCTACCGAAACAGGCGCCAGCTGCGCCGCGCTGCAGGAGAGTTATCTCTCAAGAGACGCGGCGCTGCAGGCGGCGTATCTATGTGCCAGCGTCAGTTTCGATCAATCATCAATCATCATCATCATCATCAATCTATATACAGACGAAAATATCAGAGCAGGTAGGTATATCAGGGGGTGGTAACGTTGGGCGGGTGGAATTCTCCGCCACCCCCCCTCTCAACCGCGCCTGTGAAGGGGACCCCACCAATGAGGACCGTCTCCGAGGGCAACCGCTGGGTGGAATTCACCCCCCCCCCCCCCTCTCGACCGCGCCAGTAAAGGGGACCCCACCGAAGAGGAGCGTCTCCCAGGGCAACCTGCTCCCCTCCTCGGGGACTTGGAATTTACGATCTTTGGTTTATTATTCAATTGGCTTGCGTGCATGATTTGAATTTATACTAAGCTTTGGAGTGTGCGCGTTTCACAGGTGATAGAGCGATTATTGAATTTCAGGAGATATGCATGGAGCACGTAAATGTGTTCTCAACCAAAATACCTATTTGGATTGATCAGTTGATCATATTTGTGTGCCTCCTGAAATTCAATAATCGCTCTATCCTGTGAAACGCTCACACTCCAAAGCTTAGTAGAAACTCAAATTATGAACGCAAGCCAATTGAATAATAAACCGCAGTGAAAGAATTTGCAGCGTTTTTTACAAGTCCTTTTAAATGTTTTCATCTCATGTTTCGAGGTTTGTATTTCAATAATGCCTCTCTTGTGACTGTGAGGTTGTGGGGTGGAGCGGGGATTTTTTAGCTCCAGAATTTGCAGTTATCTGCTATGGCTGAATTTTCATGGATTTGAAAACGATGTCAGTCGGTTGTACGTCCAAAATTCCTAGCTCAGGATACGCCATTTGCCTTCGTAAATAAAAACCTCGAAATCCGCCTTTTTGACAGCGTTTGGTCCCATAGAATCAATGCGTGTACCGCGGTTCGGCGGGCTAGACGCCCAAATGGAAGACCTTCATTCAGCAACAGCAGATGTCGGCTAAGGGGACGTATAGGAATTTCAGTTGATGTAGAGCTGCCAACTGACACCTCCAGTTATACTTGATTGTCAAATTTTTAGTACGCAACCCCAGAACTTTGCTTGTTTTTGTTGCTCATTTCTCCAGGATCACCTTTGTTTAAGTGCCCAAACCTTGGATGTCAAATTTCAGGTTGATTTGGTCAACACCCTCAATTTATGTTTTTAAGATCAAAACCAACCGACTAAATTTGGATGGTTAGCGTCATAAACAACGATTGAAACCAGTTCCTCTGTCCGTAAATCTGTTTTTCCACGATACAGTTAATAGTGGTATATCTGCTTTTTTGTGTTACTATTTTTCGTCAGTTATATATTTTGTTAGTGGTTTCCTACCAATTGTACTATTCATTTTATTACCTACTTTGGCAAATTTCTGTAACAAAATTAGCTTTAGAGGCTTGTTTAGGTAATTGGTTCTTGTTGAAAGTAGGTCTTTGAACCCAGTTAAAACTCCTTATTTTTCGCTCGTTGTTAGGTTTCCAATAATAAGTAGCGTGAGAACTGTTACCGGCCATTCCTCATTTTCCTCCCCAATCACCAGGTCAACTTTTTATTAACTCCATATCCTATACATGCACATAACAATACAACTTGGAGATTCCCTGCATCCATTCAAGCCACCTCCTTTCTCATTCATTCTTTGGAAAACCAATAGTCCAATAAACTACACGTTTTCCCCTGTTAAAATAAGCTAGATCTCACCCGCGTGCAATACGAGTTTCTATTTGCTTCCCATTTTGCCGTCAACTGCCTCTTCTCCGGTATATTTTTGGAGGAGTTACCAACATTGAAGTTAAAATTTTGTGTGAAATATCTAGTTTAAAGGACTTACTCTCTAGCTCTACATGTAACCTCCTTAAACCAAACCTTTTTATGTTGATAGTTTCAGTTCCTCAAGTTAATTCTATCTGTGTAAAGTGTAAATATATTTTAATAGCGTGATAACTCAAATAAAGTAAAGTTAAGTGAGTGTGTTTTCGAAAGTAGTGTTTCTACTGCAAAACCGCCGACAAAACGTAGACAGCACTTGCAGTTGAGTTTGAGCTCAATGACGCAGGTTTTACTTTTCGGATTCCGAGCTCGACGATTTGATTTCGTGACATAAATAACTAGTTGTTATTATAGTTAATAAATAGTGTTTTGATTGAAAAATATTTGGAATCGAGTTACAAATTTGAAATTAGGGGAATATAATTAATGAAAAGGGAGAAACTCCTTCTCCCCCAATTAGCTCCGTTTATAATGAACCTTCTTACGGTAAACGGGTTCTAGTCATTTCATGGCTTTCCTGCCATAAAATTGGCAACAATTTCGGTCCCGTTTGAACTTTTTTTTCATTTTAGTGTCCTAAGTCGATATACCTTGGCCTACGGGGCCCTGCAAACACATTGAAGATTGTTTTGAGAGAATGGGGCAATTTTTCATTGGTTAGGGTACGGTTGAAAAATGTGGATAAGCTCTCATCACTTGCATCAATATTGCAATCAAAGCAATATACAGCGATCTGCTCACTGCTCTATTGAAATTGCTTACACCTATCTCTAATTAAACCTTTTCATGATTTGAGTTTACTAACAAGGAGGGCGCTCAAGGTCGTAATGTGAAAGATTTTACCACTATGATTCGTGAGGATGTTCAAAATGCGGTTTTGAGGCCACTGACCTCGACAGTATCTTATGTGATAGATTAGTCGCAGGAGTCGAAGACCCTCACGTGATGGCCGCCCTTCTCAAGCTGGGAGATGACAGGGTTTTCGACAAATGAGTAGAAACAGCTACTCTAGCAACAGCTATGGAACTGGTCGCCGATAACTTCAATCAGCCCGCTCTTCCACCGTCTATTGGGGTCCTCCAACGTTCGATGCCAATCCTTTTCATCGAGTTCGCTTTCGGAACGATCGCACTTGCAACGGGTATAGAGTATACCAAAGACCGGCCGAGTGTCTGACTCACTCATGTGGTGTCATCAGTGCCGATAAAAGGGACATACTCAACGGTTTTGTCAACAGCGACCAGGTCAGATTCGTGTGGGTCAAGTCAACTCGGTCTCTGGTGAGTTGGAAGACTTTAGTTTGGACAATTTTAGTATGGGACTTGAAAAGGACGTATCGGACGATTCCAATATCTTGGATCGCAATTTAAACGATAGATTGAAGAATGATTTATTTCCTGATATTTTCATACACGATCACTATGTGAGGTGATGGAATGGTATAGTTGCCCCTTCCAATGAGCTGGATGCATTGTTAATGCTCTGCCACGCTCAGAAGATGAAACAGACGCTTGGTAACGTCGGGAAGGGCCCAACTAACCATATCCATCACAACTACGACTGCATCTTGATGAGTTTAATTCATTTGGGGATGGAAATGTTGATCAAACTGATAAT
This sequence comes from Creontiades dilutus, assembly GCA_031894815.1. Taxonomy (NCBI): domain Eukaryota; kingdom Metazoa; phylum Arthropoda; class Insecta; order Hemiptera; family Miridae; genus Creontiades; species Creontiades dilutus. The sequence continues at coordinate 174,944 of JAVIWC010001684.1, read as the reverse complement.
GAGACGAATTCTTGTTAACGACGATAATTTTGAATCCCTGGAAAATAAGTTATCGCATTCGAATTTAGACAGGTCTATCGTGATATAATTCGCGTACAAGCCGTAAATTCATATGGAATTTGAACTATGTATTTTTTGTATTCATGAAGTAACTAAAGGTAACTTATATAGTTTCTAAATTCAAAATATGATGGTGTTAGGTTATACTGACAATGCATTTATTATGACTCAATATCAAGTGTCAGATCGTTTCAGTTTTTTTCTCGTTTTATTAAGGCGAAATGGTGTTGTGATGAGATCGATAGAAGGTTCATGCACATGGTCTAACCAATGAGAGTTCTCTGACGTTTACTCGGAAGAAACCCCCGCTCACACTTAGCTCAGTCTGGAATAAACGTCCTTATTGTTAACGTGTACCTGTTATTTCCCACCGTAACAACAGGAGAAGCGATTAAGGATTGCAAGCAGGAATTGAACAAACACGGCAATAAAATGAGGATAGAAACGATTGTTGATTATCAGTGTCATCCCGTTATTACCAACATTTCGAATGAATCCATGTCGAATGAATCAATGATCGATTTCTAAAATTACGCTAAGCATCGATGTTAACTGCTGTAACCATAACACAACAGTGTAACCGAAAATTACTTTGGTTAAACCAGCTTGTTTTTAATCAACGTTCGAATTTCCGGTTCCGTAAAACAATGATCTACTTTAACCATGGTTCTGGGTTGTAGGTGAAACCAGCCCTTGGACGATAACAACAAGACGAAAGCACTAACACCTACGAGTACAATAATATGAACATCCCGAGAAGGCGATCTATCACTCAACGACTTCCGACTCCGCTATTCATAATTCAGTGATCAAACTTAACGTGTGCGGAGCTGATTTTCTGGGCTAAATAAACCGCACAACTCCCTATTTAGTTCAGGTACTTGAAATTGAGTTAGAGGCATCAACTCACCAAAAGTTCTGTAATCAATGAACCATGCACTGAGATCCATTCGATCAAGCAACAGACTAAACATTCCAAAAAACATTCATTCTATAACCAGCGAACCCTTAGGCCTAGTGGAGTGCCTCATGCAGCCAAGCAAAGTTACCATGTGAGAGAAGAAGTGAGTAAATCTACCCCTCAGTCCTCTAATGGGGGTTGTATACAGCCAGAGGACATCTTCTGGATTCATCTTTCGCCCGGGTTTGCATTGTAAAGTGGATAGGAGGTTTGGATTGGGGTCCTGTTATCAGTATAAAACATACTTCATCCGTGTAACACGAACGCAACCCAAAAGTAGCGGGTGACATCATTTCAATGACATTATATTGACGTCTTGTTATTAATGTGGATTTTACTTTCCCAGCAGCTCCTTGACACAGTTCCCACAAGCCGATATCATCAGCACACCTCTCACTTCATTGTGCCTTCTTGTAAAAAGTCATATATGTTCTGCAAATGAGGGAGTGTTCAAGGGGAAAATCCCCATGACCCATCAGAAAAAGCTTGAATATCAATGGGGCTTGTATATATACGGGGACAGGTTGTCCGAGCGAGCTGGGGCGTCAGTCCTCTAGCTGTTTACTTTCAGCGGGAGTCCTGATTGCCCCGGTTCGAATCCAGCTGGCACCAATGATTAGGGACAAAATCCTGTCAACTGTTGTATACCTGTCCTGTCGTTAGACAGTCCACCTCTGATCTCGATATCACGTGAATCCAAAACGCTCCCAACCCAGGGGCGTGAGGCAATGGGAAGCCATGAGCGAAATCGTCAGACCTAGTTCCGATCCTCTCTGGAGGACGGGTGGCGACGTGCGCGACACCTCCGGATAGTCGGACGAAAATCCAAGGTGAAATTCATTGTTTACATACTTACTTTCCCAGCAGAGTGAAAAGAAAGGTCCACTGATAAGCATTCCCAGGTGAATATCGTTACTGATTATGAACATAGAGTCTAGTGCCGAATTTTAATTAAATATCTTTCTCAGCTGTTATCCTACAAAATAGGAAGTAATGTCCATTTTCATTTTGCCAAAAATATTTTCTTCGTGAAAATCCGTTTTGAGACATCCTCAAACAATTCCGAGATTGTTTGTAAGCGAATTGTAAGCATTCAATGATCTCATTTAAGGCGAACATTCCGTAAACAATTTAAGATCTCTACCGAAAGTGGAACAATGTAACCTGAGGAATCTAAATGCTACCTATAAAATTCATTATTTCGCGTGCGCTGCGAAAAGTATTGACTAAGTATATTTGAATAGAGTTATATATGATTATTATTAGGATTCATAACTGATCATAATGGTACATGCCTAACTATCATAGTTAACTCACAATAACAGTTTTTTTTTTTTTTAATTATTAAGCTGAAATACGTGTAGTTATCGATATTGTTATCACGCAATTAATCTTTATATATTTAGTTAGACGACAATTAAGGTTGATTACGATTAAAAATCAAGTGCGAATTTCGAATTCTCGGATCGGTTTCAGACGATTACCCTCAATGAGATTAAAGTAGAAAAACCGTTCCTCTCCCAAAAAGCAAGCATTCTCGAAAGTAAGATAAGTTCCTTGGACGATACTTCAGGACCACATCAATATTCAAAAAATATATTAAAAAGCCACTGAGAATGAAAAAAAAAACGGCCGAAAATCGTCAGCTTCGTATTTAAACTGAATCCTGCTCAAAATAGAGCATTTACTGATTTCTTTACTAAAATTTATATGAATCGTAAAAAAAAAAAAAAAAAAAAAAAAAAAGGATGATGAATCTCAAAGCAAAACTGTACCACGTCAGGATCGATTCGAGATATCATCTCATTAAAAGAATAATGGATTGCGGAGATCAAATGAAACAAAACCGGCTAGAGCTTCGAAGAGCTGTTGATGCAATGCACAAAATGACACATTTGTGAATTCAACAAAATGGAGGCCATTTTGAAAATTTACTGTAATTACGTATTGGAAAATGCTTGCACAAATTTTAAACTGCACATTACAAGATAAAACAGATTAATTGACGCATTACCAAGCGTCAAAAACCCCGACTTGCTTCGCTGTTTTGTGCATTCAAACGAGATTTTTTCGACCAAATAAAATAATAAAAATTGTTATTGATATACCATTCGAATGCTGGCTGTTTGGCGCATTTTTTAAGTTACAGGCACCTGATCAAATGCAGATTAGAGTGGAATACTGAACGTCTGAAAAACCACCTTTTGCTTCGTAAAGTGATTTTTCGCCAACTTGATGTGAGAAAAAAAATCGGTTTAAGAAAAAAACAAAACAAAGGAAATTTAATGCACTTTCCAACTGTATCCTCAGCATTTACTTTGCATAGTGCTGTATTTGAGTTATAGGCGTTTTGCTGAGACAAGGTCGAAAACATGAAATTAATCTTAGATGTGGAATAACTCAGAAACTGATGCAGATTAAAAAAAATCGCTTAGAGGCACTATTTGTTGGAAATTGATTGTAAAATACGTTGGTGAAGTACTGCGCACCTTATCTGATACACCCTGTACAGAGAAAATTAAAAATCCACCAATTCACTTTTGGACCGGAATATTAATTAGAAAAAGTTCACTTGTTGTGAGATGAAAAAATGCAAATATCTTTATCCCCATAGTAGGTACTTGAATTTGATCACAACTCAACATGAATGCATTCTGACAGGAACTTTTGACAACTACGCTACTCAGTAAAGGTGTTAAAAGTTTTTATGTCGATCAAGTATTTTTTGAGTTAAATCTTGGGAAATAAACATACACAAAATCAGATCTTCCCTCATTGTAGTAATAGTGTAGATACGTTTGGGGACGTCGCGCACTTAGACATTAATCTATCTGTTCATTACTCATAAGTACTCTAGGTTGAATTTACCCACCCAAACTGCTGCTCGATTATTCGGTCGGTATGTACCTACTCACCGACCCAGTCAATTCATACGTTTACTTGGGACCCAGCTCGGGTGATACGTAGAAGATACGGTTCTTAATAGGCAACGAAGTAAATCGAATGTATTTTGGTGGCCACTATTTCACTGACTCAAGCAGTCATAAAATGAAAAAGTTGGGTTTCGATCATTGCTTGTTCCAGACTGATTGTTTTATAATTGGCTCGCAAGTAGCCTCGTCGCCCCAAGCACAAGCTATAAATTTAACAACCTTCTCACTACAATCAGGGATTACCATGTTACGTTCAAGGAGTATAACCACCAGACGAAAAGGTTTGATTAAATCGGCCTCATAGCTCAACCGGATAGAGTTACTTGGACTTACTTGGTAAAGGCAACTTGGTAGTAAGGACACGAGTTCGAACTCAGCCAGAGGTATCTACATTTTTGGGCTATAACAACCATTTGAGAGACTACGTCGGCGATTTTTTTCTCCAGAGATTCTCAAAATAGTTTAGGGAAATGCAAAAATGTTTGCATTAATGTTGAAAGGAACTGTCACAACCCCTCCATTCTAGTGGATGGATTATATTTATGCGAGTCCAGTTGGTATCGCAGAGTTAAGCGTTACTTCGTCGAATCAATTACTAGAGTTTCGAATGCTCAATGCGTGGAGATGAACGAATACAGGGAAATAGTTATTACGGAGTATTGATTCGCAAAGCTGCTGTTGTTGACCTTTTAATGAATCTGTATGTATGTAAGTTGCTTTTCTGTAGTCAATCAAGCTCAAACAAAAAAAGTCCAGTTTTCAATCACGGACTACAGTTTTAAACAAGCAAAAAAATAAATAAATGAATTTTAAAAAAAATGCACATATACATATATATTTGTGTTTGTCGCAGACTGGCCAGATTAACAAAATCATCTATTTGATTATTTATAAGTTTGATCTGGGTCAACATGTTTTTTGGGGGTTGTAAAAAGCTTTTCGGAGCAAAATTTGATGAAAACCATGAATTATCCGCATTTTTCATTGAGACAAACCACAAAGTTTTGGAACAGGGACACGAGACGTATTCGTAATCAGCGTGAAATTTCCAATAAGAATCCACTAAATTCCGAATTTAGTTCAACTTGACCGTAACATCGAAGCTCAGCATATACCTTTCTTATTTATTAGAACGCCACATCCCTTATTTAGTAGAGCATTAAAAGCAACGCATTTTGTATTTTACTATAACACGATTCGACTCCATAGGGGGTACAGAAAATATAATATAATATAATATATGGAGATGCAAGGCGGCACCACGTGCGATGACCAATTACACCTTCCAAAAAGATGGTAGAAATTGCTAAATGAAAATTGCTAAGCAGGCTACTGTAGTGCAAAATGAATTTGTAAATTTTTCCTCTCGAAGGACCACAGCCCTAAGGCTGAACTTAATTGTATAAATGCACAAGGGAAATATAAATTAGAAGGCAAGCAAATTGATTGTAAAGATACGTATATTATACGTGTTGAAAAATGCAAACCTACCTACCTAACTCTATGGCCATAGAAAAATATATTGATGGTACCGTGATGAAGGGTGCAGCGGGAAATTCCAGCTCTTGGAGAAGTAGAGAAAGCAGCCTGAAGATCCAAGTACCCAGTCCAGAAAGGCCCGAAAAATGGAGGGCGGAGGGGTGCAAATGGGAATCACCGCTTCAATTCCTCGAATTAGACGCGATTTACGCGGTACTTTCTTGCGCCGAGATTCCTGACTTCGCGTACACTGCCTCGCGCGAGACGTTAGGTAGAATTAGGTTAATTCACGGCTGGAATGCTGCATCATTCATGCATTGAAATTGGGAGAGTGAAAAGACTTGCTGGCTAGCTGAAATCGCATATAGTTGTGAAATGTAACCTGGGGTACAATTTCTCCCTTTTAAATTCCCACCAAAACTCAGCTGTTCTGGTAAAGGTCTGAGGCGTAAGTTTGAATCAAGGGGGAATTGAGCATCAGGGGGAAGGAATGATCGGCGACGTCATGGATGATGGATGCTATACGGGGCGTCATCTTGAAAATTCCAGCTGATCGTAGAAGTTGCATAATACTAACAACCTAATAAAAATTAGTTGTATAAATTACAATAGCTTTGCATTCATTGGGCATGAGATGGCTTTAGATTTAAATAATGATATGCAGTTTTGGTGAGCGTGAAAAAGAAGCAGTAATGCGCATGTCTGCAAATCCACATCGGCCGATGCAACCTGACAGGACAACCGTCATTGCAACCTACTGTTAACAAATCGCCGGAAAATGAACGAAAAGTTTCCGAATTTGCAGTGCAGAACAATAATAAATATATAATATTAACTGAATATAATGTTTAGTGATGCATTAATATAAATAGATAGTTTTGTGCGTTTGGGTGAGAAGTGCATGCCGATGAAAGAATATATTTGTAGACTCGGAGTTGTAAATCAGCAGGTGCAGGTATGAGATACATTTCTTTCCAATAGGTATAAGTATTCGAAAACTTAGAAGTAACTATCCTTACTTACACTATTTAGAGTAATGGAAAAGGATTAGAAACATCGAGGTTCCAGAACGAATGTCTGTAGGAACCTGCAGTGAATCTGCGGAAAGTATCAAAGAACTCGATAAGTAAGTGGTGCTTGTCCGAACGGGAGGCTAGGCGTGGAACTTGAATGACTCTTTCTCACTCCGGCAGATGCTTTACAGCCTAATTACACTCGAGCACTCTGTCTAATCAGGAATTGTAATATTGACTTATTCCTATATACATTGAATATTAGATTATAATGTTGATTACTGCGAATTCACTTTATTTTGAAAGTCTTCGAGTTTCTAATTCCATTCGTGTTGATCGAACAATGGATATATGCATAGAAGTACGAACCGAATATTTTCCTATAACTATGACCAGTTCTCAACTGTGAACAGAGCTACTAAATTCGTTTTTTAGGTCTTCTAGGTGATCTCTAATGCATTCTCGTTGACCTCTTATTCTCCTACCCGAATCTCATTCATTTCAAGAGCACATGCCCTATTCTTGTCATTTTCAAAATAGTGTCAGAATAAAATGTCAAGAACACCAGAACAGCAGTTTTATCGGTTAACGGCGTGAAAGCGCGCTGGTCTTATCAAGACTGTAGAATGAGGGTTGTATCTGCAAGACAGACACAGTCAGTGATCGGATCATCAGAGATTCAACCATAAGATAACTGGGTTCTGATGCAATGGTTTGGGAGGAGGATCGAATCAATGGAAAGGGGTGTTTTTCCCTGATACTGGCTCCTCCTTTCTTACTCCCTGCCCCTCACTCCATCTGTCTTTCTGTCCCCCATTATGATCTAATGGGAAGAACCTATGAGCAACAGCCTTGTTTCTACCGATATCTTGAGTTCATAAATGATTGGTTGTTATCTATTGAATTTGATTCGAGTGACTGTAACTCGAATGAACGATTCTTGTGAATGATAATTATTGGTCGTGAATGCTAATGTCAAATTTATTACTTTGCGTAAGTGTGAATTCCGCACATCGAACGGCCAAACTGTGATGAGCATAGAAAAATGAAGCTGATTGAAATAAGAAGTTAAAAATATTATGTAAAAAGAAGTTGAGAAAATAGAAACTGAATAATGTTATTATTTACTTCGACGAATTTGAAACAAATGTAAATGAGTAATTGCAATTTATTAATGAATCACTTCATCATCATTGATCTTGTCGGATGTTTTTTCAGCCAACTAACATCTTTCTATTTTCCTTCCTCTAAATTTAGAATTTGGAAAGATACACTCGTCACACAGCCTCTTCAGTCGTTGATGAATATACAACGCCGAATGTGTCTAAATTACTGAGTGTCTATATTCTGTCAATCCTCGGTGAAACCAAAGGGCTCAAATATTGAGAAGTAACAATATTGAAAAGCTGTAAGGCCACTTCTCGTTAAACTGTTTGCTCTCCGAAGGTTCTAAAAGTCAGACAGAATAAACGGGCTAATATGAATGTGAACATATCTAAACATTGTAAAAATCGTCTGGTCAATTATGACGATCGAATCTGCTAATGTTGTTGCAATGGAACTTTGTTTCTAAGCTTCTTTCTGAAATCGAGTTTTAAAAAAAATTATATGCAGAAAAGAGAGGTGTAGATACGAGGAATATTTCCATCTTGTTTAATCTGAGAAGTTCCATTCGTGGATTTCAATGTCTGTGTGTGTGTGTACATGTGTACACGTGTCTATGTGTGTTGTGCTTCATTCAAGATATTTAGTTATCAACTTTTGTTAAATAGCCAGGGACTAGTAATGTAATAGTGTCCACAGAGTTATATTTATGACCAATTATTTCAACTCATTTCGAACGTCTACCAGTCAAATTTTTGACATAGAGACCCACTGATTAGCTGAACGGTTCTTGTAGCTAAGTTCTTTCTAAATCGGTCTCCCATGATGAAATATGAATGGAGCTTTTTTTTTGGCGCCTGGAATACAATTAGCAGGTAAGGAGGTGCGAGCCACCGAGTTTGGATAATGTAACGTATACGTGTAATTTACACAGAACTGGTATGGAAATAATAAACCTTTGTGTGAAGATTTTCAGAGTTTTTACAGTTTAATTGGATAAAGTAGCCGTATCGGTATTTGCATACGTACCTAACGAGGAAATGTATAATGCTCGGGTTATCGCAGTCTGTATGAATAGTGTAAAGTAAGTAGTGCGGACAAACGCCTTAGCCACGGTAGTTGAAGTAGTTTACATCTCAAAGGCGGCGGAGGGCATCTGCAATTCTAGCAGATTATTCTCCTACACCGGTTGCGCTAATGAGTTGTACACCCTCACCTATCTGAAAGAAGATAGTCATGGGCTAGAAGGACGGCCCCCTCCCCCTGCCCGAAACATGCCCACATTAATGCAAGAACAAAATACTCCGGAAATTTGAATAACTAAATATCAAACGTCTGGGTACAGGTCTTCACAGATGTACTGTAGATCAATAATCTATGGAACATTCAAACAACGGAATAAGGGGCTTACTCGATTATTGGTATCGGGCATTTATCGGTCAAGTAGTTTTTGAGTTAAATGGTAACATGAGGAAATGAAATCTTTCCTCTTCATAATAATAGTATAAATGTAGACCACTCGGCGTCAGTGCAATAAAATAGATGAGGGTTTCACATTCATAAATTGCACATAAAATACCAGCTGAAGCCCTGTTATTCGTTTCCTCTGTTTTTCCTCCAATATTTTCCTAGTTGGGTAAAATACCGTATAAATAACTAAACAGCAACTAAAAATACCTACAGGTTCCGTATAAAATAGGCAGCACTTTTAATGAAAATGAAATAAATTAGTGACAGAACTCACACAGTCGATCGGGGATACTCAGCATCTCATCATTAATTCTCTAAAGTCAGCAGTACTATATATTTTATCACTGAACATCGCCAGAGCTCAAATCCTTTTACCAAGCTTGAGTGTCACTGTTTGATTCCGACTTCCACTAAATTTCCAAGGACCTAATAGTTGATGCATTGAACAGTAGCTTTTACGCATGTGGGTTATTTTTTGTTAAGTTAGATTTTTAATTCAAAACTACGGAAATTCAAGGCATGCCATCGCGCACTTTTTCATGAAGACTACATAGGAAATCATTCTATACATCGACAATCGTTTTCAACGCAAGCGAAAGAATGACTCTAATATGCAACATTTTCCCACTTTGGGTTGAAATGTTCCAAGTCAGTTTTATTTCTATATTTGTTTTGAAAATGCAATATGGTCCGTGTTACTCGGAGCTCTGCTTTCTAAGAATTAGTAAAATTGGTAAAGCGGTGTTTGAGTTGAATTGAGTAACAAACAAACAAATGGAAAATCAAATATTTTATTTTTATAATATTGGTGTCAATGAAATATTCTCCCAAGGTTACCCCTTGAGGAGGACCAGTTAATAAACACTAATCGAGCAGTTAATTAAAAAAGTTACATCAACAATAGAGAAAGGAAAACTGACAAATTTTGAGAGGAGGGGAAAACGATTTCTCAGAGCATTATTGAGATTAAAGAAAAGAGTAAGCTCTTCTTTAACTGCATAATAACGTAACTGCATTAAAAAAAATGAAGGATTTTTTTGTTCCATTTATTTGTAGATACATAAGCGGGGTGTAAACGTTAGGGCGAACCACTAGGCAGGGGTCGATTTTACAACTAATTTGTGATAAAAAATGACTGTGACATATATTTTTACTCCGCGAAAATCGGAGTATGTTAAACTTCAGGATTTTTTATAAGCTACATTAAAACACCGTTCACTCCTTTATTTTTTTTTTTTTTAAATACTTACATATCTGAGGATACCTTCGGGATGACCGTAACGTATTTATCAAAATCCTGTTCATCCCGTGACTTTCTTATGATTAGCGGGTTGAGTGGAATTAGGGGCGAGATTCTACTTGATTTTTCTCCCTGAATCGAATGATGCTGTTCCCGAGTGTCGGCCAAAGCTTCTTGAAAAAAATTGAGTAGAGAGGTACGAACGGGAGTGTGCTACATTAATGTATTCTTCCTGATTCAGTATCCTATGGCGAACTTTTGGTACCTAGTCGTTATGTTTTGGATGGTTGAAGAATATTCGCACTCAAGATTTGTACTACTTTATTGAACTAAAATGGATTCTCAAAATGTCCCCCATTTTAGTGGACGCATAGACAGTTTCAGCGGCGATCGCGTGAACATCCCTTGCGACAGCAGGCTGTTCAGCAGCACGGTGTTTTTCCTTGTGAAGCTTTAAACTGAAAATATGTCCGGGCTTGAAATAGTTGCTGTGTCGAGTGAATCTTAGCGAAATGGCTTAATTGCAAATGGCCGAGGCTTTGAAATGAGTTCGCTGCTTCGTTTATATGCACCAGAGTCAAAACAGTATTTCCCAGTGTTGAATCGCTCGTCATGGGATTTTGAGGGCTAAATCATTTGCTGAAAATGTGAATTGATAAGATACTCTCTCAGCCCCTCCGAGCAGAAGAGAGCGTCTGAAAATCCGTTATTTGTTGAACCCAAGAGAGTCAGGAAAAAATCCGACGACAAAACTGTTTTTTAAGAAATCGATTTTGGGTGGTAGACATTTATTACACATTAAAAACCCAAGTTTTATCGCGCTTGAACATCATTTTTTTCTCAAAATTTAGTTGCAAGTTCTTCAAGTCCAGACTCTCTCTAAGGCAAAACGTTGCATTTCCTCATCAATAATTTTTGAAGCCGTTGTTTGGGTATTGGCATTTTCTCAGTTAGATTTTAATTGTATATAATGATACTCGATACATTGTTATTCACAGAACGTCTGACTGGCTGGAGAGGAATTGATTCGTTTGAAAGGTTTGGAAACGTTTAATTTTGGTGTAATATGTGTTTGGGCAGAAGCTATGACCACCACTTGGAATATATTTATCGAAAAGGAATAGATATCTTGATCTGGACGTCATAGAAAAGTGATTAAGCCATTCTAATGGTGCCTAGCAATGGCGTTTTCGATTCTCACTGGAAATGCCCCTAAGGTCAATCATCGAGTTGACTCTTAGGGTGGAAGTGTTGCAGGTCCAGCCCAAGATTCTCTTACTGCGCCCTCACGGCTGGATAGACCGTGAAGAGGGGCTAGGTTGTTTTATTGAAGTCCTGGAACCCTGAAAGATCGATTGCATGGCAAAGTCCATAAAACGAAGAGCAAGAAAGGGGGGCTAGATTGACTGAAAGGGATGCCCCACAGCGCGGTCAGCCTTTCAGAGAAGAAAAAACCATTAACTCGCTAACTCCCTACCTCAACCTCGGTGGCGTCTTGTCTCCTCCACTTTTCCACTTCTAAGAACTGAGTTCCGGTTTTGTATCACTTCCGGCCAAAAATGTTAGACACAATTTGTTACAAATACCTGCTCTCGATTTAAGCGAGCTTTTCTTCTAATCTTGACAGTTTCAAGCTTATTCATTAAGTTATGGGAACATAGGTTTAGTTTCACTAATCAGGACACAATACCCCGGCGTACTGGACTTAGTAATATTCACATGTATGCGTTTGTCTCAATGTTGTTTTTTGACTGAATAAATGATCTATCTGTCTATCTATAAAACAAGGAAATTCAGGTTATTATAAATCTGATTTCGTTTCTTTGCTCGTTGTTTCATCACTTCTACGACTCCATTCACATTAATATTGATGTGGCCAGTCCATTTGAAAGAGCAGAAGTCGATAACACCAAAACTTAACCTGATTTTTAAATGTTCGTAACTATCTTATGTTCAGACATTTTGGGGTCCTGTCACTTTTTTTTTGTTTTCTTTGGTTTGTATACAAATTTCTGTAGCAAGTATGGTTTAGGAATTTGGAATTTGAAACTTAGGAATGTGCCACATCAGCCATCTTCTTAAACCCAGTTTGTAGTCCATGAGTTTTAGTTAGAAACAAACAAAGCAGACAAAGACTTTCTCAGTCAGAATGGACTACATTTTCAGAATCTAATACCATGCCGATTCCAGAAATGACTACCGATTTTCGCCATAGCTCCTAAACTACTAGAAGAAGGGTAATGATCTTGAAAACGGAGAGGCTGAACCCCAAAAGCTGGGTTACCAAAGAAACTTTTTTTTTTAATCGCATTCATTCGTCATTTTCTCCTCGAATTAGCAGAATTAAAATTACAATTGATTGTACCGTCGGTAAGCTTAGATTCCAGGCAAGTTTTTTCGCTAAGCTAAAAGTTTTATTTATCATATTGTTTCAATACTTTGAAAAAACAGTAATTTCAAAACATTATGACGTTATGGAATTGAACGCCTGCATAACAGACTTCCGTATGTTAGGTTTATCATTAGCCGAACTTCTCCAATTCGTCGGAAACCTGGGGAAAGAGTTTAGATCCCAAAATCCCTCTACCTCGAAGAAGGAAAAAGATTTTCGGTAGCTGGTTGTGTATATGAATTATCCTAGATTCATTGGCTGCAACAAAGACACAGAGAATGATTAATTGAAAAAATAGTGAAAATAGAACGATTTATCACTATTAGGCTCCTCCTCCATTCACTCCTTGCCATTATTAATTTTTTAATGAAGTTTTTGATTAACCTTTCTTCGGCATTACCCCTCAAATTAAATTATCCATCTTTAATTAAAAATGTCCATGTTTTTCCACAACTAGTGTAAAATTGGGATCCAACAACAACAAAAATAAATAATGATAATAATCAAGAAAGTTGGTTTAGAATAGCAAGCTGAGCAGCGTCGACAAAATTTGCCACACACATGCATGAACACACACACATTTGGCCAACCCCTACAGTTTCTGACGGATTTGGTCTTGGAATGGTCTGAAATTAATTTATACGCAGGCCTCCATGTTTTCTGCGGACTGATTTTTCGCTGGATTTCAAGAAAATTTGACAACTCAACCTATATTGTTGATCACGCACAACACTCTCTTCGAGCGCTAGAAAACGCGCAACTGCAATGGTTAAACACCGAACGTAAACTTAAATGAAAAAAAAAATAAAAAAAATACGCATAACACCACCAGAATCAGAGATGAAAAACAATGACGATGGGTGTGTACACTTTGGTTTCATTACGTTTCGTAAATTTTTCCGATCGCTGAGCGGATCGTGCGTGGCCGAATCAGTCAAATAGAGGTCAAATTACCATGAAATCGAACGTGGAATCCTGGAATGAAAAAGGACGGTTCTTGATTGTGTGCCACCTCCGCATATTTGAGAGCCTCTAAAAGAACATGGAGATTTAAAAAAATGTTTCACCACCACAGGAATAATGAGTTAAATTGGAAAAATTGTTTCGTGGCACACCATACATAAATTTCTAATTTTTTCAAATTTCCAGACCAGATAGTATCAATACGATACGTATGTAGATCGCATTAGTTTGAATGTGGTTTTTCCAATATTTATGCAAAATATGCCCTTTGGGTCTTAACTGGCTAAATTCATTTGGGTTATAAAATTTGTAGATATTTCATATTTGCGACATTCCGTTGTATTAAATCCCATTAATATCATCACGTTTCCCCAATATATCGACACCAAGCTCTTTACCCTTGTTGTTTAGTAGTGTTTATTCGTGTTTTTATGGGACGCATTGAACGGGCTTGACGTCTTGACAAGAGTCACTTACTATGGGGGAGAGAAGAGTTGAGGAGATGTCAGGGGACGATGTATGATGCAAATATATTGCTCGGCACCGTTAAGGGCCAATATTAGGCATCCACCTGACACAGAGGCGTTTAAATAGTTCACGGAAAAGTCGAGGGAGGCGAGCAAAGAAGACAAGCTGGGGGAGTAATGAAGGAAGTGAAAGAATGGAGGGCGAATCTAGGAGTACATCAATCACTTGCTAGGTCCGCACCCTAACTTTTAATTGGTTTACGATGTAATTTAAGCTCCCCGATTGACCACCAATCTCCTAACGCCTCCGGAAGAACAGAGTCTCTGTTTTTGTGTCCTACGGTGTGACAAGCGAGTCACTCGCATCCTTGAGACAACGGCGCGCTGAGAAGAGAAGAATTGCTCACTATTGGATTGGTAGTTTTTATGTACAAATAAAATCTCAGGTCTTCCGTTAAATAATTTAATTTTCGTTTTGCTCAGCATGCATTTTTATTAGGATATTCTAAGTAGAAATCAAAAAACTTTCCGATTTTTCATAACCATTATTTTTGATATAGAAGACAATCGGTAACATGTACTTTATGAACCTAGGGAAAGTGCTTTGCGATTCACCGATATAGAAACAATAGTTCATCAATCAACTTCAAGCTTGAAATCCTCTCGGAAGGATCCTGTAGATCAGATAGTCCTAATTGATTCATCATAAGTAGAACACGAAAATCCGACGAAATTACCGATTCTTCAAGAGTTTTTGAAAATGGATGCGAAAGTTTAACCCTCAAATTTCACTTCTTGGGTTTGATTGAAAGTAATGCAGAGATTTCTGGATCATTATCTGCCGATACGTCATTTTCGGTAAAATGTCCCATGTCTCGTTCGAGTTTCAAGAGAAGAGGGTGATTCAATCAACTCAAATTCCTATTTTTCATGACGTTGGTTCAGAAAAACCGCCTCTAGCCTCGCATAACTCAGGGAAACTATCAATTTTGGTGTCGAGACTATTTTTTACGTTTCTTAGAAAATTTATCAACGAGGGAACCTTCTCTTCATGTTCTTAATCCACACCCGTATAGACCTGCGAATACAAGCAGTTTCACAAAAAAACTATGAATCATCATTTGTGGACCACCCCTGGGAAAATCATGATGTTGATGTTTCTTTATCATGTCCAATCACTTATAGCTATATTCATTCACTGGCATCATAAATACAAAAAAATTGAAAAAAAAAAAAAAAAAAAACAAGAAACTCATTTCCTCAAACCAAAAAACGTTCCTATCATATCTCAAAATATTTTTCATTAAATATGAAAATTTTGTATGATATTATATCCAACATACAACAATATAATCAATCCAGACAACAAATACAACAAAATCCAGTATATATACAAACATCCAAAGAGACTAGATGAAAAGCTTGTCATTTTTTGAAAAAAATTAAGCATCCCATCGTTTTTTTTTTTTTTTTTTTTTTTTTTTTTTTTTTTTTTTTAGCGGAACTTTTTGTGCTTAACAACTAAAATAAAAGCAACTATGCATTTAAAATCGCTCAATCACAAAATAGCAATATATTGTCGTATTTTGTAGAATACAATTTAAAAACAAACTCTTGGAAACCAAGTGAGCACTAAATTGATAAATTATATAAATTAAAAATGACTTTTCTATGAGACCAATCAACAAGGAATCTGTGTAATGGACGCCTTAATAATTTATTATGGGCAAGCCCATAGTAAACATCATCATCAATATACATCATCAAAAACAAAATTATGTCATTCAACTAGGGGAATACAAAAAGTAAACGTAAACATGTAATGAATGCTGGCTAGTGAGCATAACTGTTCTGGGAGGAAATTAATGATTTCAAAGTGACAAGGGAGGAGTGACAAAAAAACGAAATCTGGATTTGCCGATAAGAAGAGGTTTGCGCTGCGGGGAATCCTGTGTAAGGGTTTATCTCGCAAGTAGTTGAAGAGTTTTGCACATTTATGGTTTATATAAGTTAATCAATGCAGAAAAATAAGTGAAACACGGCTCAATTAGTCAAACAGAGTCAGCCATAAGAGATAAGAGTAAGACTCATGTAAGAAATTCAGGGAGATAAATGCGGGTGGCTTCACATTGCTTCACTCATCCGAATAGTTAGGAGGTGTACCTAATCTGACTAAACGGATCCTGTGTAATACTCAGTTAAATAACTCAGCATAAACTAAATTAATTAATTTTCGTATTCTTCCGATTAAGCACAGTAAATAAAGATTTAATCACAGTAATTATTGTACGCTCTCTCAAGGCATGTGGTTATAGAAGGACAACAGTGTCAAATTAAGATGATCAGTTAGGGGTTGGAGTCAGAAGGGATGGAGTAGTTTTTTCTTCCCATCGGTTTGGCAACAAATATCTGTTTTGGCGCCAGACACTCTGGCGTCATACTCTCGCTGGTAGAATCAATGCTCTGGCTCCCTCATCTCCCGATTAAGTCCTCCTTTCCTAGCATTTTCCCCATCTTCCTGCAATAACCTCCCTCTCCCCCCCTCATCCCGCAGTACGATATCCTTCCGCCGCCAACATTATACTGTTATAACTTATCTCTCAATATTGATAGAATTGATAGTTAGTCAGAATATTTCACTATCGCCGCACAACTGTGAAAAGTTTATGTTTCTTCCCATGCAGGGCAGGGTGAAGTCTAAATGATGAATTTTATTACGATCGGGATGGAAGTGATGATGTTAGATTCTTTTGTACCGAGTAGATCATATGGAATGTATGGATTACATTCAGTTCGTTACACGTGAATCAAGGTGATTACTAGATGATCCTCATTGAAAATATAGGGGCACATTTCCTTACCAACTGATAGTGTTCCAGGCAATTTGAATTATCTGAACTTTAAATGATTGAAACTTCGTAAAACTACTTTCCTCTAATCATTCGATTTTCATAGCCATTAGCGTACACAATAATTCAAAAGAACGAAAGTTCCAGAGGCCTCAAACTCCAGTAAAAGAAGAGCAGATGAAATTTCGCGTGTATTCTGCTATAGTATCATAAGTATAGACAATTGAAGCTGCTTACGAAGAAAAAATCTATATTCAAGCTTCAATATTCTCTAAACCGTTTGAAACCAAAGCTAGCCACTCATGGCAATTTTAGAAAAATATCACATTGCCTGTCAGAACACATCATCAAACAGTAATGGTCCCCTACCTCCCAGATCCATAATAGGTATGTGTGATGCTCCCCACTCTTGTAAAGAGATATTTTTGTGCACAACAAACAAATTATACTCCGAATGTTTTTATTTTGAAAAGGTGAAATTGAGGTGATATCACCTGATATCAACCTATCTACATCACCCTCTAACTTTTCGGTTTCTATATCTTCTGTTAGAGCGGGATAGTTTCGTCATTAATACGTACTTCAAGAAATGTTACATTGGGATTCGTTTTTGAAGAGTGCGGTAGACAAAGAAAAACCTATATATCCAAATACGTTTATTTAATTCTTTGGTTCCTAAATTTTTAGAGGGTACCCTCGAACACAGCATCCATCATCCCTGAAATTTGCATTCAAGCTGGAAAGAAGTGAGTGAGTTCGTTATGTTTGAGTAATTAGAAAATCTATAGATGAATAAAATCTAAATACAAATTATAGTCGAATAAACGTACAGTGCTAATTTACATAATTCTTGGATTGGGCGGTCCCACACCACCTAACAATAAACAACTCAAAACCAGGACTTGTGTGCGGCTGAAACGTGTGGAGATACAAATGCAGCTTGACAGCCATAACAACAATGTTTTTTTTTTTTTTTTTTTTTTCAGAAACCTGGAAAGCACAAGATTATTTTAGGGCTTCGATTTCGTTCCCTTTACGTGATCACAAAAATCCCATTACCATCTTTGACTGATGAAGATAGTAACAATCGGAAATTGCTAAGCAAAAATTACTGGCGTTCTAACGCCTGTGAAATTCCTCACAACGGTAGATGGGTGTTATAACCTACCCTCTCTTGTATCCCCTTCTCAGGTAGCTAGGCCTCTCCACCGACTTCACTGTGGGAAATTGTATTCCCTGGTCCGTTCCGAACGGAATTGAGAGAGCATTTGAAAAGAAGGGGACGCGAAAGTCGGCAACGTGTTAGTGAATCTCATTTTCTGCGATGGAGAAGGAAAGAAAAAAAAACCCCCTAAGGCACCTCGAGTGCGTTCGCCATTACAATATACACATCCGTGTTTGACAAGGAATTGACTTGTTAGACAAGGGAATCTTATGGAAATTAGTGAAACAGACTACCGAAGGCTAAAACTGTTCACGGGTATGTGAAAGAGTACTACTCTTTCGTTACCGCCCACTATCCAATCCATTCAAAATAAGTCATGCCAATGCCCCCTTAATCGTATTTACTCGTATCGTGCCACCTATTACAACAATATCATGGGAACAGTTTACACATTATTCTCATGTTTCATTCAGATGCCTTATGCTGCTGGTGTTTATTTGCCAAACTTGTTATAGCGGTAATTTTAACATCATTAACATGGTTGGCTTGATCCTTCTGTCGAATCTCGGACTAATTTCCATACATAAGCATTTTACAGGAAAATTAAGTGTCTTTTATTTTCTACCATCTCCAATTGAATGAAATTTAACAACCAAGCAGGCTATCGCTCGCATTTAGTGTCGAACAAATAGCCCTTAGAATTTAAAACTACAGTAACATGATTTTTACAATGAATCGATCAAAATGGTTTTAAAAATAATGTTTTATTATTGACTTTGTCCAATTGTACTGCCTCAGATTCAGGTATAACTTGAATGTACTGTAAAGTACCTACCTAAAGTACCCACTGTATACCGAGTACGGACTAGTCACTCGCGACGAAGTTGTGGAAACCCATTTCAATAAAAACGGAGTAAGATAGAACGTTGTCTGTATTCCCACGAGAATAATGAACTGTTCATGTTTGTTACTGATGACGGCCTAACGGTCGAAATCGATTTAACTGTATCTCATTATTTTTGTGGAAACTTAGACGTTCTATTTTGCTCTATTTTTATTGTATAGTGGGTCGTTAAGAGCCCGAAATGATGTACCATACAATATTTTAAAGAAATTATACAGAACAGCTCCCAGTATTCACGTTATCTTTTACCAAACGAATCTCTTCCCTTCGAATTTTCAGCCTGTTGTTCATAACATGATCCAGGGTCACTAGGATGCAGGAACTAGTGTTAGACAGCTTGAGGGATTACAGCAAGCTTGAAAAAAAAGTGAAGAAAATTAATCTGCTCCTTAGTTGACTTTCCTGGAATACAATAACTTATATGGGAAAAAAATCAGTTGAAAAACATGGTTTATTCTCTTCAAACACTTGTGTGACTCGGGAAAAACTCAATACATTCGCCCCAACTCTCGAAAGGGTGGACCAGTGAATCACTCACACAAAAAAATTGGTTTACATAATTAGAATTGTTGAGGTTTACGCTGCTCTCCGACACATCATTCAATTCTCAATTCTCATTCAATCGTCCTTTGTGAAAAGCTTCTATGAAAGTTTTGAAATTCGAAACCTTTACGTCTGTGTTGTTTTTTAAAGCTTCGTCCTTCGAATGTTCGCACTACAGTGAAGAAAATAATTTTTATGGGCACTATAAAGACGGGAAATTCAACTTTATTTTCAACACTACCCTAAAATTTTGATTTACCAATTAGTTTAGTGTGTTATAGTCTTTTCAGTGGTGTAGTGTCAAAAACACGAAAACAATTTTTCAAGTGAAATAACCCAAAAACAAATCCTCAAAAAAAAATTTCCAGATGCGAGATTTTTTTGTCGGAAATTAGTTGCAGACCCCTGAAGGTTAGAAGTCCCCGAAATGTATTTCAAAGGTATTGGACGCTGTGCGTAATGAATTCTGATGAGAAATAATGTTTTCTACTCATTTTAAACATGGTTCTATTGGTGGATCAATAACATACTTTCATCTAATAGACAAACGAGCAATTCATGAGCTAGATATTCATATTGTAATCTATTCATGCCATATATTGCACAACTGGGTTTATTTGATTTCGATAAATCTTTAAATTACTATACGGGACCA
Source organism: Creontiades dilutus (assembly GCA_031894815.1). Classification (NCBI taxonomy): domain Eukaryota; kingdom Metazoa; phylum Arthropoda; class Insecta; order Hemiptera; family Miridae; genus Creontiades; species Creontiades dilutus. The sequence continues at coordinate 154,746 of JAVIWC010001684.1, read as the reverse complement.
TAGGTTGGCAGGAGTAAAGAGACGGTACTTGCCGTAGGATAAATATAGAAGTTCACCACCGAACAATGGGATATCGAATCAATTAGCTTTGTAAGTGGAGTAATCGGATATAAATATTGGAGTGAGGAGGGTGAATGGTATTTATATTTAGTGATCAGTTGGAGGTTTATCCAATAATAAGGTGGTTAAATCAATAGGGTAGGTAATTAGTAGGGAGCTTCATTTTCGCTCATGAGCTTTTGACTCTCCAATCCTCTAAATGCGTCTCTCCACTGTGATTAACACGATTCCACGATTGTTTCAGATAACCGATCCGCAATAACAGTTAACCAACAGGACGTCACTTCAATATTTTAGTATCATGACTGTACTGACGGAGCTCAACGGATGTTGGTGATGTCACAAAGCCGAACAATATTTTGGTCTACCTCAATTGAAAATTTTCAGCTATACGATCAATTATTAAATAAAACCCTTGAAGCTATCTTCCGTTGCTATCCTTAAAAGAAACAATCATATTCAACCTCTAAAGTCGTGAGTTTTGCCAAAGTATCAGAACACATGGCTATACATCGTATAAATACGATGTCATAAATTTATGACTTTCAAATATCTCCATGCGGTTGAAATAACTTAAAGGTACCCACGTATGAAATAGTGGAGTTTTGTTATTCATTCGTCTTTTTCCCTCTAGAACTCCATAGGCTCTGTAGGTATAGGATTAATTTTTATTGATCAGGAAAGAAATTAGTTATATCACTCAAATATTGTTCGGCACATGTAGCACATGATTACCTACCGAAAGTCAGCAGGGCTATCAATTTCAATTCGAACCGTATAAATAAGCACACTTTTTACTGTTTTATTCTGACTTCTACTATAGTTCCATGGACTGAACAGTTAACGCTACCAATGGTAGCTTTTGAGCATGAGCAAACTTTGTTTTCGTTTCAAGATTGATCTTTAATCTGTTGTATCCAAACTTCTCCCAATCGCGATCTTATCGCTCGGCTGCCGCCGATGGTTCTTATCTTCCCCTCATCCCACCCATCACAGTTACTTATCAGATCAAATCAAGTATATTGTTGAGTTCAGTATCAATCTCACCTCTCCTAGCTTTAGGAATCTCCTTCCTTACCTTCCTATTGCTGGTACAGGTGAATTCATTGTTTCGTAAGGGTCTTTTTGCGACTTGAAACACGGGGAGTTCTGACAAATTGGAATTTAAACTGCTAAGCAGGTTTTCAACCTATTTGTATGCGCTAAGTATAGTGACGAGTGGCAGCGGTTTGTTTAATTTCCTTCTGAAGACATCATGTGGATTAAGGTAAGGGTTCAACTAATTTTCCTATTGTCAGCCTAGTGAATCATGTATTCATAGTCCATTGTTTATAAAATGATCGCTGAAATTGTATGTAAGTTGATTTCTTTCTAGGATTACTTCTGGCATTTAAGTTTAGATAGATCCAGTCCAGCCCTTTCTTCTTGATTGGCCGCAGCGCCCTTAATTACTGAAGACCTTTATTTTTGGTAGGTTTTCCGCTATTTTATATTTTGTTTGCGTGGAACATCTCAGTTATATCGTACACATTTGCCATAAGTTCCTTTTGTTTTCAGGAATATAAAAGGGCCTGCCTACTCATTATTTTCATTCATTTGTAGTGATCATTTGCAGCATCCTATACTATGAAACCCCCACATTGTTGATTTGTCTGAATCATGATAAAGTTCTCCGGCTGGGAAATGTTGGCCAGTTGGCAATTCAGACGTATACATTCACTTCCTACGAAAATATATATCTTTTCTTTCTTAAGCGCTTTTTCGTACCTGGTACCCCACTGCCCGATCGTTTAGACAAGGTAGTTGTCCCATTTGGATCTTAATATCCTATAGGGCTATTGACTACCATACCCTTGATTATCATCGCAGAATCACCAGGCACATTCAGGGCAGAGGAAGAAGCACAATGCGCAGCTCCGGCAACGTCGTCGCAATCAACACCTTGGGTAGCAAGACCCAAGACCACCGGCCACCTGACCATTTCAGGGATATGGTTTTTTATTAAGAAGGGGGGTGGTTGTGGCGTCATTTATTTTGTTGTTTAAATTACAATGCGGTTACTCAAAATTCCAAATTATTAACCACCTGAAATGATTCTTCACCCGTTGATGTTTGTATGTTAGGAAAATATATTCATTCTTTGTTCTGCTATCCGAGTGATTACAGTAAAATATTTTATATGTAAATAACCTAAGACAGGCACTAAACTCTTTTTACGTGAAAACGAAGAGAATAAAACCATTTCAAGTTTTCTGGGAAATAAAGACGCTACACCCTTTTCTTTCTCTATCTCCATGAAAAATTCTTCAAGTATATAAATAAGTTTCTTCATGAGGGAAAGTGGTGGGCAATATAATTTTAAAGCAGAACTAATATTGTCCATGCGCACTTTCGTTGTTGTGATTGGTCGTTAGTTGAGTTGAATATTAGGGGTACTCCTATCCTTTTCTTTTCTTCCAATAGACAGTATATTGAAAACGAATTTTTTAGTCATTTCTACGGAACGTCAGAGACAAGAAAAAAACAATATTAGGTTGCAACTTGGAGCCAATAAGTGATACGAAAAAAGTTGCAGAAAATAAGCAAGTCGGATTGAATTAATTTTTTCTTCTTCCACCCGTAACGTTTTTTTATATCCACGATCCGATTACTTGCTTGTCGTCCGGAATGGTAGCTCGTCACAAACAAACAAAAAAGCATGGCTGTGAGTTAGGGTGGAGGGTTAGATCTGTGTCGCCAGAAGAAGGAAAGAAACGAAGAGCGGCTGATATGAAAGTGTATTGAGATTAAGGGCGGGATCAGAATGGTAGGAATGGTGTTGGTGAAAGAGCCGGTGAGGTGGTTGAAAGAGATAAAGAGGAGGTATATGCAGATATTATGATAGTAAAAAAATGTCTTTCATGAGAAGGATGTAGGGCGTCAATCACAGTTATTCATTGTCAGTGTTGGGTTTCTTACAAGTATGTACCTACCATCATGAAAAGTTATTCCACAATTCTATGTTTATAAATACCTGCCGACCCCACACTTTTCGTGCTTTGTGAATATTTCCAGATTCGAAAACATGTTCAGGACGCCCCTCTGTAGCACGACTTTGCCAATAGAGGAAAGCGGATTAAAACTGGTCCAAGGGCGTGTGTGACAACGCGCGTCAGCAATCCTCCCCATCGTCCCTTCTTCGTCCTTTCCCACTTCCTCTTCCATAACCCCAGCAAATGCCCATTGTGATAGCCCAACCAATATCTCTGAGCTCGGCATCAGGCCCAGCAGCATCGAATGGGTGAAATAGGTAAGCCTGGATTCCTTGTCAGTCTCCTACTGGTCAAGGTGTTCAATGAAAAAAATAAATTTGTCTTCTAGGAGTTTGGATGTCTTCGAATCTGACAGTGAACATGTTTTGGGGGTAGGAAACTGAATCAGCTTCTTGTGGCAAACATTGATCTTGAGGATGCCGAACTTGGAAATGAATGAACAAATTATTCCTTTGGCTTCGTTAATTTTCATCGTTTCCTCAAAGCTTTGCGTTGACCTCGTTTAGTTTTCCAAAGATATCTGCAAGGTATACAATTTAGAGTAAATGCTGCTTTTCATTTTCCCTTCAACGATCACAAGTGTTTAGCAACTCCGTAACTGTCGCTAAATAACTTGAAGAAACGTCGCTAACAATTTCCTCTTGAAAGGCATCTCGCAGCGAAGAGAACATCGACAAATCATACGTTCCTTGTAAAGCTGTTTCTCTTCAACACATAACATGTGAATAATGATAAATATATTATGATTATTCTAATTTATTCGCTTTCGATCTCCTCGCCTCCCCAATTGCCCCTCATTAATTTATCGTCCTTCAGAAATTGGGATCTCCCACTTGGCTACTAACGTCAGCGTCAATCGAACAGTAAGGAATTTTCCGCGGTTCGACCGCTCACATTACAGCGACGACGCTTCGACAGTAGCGGTAAGACAGAGAGATTCATATAATATCCTCATAAGTTATTATTTGTCATTGATTGGAATCGATTCAACATTATAAAGACATTTTGTAGAAATGGAATAGGTTTTCTATTTGGCTTCCGTTTTCTTTTGTGGGCATGGAGTGAGATGCTCGGTGCTCATAATCTTTATATAAAAGAAAACGCGCTTTGGGCTTAAAAAGTAGGATAGCTTTATTACCTAAGAACTTCATCGTTCAAAAATGACTTCATTCGGCGTTTGGACCAACATAAAACCCACCGAGCATAATTGTTTCTGGTTCTGCTGGTCCGATCTTGCTCAAATTCGCTCCAGTCTCGCTCAAAGCAATTCATATGATCTCATATCAATTTCTAGGAGATCTTGATATTATCTACTGCTGCGCATGTGCGAATGTAAAATCAACTCAGTATCTCTCTATCTGAAGTACCAATAGCCCGATCTCACTCAAATTTAGGGGGTAGTTGACGAAATCCATTTTATTCATCTCGCATCGATTTCAACTCGATCGTTCCATTTGTATATCCGCTATCGAATCACTGTGGTATATTTCAAACATATCAATATAGCATTTCTATACATTCTTGTTCCCCAAACGATGGAACTATTTGCCACAGCCGACCATCTCCATTTAGTATTAATAAATTGGTTTTCACTTAGTTTTTTTAACCGTGATATCAGATTTACGGCTTTTTACCATTGAGTGAATTCATAACCATGGAGGTGTTTGTGTTTTCAGTCTGTTATTTAATAAATCATGCAGGAGGATTTTCGATAACTAGTACTTAGGTCTATATATTTCGATTTTTAACAGCAACACAACACTGACTTTAATTTCAATGATAATACTGTTGCATAGTTATAAGTTTACACAAGCTATCGAATAAAATAGTAAGTATCATATTTTAATTTATATTTTATACATTTCTTGGATTCTATTTCATTTTTTGTTTCGTTTGAATAAATGATTTTATAAATAAGATAAATATTTTGTAAATATTATCTTTTGTTTAACAAAAGTACACATTTTATCAATTTTATCAGATACAAATAATAAGTGAATTACTAATCCAATAACAAATTAAAATAAATCAATAACCTTTTGACAAGTTTTATTTAAACTGTGAATCGTTTACTTTAAATGTTTTTATTGTATTTGTATTTTTTCTAATTTAGTTATTACAAGCAATGTTCGTTTGGCCGGGCTCCGGGAGGGGGGAGGGCTACTTTCTGCCTGTTCTACTCATCTTCAGCTGAGAAGCCGCCTTGGTGGGTGGAGCCCGGGAACATTTATCAGTGATCCCTCTTCTCGAAAGAAGGTTGATTTGTTTTGTACCTGCCTTCTTACCGCCCTACCTCTGCCTGAATGAGGAGGTACATTCCTCCTCAAGCTCAGTCCAAACATTTATGGATGTGAGGAGGAGGGGCACTCCAATGCCAGAGCGCGTTGCTTCCCTATAAAATTCGTTGCTGGCAGGGGTATATCCGGCCTAAGGGGGGAGGGATGTTCACTCACATCCCTCCCTTACCATCTGCAAGTCTATTTGACTTTCTTCGTTGCTATGTAAAAGTACGATTGCTTCGTAAAAGTGTATCGAAAGCAAGAATGAAGAATCAATCAATATAAACCCACTACAGATAGGATGTTCATTACCAAATAAAATATATAGTCGGGATCTCGCTACAAAATCTCAAGTACGTAAGTGTCCTACAAAATCGATCATTTTGCACGATCCAAATATCAACATGTCTTGCAGACTAAACCGAACAATAAACTTTATTGGAAACATATCGGTATCATACACACCTCCCTGGATTTGTTTTTAAGACACTGATGACTCTCAGAACGTGGTAGTGTCGTATGAAATTTGCGACCTTTAATTTACTTGCATAAAACTTGACAAATTCGTGTGATACTATGAGTGTTTACTGCCTAATTTCATAAATCTTGAAAAGCATTCTCCTCCCCTGTCCCATGTAGTGCTTGTGGCCAGGAACCATGTCTTTGATCCCCGAGTTGGTCTGTGAATAATAATGTCGGAACCCCTCTAATTCGATTGCCGGCTCCCAAACAGAGGGCGAATTCAATGTAAAACTCATTTCATTAACTTCGAGAGCCTTGCTCACATTATTTCCTCCCATTTTTTACCGCTCAGTTCAAGACAAATCATCGTTTCTTCCGATATCAACTTTCATCCGCTCAGTATATCTCATACGTGGAAATGTAAAATATTTTCTTCATTTCATCATTATAATTTTCTCAGATAGGTACAAATATATTCCGTATTTTAAAGGAGAAAAATGTAACTAGTTTTTGTGGCTCTTTAAATGATTAGAATGGTCTTTAAAAAAAGAGATAGTTTCTAAAATACAAACTTACGGCATGATACCATTTTCACTTCCAGCTAATCATAAGTTACAAACAATAACTGAATACAATCAGAAGGTATATTTCTTACATGACGTGTGACAAAGGAAAGTTCATTAACATTGTTCCAGAGAGTTGAAGTACTAGAAAATGCAGCCAATCATGGACGGACTGATAGCGGTCTACACTGTTCATGGGAATAAAATAGAAGAGGGATTTTGAAAACCATTTTAACATGACAAAGGAAAAATTCCAAACTTCACATCTATAGTTAACCAGGTATATATTTTCTTAGATTGGTATGGTACTGAACTTTCCTCTGCTCATGAGGTGACTGGATGTGATTTTAGCCTAGGTTTCATAATATTAATCTACTCATTAACCTCCATCGCAATGCGTACGTCGCAAACTGAAACCTCAAACCTTTGTATGGTAATTTGCAGGATCGTTACCAATTGCAATCAATAGGAAAACCAACCAAGTTGAATTAATACACATGTTTGAAATCCAAATTGGCGCCATTCAATTTTCAAATATATTCCCCAAAATGATTGATTGATATAGCAATCAAGTTCGTTGGTTGTTAGGAAGTGTTTGTAATCAGTAGTAGTTTTACAAAGCAACAAACGGCCTTCCCTTGAATTGAGGGGAAAACAAAATACCATCTACTATTAGAGACTGATGAAAATACCCCAGAGAGATTCATATCCATTATAATTACGATCTGGAAGATGTATCACGTAGCAATTATTATGACACCCCGATGAGGTGGTTAGATGAAGAAGAGGCGGCAAGGGAACTGGGCTTTCTGAATCCCCCGTCTCTCAGAAGATCGAGGAGTGAAGTTATAATCTTCCGGTACTGAGACCCTAGTTTTTATTTATAATTTTGTTATGTTAAATATAATCGTGTAAGGATATGATATATAATAATCTATATTTGTTATATAATTATTAAATTCTCAAAAAACTTTGTGTCCTCCCTGTTTATGGCAAAGAAACTTTTTGTAAGTAACATTTCTTCGAACGGTATAAGGAACAGTTACAAATATCTCAGCGATTTGCAGTTCAGTGATTTAAAAATGACTACTCATATCGCGTAAAACCAATCCTACCATTACAGGGACTCGTACTTTTCTGAAGTTGGGTTAGATTATGACATCGCTCTACTATAAGAATAAAATTGTAAAATAATACTTCAAAGAAGAAGTCCCAGTCATACAGCATTATCAAATGTGTTAAATTTTTCTAACTTATCGAATGAAGAGTAGATTTATGTTGAATTATGTTAAAATTTGACAATTCTGAGGACTAATATATTGTTTATTTTACATTTTCTACCAAATTACTTTTTTCTCAGTTCACCAGGTATGTACTTTAGGCAACGCATTTATATTATTGCTCCAAACAAAAGAGAATCCTGGGGCGTACTTGTGGAAACCACCTTTACTTACGATTAAAAGTCATTTCCATCTTTTACACATTCCGTTTGTCGCGCAGAAATTACCTGAAACATCCAGCGACTTTCTGGCTAAAATTTAAGGTGGGAAAAATATATACCATCGTCATAAATACTATCGAAACCACAAGACGTTCGAGAGATCATCTCATTAAGAGAATAATGGATTGCGGAGATCAAATGAAACAAAACCGACTAGAGCTACGAAGTGCTGTTGATGCAATGCACAAAAGGAAGCATTTGTGCATTCAACAAAATGGAGGCCATTTTGAAAATGTACTGTAATTACGTATTGGAAAATGCTTACACAAATTTAAAACTGCACCTTAGAAGATAAAACAGATTAATTTTGTTAGTAAAAATGGCTAGGTAGTTATTTTAAACCCATTACCAAGCGTCAAAAACCTCGACTTGCTTCGCTGTTTTTTGCATTCAAACCAGATCTTCTCGACCTAATAAAATAGTAAAAATTGTTTTTGATATACCATTCGAAAGCTGACTCTTTGATGCATTTTTTAAATTACAGACATCTGATCAAATGCAGATTAGAGTGGAGTACTTACCGTTTGAAAACCTTATTTTTTAAAATTTTCTTGAAGTTTGCTTTGTAAAGTAATTTTTCGCCAACTTGATGTGAGCCAAAAAATCGGTTTGGCGCTTAAGAGATAGGAAATTTAACGCACTTTCCAACGGTATCCTCAACATTTACTTTACATAGTACTGTATGTGAGTTATAGCCGTTTTGCTGAGACCAGGTTGAAAACACGAACAAATTTTGGACGTGGAATAACTCAAGAACTAAGAGAGATTTAAAAAAATCGCTAGGAGGAGCTTTTTGTTGGAAATTGGTTTTAAAATATGTGGATGAAGTACTGCGCAACTTAACTGATACACCCTGTATGAGTTGCAACAAGTTAATTTACAGACATTAAGCATTTATTCAGATCGTGGTACTAACCTCCATATTGAATATTTAAACTTAAGTTGAGTTTCTCCACTGCAAACAAACTCATCAATACAAACTGACGTTGTTGAAGTTGCTCCCAATATCCTCCAGATTGTCGAGCGAGAAAAATTAAAAATTTGTTAGTTCAAGGAAATTGAAAATCATCACATCCTATAGTGAAGGGCCGACGGGCTGGAGTGCTGATTATATTACACTCCGGACGCCATCAAAAGAGTGAAGGCTTCGGTAAAAGTGGGCGGGGAGGGGATGTTGGAGCTCCAGATAACCTCGAGGGGAGCTTCCTTTTTTTCTTGTCCTGTCAGAGGGTGTGGTGTGTGGAGGACGGTGTGGCTCTATTGCCTCCTGGGGTTCTCATGTTATCCCTCGGTTTAGACATAATGCGTGAAGATACTTCAACTTATACCGACACCCTCATGGAGTTTCCCTCATTCCATCATACTTGCTAATACGGAATCTAATATTTAAAGAGCCCCTGTAGTATATCCAAACCAACACACCCGCAAGCCGCTCTGTTCTCTTCATTTCCCATTCGTGCATAATATTCTCTGACCACGTTACATGGCCTTCCAAAAATTTTTAATCACATTTCAATAATTATAACAATTATTTTTTTTGGTTTATTATTTTCTATAATGAGCCTTTGTAACAACAAAAAGAAATTTGTTTACCCTCTTATAAGTTGTTGGTTTACGTTCCATGAAACCTAGATTTGGTTAAGATAGAAATTATTCTCTGAATCGAATGAGACCACTCTGTACGACTATCCGTTCGGAAGACCTCACCATTTGGAAAACCTCATCTTCAAGTAATGGAAATCAGTCTTCTACGGTTAGCTGTTCGGTCGAGCCGGAGGACGGTTAGCAGACCCGTTCGACTGGAAGTCTGAGCTTGAAGCTAGACCACGTGGCTCAATTATTTTCATCCTGAACGAAATTACAAGGTATGGATGCGCGAGGTGTCGAATTTAGTACAGTTTAGTTGTTTAATGTACTACGGACTACGTCTAATGCAGATGGTCAGTGATTCTCGGAGAAGGTCAATCTAATGAAGAAATAATAAAAAGATGTGTAATGATTTGCAACTTTTAACTGAAAACGAAAATGGCCTCAATTTGAAAACCCGGCCTTGCCCTTGTGAGTGTAATGAAATAGTTGGGAGGTTCGCACTGATCCTCTATTTCCATATATTACTCACCTGTAAAAATGCAAACAATTAAGCAGCAACAATAAAAGACTCAATTCTCCGAATAAAATGTCTTATCTTCATTGAAAAAAAAGAAATTATCCTCAGGAATCAAATGACCGATCGAGAATGAGCCTCAGCTCATAATTATTACCCAGCAGTATGTGAGACTACAAATTCATCACTGCTAGAAAATTTATATTAAAATTCAAAAAATTTTATGTTAACTAAATAAGTTAATAGGTGTTGAGTAATAAAACAAAAATGTATTAATTTACTAAACGACACAATCTCCTAAAAAGAGATATTTCATATGTAAAATTAAATCCTAAATATAAAACCATTTGAATAGATGAACATTGTTATTACGAAACAAATATTACCACCGTTCGACTCCAATCGTTTTTGAACTTGATAATTTAAGCATAAACTGTAATTGTGGCGCAACTATAATAGTTAGACGTATACCATCGCGGACTTTTTTGTGATTAATCCTGAGTACTACTAATATATCGTCAATGGTTTTCACATCGCACGGGAAATACTGATTTTTATAGACAATGTGTTGATAGCATGGACTACATGAAATAGTAATGTTCGGGATATAAAAGTAATTTTTACTCAAATGCAATACACTAATAGTTTGCCCTATTTATTGTAAGGTGAGAGGACCTTAGAAATATAAATCCGGGATTATAACCCATGAATGGAAAATAGGCTGAATCACCTGCATCAACGAGGAATATATTTAAATTCGGAGGAGAATCAAGAAAAATAGTAAGTTGAGAATTCCTAATCAGAAAATGACATGAATTATTAAACCGAGGTTAGGGTTCTTTCTGGAACGACCCACAAAACCTTAGTGTATTTGACCACAAGAGATTCACATCCATTTTAAGCCTACCGAACAACGCAAAACAACAAGACAAATTTTATGTAAAGGATCTTGTTCCTCAAGGTCAAATTCGACATGGAATGGATAGACGAGTGTGACATCTCAATTTAAACTTGACATTTACTGGATACAGCTGTAAGCGACTATTTCCCTTGGATATCTGTAGCTGGGAGTTGATGGAATTGTCTAGTGAATACCAATTAAGCTAAAAGGCATCATGTTATGTCAGGGGTACCTATCCATATCCATCACAGTCCCGGGGTTTTCAAAAAACAACGGATGCAGGAGGGGATCTGGAAAGATGCGAAAAGGCTCGCAATAAGAAAGGAAAAAAAATGTGCTTGGGACCTAGGTATCTATTTCTAACGTAAACAAACTTGGTTTTTTTCAAATTACACTCACGCACGGCGCTCTGGACCTACCCCACCTTCAAGACCTAACGGTCTTGCAGTTTAGTATGCATTTTGCCCCTGACGTCTTCTAGTCGGTTTGTTCCTTCTTGCCTGCTGTGGTGCGCCTCCAGATCAACACACCTAGTTTTTTAAGCACATCATGATTTAATTATTCAGATCTCAGAAGATCTCGATTTATTTATTCAGATTTTTCAACGTATTCAAACGGACCTTAAGGGTGGGGGGGGGGTGAGAAAAAAATATAAATCTCACAAAATACCTTTAAATTTCACAACGAAAGAAGAAATATTATGACTTCATATTTCGGCAAACTCCATTTTCCAATAGTTAGAAATAACATAGGATTGAAATCCCCAGTCAGCTGTAGTGGGATTGATCGAATGATTTCGTTGATACTTTTCCTAACCAACGGCACAGCCCCAACGACTGTGCTTTTGGCGTATCCATTTTTAAGACAAAAGTTTTGTTGAAAGTACATTCACGCACGACGCACTGGACGCACCCCACATTCAAGACCTAACTGTTTTGCAATTTAGGATACATTTCGATCCTGATATTTTCTAGTTGGTTTGTTTCTTCTTTCATAGTTTTTCAACACACCATGATTTAATCATTCAGATTCAACAAAGATCTAGCAAACGGAATTCCTAAATATGCTCTTTCTGATTGTTGACAAATCCTGCTCATTTCCCATGTTGTATGGTTTATAAAATGTTCCCTCCATAGCATTCATCATTTGTGGCTTAGAGGTTCCGAGCATGATCGGCTACTGTGTGCTACCGCATCTGACTTACTGGGACCCGATGGCTGTTTATACGAGAGCTGAGAGACGTCGCGAATTCGTCAAAGCAGACGGCATCTGGGGTTGAGCATTTTCCATTAGATGAGTTGGTAAACACACATAAAAGATTGACGTAATGATCCACATCGGGTCTGATTAAGAGTAGAAGGAAAGTTAGGAATCTAAATCACCGTAATGTATCATTTGCACCTTGGTCACATAGTCTAGTAAGGGTTGCGATTCATGAAATATAGAATAAGATACAAATTATTGCTCAGAGGTTTCTTGTTTCTGTATTAGATGTACGTAAATCCATCCGTATTAGATGTAGTCTGTGGGCTCATCGCACCTGGAGGTGCCATATCATTTGGCCATGGAGGTGCCATACCTGGAGGTGATATGGAGCCATATCATGTGATTGCATTGAAGAAGCAAATACTTGGGCCACACGGACTAGCTCAGACTTAGCGTTGGACAGGCTCTACAACCCGACCACCTACCTACCCGATTTTACAAGAGGTGAGCTAACAGATGGTGGTGCATTAACCCAATTGTTGTCATTTGATTCTGTAAACTAATTTATACTTGAATCAAACAAAATAACTACCATCTTATATCACAAGTTTTTGATATTTCCATTTTTTAATAGAAAAATAATTTAATATAATCTATCAAGGTTGATAGATCAATACGTCGAGATTATAATATAATTCTTGGTCGGTCACAAAGGTTCATTATTGAATACAACGAACCAAAATAATGCATGCAATACAACTATCGATTCCAAGGTGATGTCCAGTAGCTGAAGCATGAAAAATTTAGCATGATACACAACTAACTTTTTTTTTCTATCTCCCACCGCATCCCACTTTCCTACTGAACAAACAATTTCGAGATTCGTTACAATGCTGGACTAAAAAAAATTGGGGTTAAACGAAGAACATTTTAGGGATCAATAAAATCATGTGTAAATAGTGAAGGTATGAAAATTTATCACTATTACCACCTCCATTCATTAATAACAAATGAAGTTAATGAAATATGTTTATATACTAAACTAAAATCAAAATTTAACAGAAAATAATGGCATGAGTAGATTGAAAACTCTCACTTGATCAGTGATCAAATGGATATCTCATACCCCCTTCATTCCCTCATCTGTTAACTAAAGCAGAATTTTCGAGGTTTGTTGCACGGATAGACAAACATTTTTATTAACTAAATTAGGATCACAAAAATTGGTCGGGAATTAGCAGTAAAACAAAACATCATCGAAAAAACCACATTCTTCACCCCCCAATGATTCCTCTCTTCTATAATGAACATCAAAATTTCTAAAGTTTCATACACGACTAGAGTAAAATATGGATCTAACAAAGAGGATCATGCGAACCGGTCGAGCATTATAACCTGGGCAGCGTCGGCAACATTCACAAATTTGGTCTTCGAATGGTCTGAAATGGATTTGTATTCAGTCATTGTTTTTTTCATTTGGGATCTCACACACCTCCCTTGATCGAATCTAATAGGCGTCCCTCTTTCAACGAAACCTTGCTTAGAGGCACGCCCTAAAATAATGGTGACGTACTCAGTGCATAACAATGGAATGCTTCAACATGTTCCGTACTCTTCGCCCAACCAGCACTCGAATCTTTACTGTAATAGTAGAACAAATTTCTCAAGAAGGATGGACTTTCCATTCCGAAGACGACGATTTAGGTAGGACCGAATTTAATAATGAAAAAGGCTTGATTATGCGGGTTCAGACCAGAGGACTTGCAACTTTTCTACAGGCGGATTACTGGGCTCAACGGAAGGCAGTACTATTTGGGCTCTCATCGAGAGACGAGATTCGTTTATACCACAGAAAGGTGGCATTCACCATAAATTGCAAGCAACTATGTATGCACTGAAATATGAGAGCTGAGGAAACTATGGCCCCACTAAATTTTAATACGCCCACTCTTTCAACCGCATCGTGGGCACTAGATGACACCATATATACCGTCTGGCAGATCTTTTGGGCAGATGAGCTCCATTGAACTTGAAAGTGTCCTTTGTAATATTTTGGATTAAGGCGAGAGCAATGAGAAGGCTTTTGCAGTTTATAACTTTGTCAGTCGGTCATGCTGTTACGTACCTTCTCTGCTAATGAGAAGCTGCTGTGCTGTGTTGATGTAAGCATACATTAGTCTGCTGGTTTCTTTTGTCATGCTCTTCTTTCTGGACGGTCGAGATTTAACTGGGAATACAATATTGAGTTTATTTTCGCTCCTACGGTATTTAATCCAATTTTTCATTATTTTAACATTTTATTTAAATTATCAGAAATATTTTATTTTTTGTTCAAATAACTCTTGTAACGATCAAGATCTCTACAAACAACATATTTATCTATCTATCCATCTATCTATCTTATGCGGGTTGAGAGTGGAACCGTTGGAAATCGTGAATGCGAAAACTAACAATTCGTGGTGTCATCAACATCTCCTTAAGAAAGATCCGACTCTCTTGGATTTACTCCTTGGCAAAGTATCTTGGGCGCAGGAAACGCCAAGCGTAAATTGCCGAACCTCGGGCATTCCTTATGCTCGCCGCACTAAACGCTTTCTTGAAGCGATGAGATACCATCTTGATTTATGAACTGCAGCTTGGTTGCTCCAGAACCTTCTGTTCCAGACTTGAATTTCCCTCTTTCTTAACGTGAGCCAATAGGGGGATAACTGTCAGATGTTCCTTTTAATATGAAGCATCGTGAGAATCAATCAAGAATATCCCCTAGAAAATACATGTTTGATTCTTAAACCGCTGATTTAATAATACCATATCGTTTCGGTCAATAAAATGATAGATTTCTGTCGCAGTGTTCAATATTGCTGCTCATTCAACTTACGGCAAAATTTATTCAACTTACATTGTCCTTGGAGGATTTCACCCTTAGGCGCGAAGTCGTTGGTAAAAGCTGTCGTCACAACCTTGGCTTGTTTTAATAACTTCCGTTCCAGTATGAACTTTGCCGTCGTCTTTCGATATCGACGTTTCTTTTTGAATGGAAGTATTGTACAGTTCTACATCTTTCGGTCCAAGTTGATTCAGCACTGTTATGACTCCTAGGTCCTTTTAATGGCAATTAAATAATAGTTGAAATTCTGGATTCAGTCAGACCAATATTGTTTCGAATTGATTGCCTCAAAACTAAAAGCTGGTGGTGTTTTTAATCGCCCACCATGCTTCTTGCATTTGGCAGTACGTAAGATGGAGAAATTACTCCAACTTCATTAGCATGGTTTTTACTCAAATCAAAACACCACCACTCAGATTAAAATGACGGTAAGATTGAACAAACAAACCATAATTATTGAGCTTGAGAGGTATCCATTTTAACGTAACCGAACTTGGTTTCGTTCAAATTACACTCCGCACGGCGCACAGGACCTACCCCACCTTCAAGACCTAACAGTCTTGCAGTTTAGTATACCATTTTGCCCCTGATATCTTCTGGTCGGTTTGTTTATTCTTGCCTAGTTTTTCAGCACATCTTGATTTAGTCATTCAGATTCAGCGCACTTCGAGTAGCAGACGGAATTCCTTTATGTGGTCTCTCTGATTGTTGAAAAATAATTATCATTTCCCTTTAGTATGGTGGGTTAAATTTTTTTCTACATCACTCATCAATCGTGGCCTAGTGGTTCCGAGCCTGATCTGCTACCGGGTGCTATCGCATCACACTCACTGAGACCCTATTTGGGTTCAGTGGTTGTTCATTTCAGGGCTGAGAGGCGTCGAGAACAAGGTGGATAACACTTTTCTAGCGGTTGCGCATTCATGAGCGCTCGCTGAGTTCGTTGTGTAAAAAATCAGTTGCCATGTGAATTCCTGTGCAATCATCAACAACTTTCTAACTGTTAGAAAAAAAAGTGGTTTTGCAAATGGATTTGACTGACTGCGTTATTGCAAACACCATTAAACTTAATGAGGGAACAAAGAGAAACAACTA
Organism: Creontiades dilutus; assembly: GCA_031894815.1. Classification (NCBI taxonomy): domain Eukaryota; kingdom Metazoa; phylum Arthropoda; class Insecta; order Hemiptera; family Miridae; genus Creontiades; species Creontiades dilutus. The sequence continues at coordinate 138,656 of JAVIWC010001684.1, read as the reverse complement.
CCATCATTACACCGCACTTCCCGCTTCATCTTTTGCGTAAAAACGTAGAATAAGTTTCGAGAGACGATAATGTTTTAGTAAACAGACTGTATAAAATATATCTATCTTTTACCTAGGGACATTGGAGAAAGGGAGGAGAGTAACGAGGTATTTAGGTACGTGAGGACCAGTTTACCAGCACATCGTTTAATAAAGGGATACACTTCAATTTTCATTGTTTCATATTCTCATTCCTTTTTACAGATGAATAAATTTTAACACTTCTTGCTACCGGCAGAGTTCCGTGAATAATCAAATGAGGGTAAAATTCTCTTGAAATTGAGTTGAAATCCGAATCCTAATTCAAAGTATGGGTTTGAATGTAATAAAACAAAGTTGGTGTGCGTTGCCCACGTGAGCTGTACCAGCAAATGTCATAGTTGAACACCTCAAAGAAACTTATGGGTAGACATTTTCTTTCCACACGGATTTCAGCCATTTTCGCACCTAGTTCTTTTTTATTTATTTATTTGATCATTTGATAGGGGCAAGCCCAACGTACAGTATTCAATGTTTAGTTGTCCGCGAGAAGAAAACGAAGTTCAATTACTATGAAATAATATTTGTATACATAAGTATATGTCATTATAATATCTATATTGAGGTTGAGATGTGTGGAAGCTGATTGTGGATTCTTTGATGGAGTCTGATGAGGAGTTGAAAATGTCAAGAATAGGAGAGTTATTGAGGACAGCATTAGCAAGCATTGGGATTCTCGTGAAGGGGGCATTCTGAAGGTAGCTCGTGAAGTGGAATGGGACATGAAGACGTTCCCGCGAACGGGAACGACTTCCGTGGCACTTTGAAAACTGAGCGCTCCAATAAGCGGGGGCAGTCAATTTTATAATTTAGGAGCTTATGGAGAAAGACTATGTCCGCCAATCGCCGACGATGCTGGAGGAGCGGGATGTTGTCTTAAGCAGAAATCGATTTAATTATTCAAATTTTTACAGCAATCTAACGAACCTTGATGGTGAGGGGGAGGTTTTAAGTAATCGGCAACACCGATCTATAAATCTCACAAACTATTTCTATATTTCACAAAGAAAAAAAAGATTATAATTTCATATTTTACCAAACTCCATTTTTCGAGGATTAGAAAAAATATAAGATTTAATACTATCTTGTTATTGTGGGATTGACCGCTAGAATCCGTTGATACTTTCCTTAAGCACCCGGCACAGCACCAACAATTATTGTTATTGCTTTGACATCGTTTTAAATTATCTACTTCTGGCACCGTGTAAGAGTAACCTAACTGATTAGAAGAAAGTTGGATCTGGAAAGAGAGAAGCTCGAGAGTCACAATCAATATACGGGTTTGTTCAGTCAATTCCCTAGATGGTTCTCCCATACATCAGCTGATGTCGGTGTGACGTCCCAATAACATCTGCTGATGTTATAGATCTCACATTTTGAAGAGGTCCTAATATTGATATGAACTACACTGAAAGTAAATCTCAGGTAGTATTAAAATTGGGAGATGACCTATTAACTAAGGATTACATTTAAAAAGGAGGAGGCGTTGTCGATACTCTGAAGAAGAAACATAGTGCTATCGTTTAAGTAAACAGTAACCCGCGAGTGGCGTGTTCGTACGCTCGGCGAGAGGAACTCCGAAAGCGGCGGTGTCATCACGGCCAGGGAAATAATTGCCAAAACAAAGGCGCAGGTTGCGCAACACTAGGAGCTCTCAACCAAAATCCCGGATCCGACTATCAAAAATTCAATAAGTGATTTATGTTCTCTTGTAATAGGTGTATGTGGTTACCAAGCAGAAATCAATGATATTGTGGTTGAATCCAACAACAAAATTGCACAACTTGAATCAGAAAAATCTGCTCAAAATTGTTTAGCGACGACCTTAGGATCTGGCCACGTAAAATCTCAAAAGAATACGGATTATGAAACCGATGAGGACTTTCTAGATAGGGAAACCAACTGGATTCTAAAAAAAAAATAGAAAAAGTGGGAAAAAACGTAAAGCTGGTTCCTGCCTGATTCAATCATACGTGTGCTGCCACAGATATAGTTGATTATCTAAAAAATATTACAAAATAATTGAAGCAGTCAATTTGTTGAAAAAAACCAGAGAGATCAATGATGAAGGTGAATCGGTGCTGGTCAAGAGCGGATGACGTCAATAGAATTGTACTTGAATGAGCACATGAACCCAAAAGCTCTACGCCTTCTAGGCAACAGCAGCGTCATCCGGCGTCTGAACAGAACTAAACGCTTCGACCTTGTGACGTAACGTGACTTGTGTGTGAAAGTGATCCTAAAGAAAAGTAGCCATTGGGCTATTAACTCTACACACTGTTATGTATTAGAGTAAATTAGGTTGATGGGCCATGCTCAGTTGTTATGTTATGTTTCTGATAAAGAAAGAAACTTGACAAAAAAGGAGGAAATTAGTAGATGTTTATCTATTCTTTTAAAGCTCAATAATTGATTAATTAATTTTTGTATTATGTAAATCTTTTTAAAGAAAGAGGGAGATGACATTACTGAGAAAATTAAAAAACCTTTATAGAAATGTTGGAGAATATGTTCCCGTTTATTCGTTGATGGATGGAAACATAAATTGAAGAACAGAAGTAGGAGTCTTTAGGAACATGGGAGGTGAAGCCACAGAGCTCAAGTACCATGGTGTCCAACGTAAGTAAATTATCGGGCATTTTCAGCTGGACATGTCGTGCTATGTTTGAATTCCTCTTGCGATAGGCAATTTCTGTTATATGTTGTTCTACTCGGGTTATTATATTTTTTCAACACCCAAGCAGCACCACGGACCTTCATACACACACACAAACCTTCGGTTTGTCATGGATCACAATGATTTAGTTATTGCAACTTCTATTGTAAATAGTGTATTTCAAACGGATTAGTTTTTAACTAATAAATCATGATATTTCTGCTCCTCTGTACATTGAGGTGAGGAGCTGGATCTAGAGAATGGAAAGTCAGTTGAAGGTATGCTATCCAATTAATATCTCCAGTTATTTGAATTTCCAATCGAAATGCTGGAGTAAGGAACCATCGTAGTGACAGCGGGATGGCTGGGGGTTTCATAACACTTAGAACTCAGTGACCTGTGGAGCCAAATGTAAATCATAACTGAATAATGTATGCTACTCCTTCGCTGGCCACGACACGTCACCGGGCGGCTAATATTGATGTATGTCCTACAGGAGGGCGGAGAACCTGCAAAGGCGTTTAGGGTGTCCATAGTGGAAGGAAAGGAAGATTTTGTATCTACATAAGTCAAATAACATGGTAATGCGCTGAGATATGATATCCCTATCCGGTGTGCCCTCTTACATCTGCCTCTTTTTGACCAGTTCCTTTCATTACATTTGGTGCCCTGATCTCCTTTTGAACAGTTTCATTAAGCTTTCGAGAAATAACTATAGATTTCCCGTCCTTCTTCACAATGGGCTTACATTGACTTGTTTATATTGAACCTATAAATCTCAGTCGAAAGAGAAAACGATCCCACCGGTAGGGTGACGAGTAGCCGTTCACCACCTCTCCTGATCAATAAAATTTCGCTTCAACCACTCAGGATGAACTTTCATACACAGAAAATGTATGAACCATTATTGGAAATGGTTCGCAAGTATACATGGTAAAATAATTGGTGGAAATAATGGTAATATATCATCAGTTAACTCGTACTCTCGAATCTTGAAAATTCAACTACCTTAAGTTGGTCATGACCGTGATTCAAATTGAATTTCGCTGGGTGCATTGAAGCTTTCGGATAACTGAAAACCTCGGATTAGAGATTTTGTTTGGAACAGAAATATAAACAGTTTTGACCTTATAAGATATTGAACATACTCGTACATTACTTATAGAGTATGTTTAACACATACAGATTTTGAACGTATGCTTTTGCTAGTTTCATGATCACAAATGTATGCTAGGTACCTAGTTTGATTTAACTGACTAGGCTTTGCAAATGGAAATGATACTTGCCTTAGATACGAGTGTTGTTGAAGAAAAATGTCTTCTACCAAGTTTATTGCTGTCTTTTACAGGTGGTACACGGTTAGAAAATGAACAGAAGGAGAAAACGATCAACAAAGAAACTAAAGTGGCAGAGAGCAAGTTGTGTCTATTCCTCGGATGGAACAGGAACTAGTATGGACAGGAAAACTGAAAGGGAAAAAGTGACCAAGCCGCGAAAGAAACCAAACTAAAAGAGAAAGAGGGGAACAAGAAAGCCACTGGCAGAGCAAGGGAAAACATGAGTCAGACTTGGACAAAACTGTAGACAGATGCCATTTGTGATGATAGACAACGAATTGAATATTTCCATAAGTGCTTCGAATCTGGACGTATACTTTATTTTTAAAGCCTCATTTGATAGTGACAATCTCACTTGGCAATGTAATGGATGCCTGAGAACAACCTGTGTGATCTTTGCTCCATCCAAATCCTGAGAGTTTTTTCCAATCTAGGTACCTAATATATAATATAATAAAATATGTCACTAATAATATCGCTAATATATGGTTTTTTTCATTTCTTTATTTCCTTTCAAAACTAGAAATAGAACCAAATTAACAGGGAATGTACCTGACCGGCATTACCCTCACGCCTGACCGGTATTCCCCCATGGGTGGGGAATTGCCGGTCAAAGCGGTTTTTCCAGTTTAGAACCAATACTTCTTATATCAGGTGTATCTATTGTTAAAAAAAACTAAGGTGGGCTATCAAAATGAGATAATTTTGGATGCGAACCGCGTTGGGAACATTATTGCAGGACCAATGAGGCCAAACATGAGGCACTCCAACGTTAAGTGACCAGCATACACCCACCATCCCCTAAGAACGTTTTGTGACTTCAGGTTGAAAACAGAAATACATTTGAAAAGTAAAAAAACGTTAAGCGTAGTGTAAATTTATTGTAACAGGACTTTTTTTGTCACAAATTATCGCAGAAATGACCCCCTGCCCGGATCTGTATATCGATTCAACAACGGGACTTGATGTTTAATAGTGGATTAGAATATATGAATCAATACGCCAAATATCAATTCCGTTTGATTGATTTTGCAACCTTCTGTCAGCCTTGTCTCGAACTACAATCAATTGGTTTGAACCAACAAAAGGAAGGTTAGAGACTTTCATTGGAGTCCCATGATTAGTCTCATTTATTCACTTTCAAAAGAACAAAGAACTTTGAGCCTCTTTCAACTCTCAAGAACCTGCTAAACTAACAGAGAGTGTGGGAATACCATCTAATTCACTAATTGGAATTGTACGAACGGAGCTCCCAAGTAGTTAAGATGCGTCAGTTGGAGAAAGTTGTGTTTGTTAAAACCCTCCCCATAGCAAGTTGCTTAACAAGTCCTCAAGAAGATTGACGGGGTTGGGGAAGGGCGAAAAGCTTGCCACAACCTTCACCAGGAATCTGATTTCATTATCGACAAAAAATATTCAGCCCCGATTTTCATTTATGACCAAAAATAATGAGTCATTCCTTCATGCAAAGACAATCATTAAGCCGTCTTGGATCGGGGGTTTCTCTTATGAATCATTTATCAAGTTAAATTATTTATAAAAGGAAAGGGATTGAAGAAGATGAAAATGACTGAGGAAGCAGTTGATTGTGGAAGAAGGTTACACTTGAAGTGCCCAGTAATTAAACGCCTAAGGACGAGAGGGAAAGGATTTGATGACTTGGAAATGAACGTTTTCTGTTCATTTCACAAACGCGGAACAATAGAATCATAGCAGACTAACGGAAGGGTATTTTATTACAACAGAGACTTTCTAGAATTATGTACTTGAAATTATAAATTATTCAACCGATCAACTTGGTAGTGTGAACGTTTTCTCCTCGAAATTAAGGCGATGCTTGGAAGTTCAAAATTCCGCATATACCTTCTCCGTAGCATCCAACTTTGAAGGAAGAGAAGGATTATACCATACATAAAATATGCAGGTATAATGGGGAGTTCTGCTCGGAGAACTGGAATATTTATGTAGCTGACTTGGATAGCTTGTCTCTGGTGTGATCTTCAACCTTTGAAATTCGGTTTACATCAATTTGAATTTTACTTCATGAAATACTCATCATTTGTGTGTTATTGCTGCTTAGGCAATTTATAAATGTTTCTAATTTGAATTACTCAAATTTCAACGGAACTTGATATTACTGTAATAAGGTAACTCACGAAAATTTGCTAAATTAATAATGATGATTTGAAAAAATTTTCTAGAGATGACTTGGAATTTCCGAATCATGGTGCAGCAAAAATATACCAATAATTTCTAGTAAAATATACCAACATGTTATAGTACAGTCACTCGTCCATCATCTATACCAGCCCGGATGTGGTACGTTCAGCCGTTCGTTCCCCATCATACGTGTGCACACGGTGTTTACACCCACCACAGATTTGAACTCTTCGTAACACAAACCCCAATGATATCTATCCAACGAGAACAACAAATCGAGTTCGGTTACGTTCCGGAAGCCTGAAAGCAGTTGAAAACTGCTTGGCACATTGAATAACCTATTATTATTATTTAAATAAATATGACCCCCTAGGGTTGACTGCCTCATCCTGGATCGATGTTGGATTATTGAACCGAATTTCGTAGACTTAAGTCACAAAAAATATTTCAGTGTAGTACTTCCAAAGGTTATTTAATTTAATCATTCAACAATATACATATGTTTTATCACAATGAATCCTCAATATTTTCAAGAGAAAAAACAACCATAAGATGAGAATCTGAAAACTTTAATCTGTGATAATGAACTAATCATGATAAGAAATACTTGTATCATCACCACAATCCCTCCATGTGTTGAGGCGAGGCAAGAGAGAATGAGCTATAAACACAATGAGGCTTTTTGGATCAAGCTACATAATTCCTTTCCGTTTCAAGACAACTTTTGCCAGAATTAATAGAATAAAATTAACCTGTTTCAATGACATTTTCATATATACAATTTTACATTATAAATCTTCAAAGGATTGAGATAAGAACGCCTTTCATGCTCCAAAAAGTCAATCATCTCAAAACAAAGAATGAAGTTGTTGGTGAACACTTTTTGAGCTCAGAAAATCGATCACATTTCAAAAAGTTGTTAAATTTTAAATTTTTTTAAAGTTGTTAAATTAGATCTGCGAAAAGTAGATTTACCATGAAGTAGATAAGTTTGTAAATAGAAGCTCAAACGTTTGAGGAAAATTGTACTTCAATTCCATTAAAATGTACTAAAAAATCGATAAAAATACAAAATCGTTTGAAATCTTTTTTTGGGAAGATGAATGTGGTTTAGAACAAGTTTTACAATAATAAATAATGCGCTCGAAGAGCTGAACTTCCAATTTTATTTCATAAAATCTAATAGAAAAATTTTGACAATTTTGCTCATACAATCATGCTGCGTGAAACTGGAACTTTTTTGGTCAAGATAGTGATATTTATATACCAAATTCATCATCCAGCAAAATATGGTTATGTCATCCATAAACCAATGTTCAATATACAGTCAACATAAAAGTTGAATATCTATCGCTCCTGTGGATCCAAATTTTCGAATTGAGAGTATCGTTTGTAACCATTTTCTATCACACGTCTTCAAAATCATTTTCTCATTCTTTCCTTTTTCTTCTATTTCTAAGGTTGGGTCCAACATGCTCTTGGAATGATGGAAATTCGGATTCAAGCGAATCCCGAAGGTTTGATGATGTAAATCATCACCTAATTCCAGTGAACTCTGGTAATTTATAACATTATCTAAGGAAGATGCGAGAGGTCCTGAAGACAGAGGAAAATAGGATGGTAAAAAAAAGAGAAGAAAAAGCCATGAAACAAAGGGAAACTCCAGGTTGTACCAATGTATAATGGTTGGTAGACACCCTTCGTAGGAGTCTCCCGATGGGATGGGGTGGCAAAGAGGGTTAAAGGGGTGGAAAAACCATAAATGTAAATGAGGGGAAAGTCTTGGCCTTATAATGAGGGGTGTCCATAAAAAGAGAGAGTTTTTCCGCTCTAATAAGAATTCTATTTTGTTGACAAAAAGAAGGTGTAAGAAGGAAAGGCTGTTCATGGACTGTGGTGACGGCGGTGGGGGATGCAAAGGAATTGAGGGGTTGGTGGAGGGGTATGTTATTTCCTGTGACGGCGATAGCCCCCCAAACGCCTTCCAGTCCCCCGTTCTGAAGATAAGGGCCTTACGATGGAGTGGGCGGAATGGAGAGGGGGCTTCCCTTTTCCACCAGCAGCTCTATCGCCTAACCGCCCCACCTCACCGTCACTCGCTCCTTCTCTCTTCACCCGGTTTTCCACTGTTATTTATTTCCAGTGGAATTGATTCTCTTCTCTCTTCCCGGGTAATGAGCCTATTTAAATGTGGCCACAGCAGAGGGCGTCATCACTTAATCGCATCCTCACTCGCCACTAAATCACCTCAGTTTTTTCCTCTTTTTTTCACTTTTTCCTATTTACTTAAAGACCAGTTAACATCCTTTTGGCTTGCTGATATTTAGCTTCCCGATTCAACGCCGCAATTAACACAAGCTCGCACCGCTTCTCTGGTCGTGGATTTTACCATTAGTCCTAAACGAAAGAGAATGTAGAAAGAGATGGTATGAATGGGAGGTTTTCGCTCTTTCTCCCTCACCACCTCTCCCCATCAACCGCTCACTCTTATTCCCTCCTCAATATCTTTCTCTCTCGCTCCCGTTTCCCTTATATTTAAATATAACGACCATTCCGAACAACCATTTCTCCCAATCTTCCCTCAGAGTATTACAGAATCCTCCTGGGGTGAGGCGGGGAGGGGGGGGGGGATTTTAACTCTCTAGACAAGGGATGGTATCAAACCTTCCCCCTCATCGTCGAATCTTGAAATTTAAACTTTAATAGCACTACTCAACCATTATTAGAGTTCAATGAATTATTATTATAATACAGTTTTCTCGAAACTCTACTTTAGCAGGAGATCAGAATGGCACTTGGGAAAACTCCAACCAATCCATATTTAATCATCCTTAATTTTCACAGTTTGTTTTCAATACATTTTTCCTCGTTTAAATTATCCCCGCTCGTGTGCCTGTTCATTGATTATTCCGAAACGGATGTGACCTGCTTATGCCATCGTCTTTGGCCTTTAGAACGTCAGGACTAGATCAGACAAGATTAGATCACTTACAGTGTATCATAATCTGCAATTTATTTATTTGATTCATTTCGTAAAAATACATAAAACAGGATAATTCTTCGAACTGAACCTATACCAGGATCATAGTCCGCATTAACAAATGAATAATGTTAATAATTTATGAATCTATTTTTAACTCTTGCGAAATTATTTAGACCATTTCTATGAGACTTGTGCACATTCAGACGCACTTCGAGCCCAAACGGGACAGGGAATTGGGAATTTGGAATCTCATATTACTCATACGAGGAAGCTTTATGATAACTTGGCAGATAGCATTAATGAACACCGAAGCAGTACTCAAGTGTTTTCATTTGATTTTGATGAAGGAATTATTATAAGCGTGTGATAAATCTTTATAAAATAATCTCAAAATCCATGGTAAGTACGAATGAACAAATATTTACAAATTTTAAATGGTTAATGGTTTAAGAAGACAATTAAATTGTAAAATCCATGGAGTGAATTAAAATGAGCAATATCTGCACACATTCAAAAGATGTTAAACAAAATGAAGTGATTAAAAATGTTTACTATTATTACGCAATGTCAAAATATTCGAAGTCGTTTATCACACATAAATGAAGATTAGAAATCATCATAATGGTATCAAATAACCTGGAAGCGGCCAAATATATGCCTTTATCCAATAAGTGTAGAACATTCCATTATTTCCGGTCGTCTACTAAACAAGACTTCGACATTGCTAGTCATCGGAAGGGTTGGTTACCATTCAGTTCGAGTCAGGTATAAATGACCTCGATTCTATGTACCTGCAGCACCGCTTCAACTGTTTAGATAGTTACAAGAGATTATCCCAGAAAGCGCTAAGTTGGTTAACAAAGAAGCTTTATTCCTAAATGCGAGGTTGTTGACCAGTAGGGGTAGTAAAACTCGCAGGTTGTAAAAATTACTCCAGTCCATTCGGCTATCCTGCGATTGTGTGCTTTTCTAGGTAGAAAATATAGCGTAGCCCTAGACATTGAGGACCTCATAACCAAGCTTTGAATTATTTCGAAGGAAGGATGTCCATCACGGACTCCATAATGTTTTCGTATTTAAAAAAAAAATTAAACTGGTTGGAACGAGATTTTTCATAATTATTATGTTTACAATACTAATCAAGTTTACAATTCGAGATTATTCAACCCAATAAAACGTTCTAGATTTTATCTTTAAACAATTTATTTATTTTTATTTTTTCAAATATGATGTTCTGCGGTTGGGCTAATAAATAATATTTAGGCCCGGAAATTACGGAGATAAATGCCTGGTCCATTAAATTTTGGCCACCCTGTATATATACCCGAACTTTAATATCCATTATGTTGAATTATGTTTTCGATCAGCTTTTCCTTATTCATTTTTTTCTATTTGATGCAAAAGAGTTTCATGATCACTTGCAATTGTCTCTCCGATTCATCTTCCTAGCAAACGACGACACTTGCTACAACTGCGTTACTTCTTCGAGAACAATGCGTTTAAGATAAATCATCAAAATATGTTTTAAATAGATAGATATATGATTTAAAACAATCGAATTTCGGGATTTTAATCGCGAAAATTTTCTGATAAATCTTTTTTTCTAATTAAGGCATTATTTTCTAATAGGTTATCTTCACACGAAAACCCTTTAAAATATAGCAAATGTCCTTAGAGCCCGAACTGAAACCGAATAAACTTGGATATTTCGGTAGGTACCTAGATTCAACCTTTAAATAGAAAACAATTCAATAGCATTCTCGAATTTCTTTTTCGTACTTTGATTGGTTAATCAGTACTAGCTGCGTCCATATTCTTCAAATATGACTGCACGCTCTCCTCATTATGTGGAATCCCCAATCGAATGCGTGTTTGTGCTCTGTTATAATTTCTCACATATTTTATAAAACTACAAAACTGCAAGGTTCATATTATACTTAGTTTATTTTTCATGAGTTGACATGGCCTGTTCTTGTTAGGCGACAAGCGTGTCACCCGTGTAGTTTGATTTTTAGGGGGCTGACAATGATTTATAAATATGAACGACCTATCGATTTGGTGTACGTGCTATATGCTCATTTGCCTGGGCTGATACTGATAACGCTTGGTGTAGAAGTATCGCTGGCAACGAAACCAAACGCGACAAGAACACATAAATTGCTGGAAAGTGCACAATAGTTAGACCTCGTGACGAATAGCGGTAATAGGTCTCGAACCAATCAATAGGTGACAAGATAGAGGGTTTTGGTTGTACCTAATATAGAGACGACTATTTAGTTCAAAAAAAAAGAGAACAAGAATAGGGATAAGGACATTATTGAAAAACGACAGAAGGAGGATCTGAATTACTGAAGTAGATAAGCTACAATATATATTCTACAATTATATAGTTTGAAACATACAGTGTTCTATATGTGTCAGTTATGCAGATGTATCTACCCCAACCAAACTAGGGGTTGTAAACTGTATGTACTTATCGAATTACATAAATTCAGATCTAAGAACCTGAATAGGAAAACCCAGTTTATAGTAAAATTCAAGTATTATGAACTTTTGGCTATCTAGTTTTTGAATTGTTAACAAAAAGAGATGAACTTTGGTAGCCCCTATTATATTTAATCTTCAAGATGATAACTGATTAGTGACCTGAAACACAAAAGACTAAATAAAAATATTCTTGGCTCTTCTGAACAAAATCAAGTAGACATTGAGACGTGGATTTTGATATTAATCTATCGATTGAAGTCAAAAGCAACACAAATTACTAAAGAAATTACTTACGAAGGTGACTTTGACATAATTATGTCGTTTAGAACGACACAATTCGAAATTAAAATATCGAAGACGAGACGTTTCGGATTTCCCGAATTGACTTGTCCAAGTTTCCACTGGACTTCACCTGAGAATGGCTGAGACCCTCGACGGAAAGACCCTCTCCTGGACTGGGGATCCACCTCCTCAAGCTTGACATATTTATGGCAACTTTTATAACATCATTCATTTTAATTAGCTGTTACTTATATGGCAACAGTGAAACATCTTCATAACCAGCAAAAAAACATCTCACTTACTTGAATCTTGATCCAGTAAGCGGTGAATGAATTTGTTCAGAAGTGTGAGGGGATCTTTTCTGACGTATTATACGGTTGGCCTTGAAAAACGAATCAAATTCTAAATTTACAAGCTCAGTTACATTACCACTCCTGGAAACTTTAATATAAGTTCAAGTTTGTTTTTCAAAAAGATTGTTGAATTCATTATCTTTTTCAGAATCGACCCCTTTATGTTTGATGAAATATCTCTTACGACAACCGGTACCTTCACCTCCAAAAATACAAAATAATTTGAATTTCCGAAGAATGAGTTGCCATTTTCGCAAATCAGAATGTGTGTACGCTCCAAGAACATAATTCCAACAAAACTTTTACGATGCAGTTCTCCGTATTGACATATTTCACAAGACGGAGGATTCATGATTTGCTGAGCTTCGATCCAACTACTTGCTAAAGTTCCCTCATTCTTGAAAAACTTACATGGCTGAAAAATGCATCCCATAAAATTTTGTCATTTTCGGTTGATATGTTTGCCTGTTCAATAGGTTTTTGTTGGAATATCATTATATATTGCCAATTATGCTTTGAATTAGTTAGTGAGTGTTCTCAAAATTTTGGATAAATCGACAGTTCTACCCGCCTTTATTTCGGACTGCCCTTGGAACAAAAACCTTACAGCCATCGCAAGAAAGAGCACCATAATGTTTACCTGTATCATGATTACCGCAAAAAACACATAAGGTACGTAAGGATAGTAAGGTGATGCGCTGGTGTTAGGAGGTTCTGAGATATCCACTCGTTACCGCCGTTTCATTTGACAACTCATCGGGAATGCATAAATTGGGATATTCGGAATGTTTGTCATTAGTCCCATACATTCAGCTATATCACAGAACGCTTCCACGTCATAACTGAATCCAGATACAATCCCAAAAGTTGGTAAGCTATTACATTAGGTACTTCAATTTCATCAAACACTATGCAGTTATTTCTTATTGCTTTCCTTCGACGAGTGAATACAATTTTATTATTCTTATTGGATGAAAGATTTAGGCCTAAGTTCAGCAGCCATGGTTTGAGTTGGTGTATAGTTCCTTTTAGAAGACCCTAACCTTGAAACTGACCCTTCTGTCTGGTTTCCTGATCTGATTCTGCGACGGCATACAGAGTTAAATCGTCAGCGTATTGGAGTGAACGGACTATGGGTCCACAGATAGAGTTGAAGGTGCGACTGTATATGGCGAAGCATATTGGCGATAAAACAGTTCCTTGTGCGAGTCCTCTACTAGTCCTTCGTTTTTTAACTATTTTACCCTCAAATTTTATTCTGATTATTCGACCTATTAAAGGATTTATGCACGCTGCTATGAATTGATCCGGTAAATATCCCGGTATTGATCCCAATATCCACTAACTGCTGGAAAAGTATTTCAGGTTCCACACAACTATACGCATCTTCAAGATCGAGACATTGCTTATTTGAAAAATTGGATGTGTGACACTAGTTTGGTTAATACGTCCATCGTGTTATGTCCTTCCCGAAAATCATGTTGATTAGGTGGAAGTAGAGATCTATTTTATATCAACCAGATAAGTCTCCTCTTCACCATACGTCCGTATGTCTTCAGTAAACTTGATGATAGAGCGACTGGTGTGTTCCCTTTCCTCAAGTTAGGATCTTTCACTGGTTTAGGAATTGGTATGACTGTGTGGATCTTCCATTCCGGTGGTATTTCTCCAGAGTTCCATATCCTGTTATATATTTTTAATAAGTGTTGTTTCCCCACTGATACCAGGTTTTCCAGTAAGGGATATGATATAAAATCTTGTCCAGGTGATGTATTTTTTGATTTTTTGATTGGTTGTTCGAGTTCACTCATGGAGAACGGAATAGTTGAATGGATGGGGCACATAACCTGGTTTTCTACTCTGTCCGGGCAAAAATCTGTAAATTCATCTATCCATTCGTCTGAAGTCGATCTTTTCTTCATACCTATTCCTCTTTTTATAGATTTGACTTTTCTCCATACTACGGTTATTTTGTCCTTTTCAAATTTTCGTAATATCTTTCCCAATTTTCCTTCTTTTTTCTGTTGAATAGTATCCTACACACAGCTTGGGATTGACTCATTAGTAGAAAATTTGCGGATCGTCCTCCATGTCTGTAATCTCTAAACTTCCCTAAATAATCCAAATTTGATCCATTACAGTCCATGTCCCACCAAGGTCGTTGTAGTCTATTTCGATGCACATTAAAGTTTGCATATCTACAAGGGATCGATTCATCAGCTGCCTTGTTTATTATCTCTACGAACTCATGGTACGGCAGGGAATTAGTCACAGTATTGGTATCTTCATACTCCGTGATCACAGCATTTTGATATGTTTCCCAATCCGCTTTCTTAACAGTCCATCCTCCTGCTGTACTTATGATGAAGTGGAATCTGATTTTTTAATATCCACTTTAATGGGATGGTGATCTGATCCGCAAGGGTTTTCTAATACTTCCCAGTAGCGACCTGGTGTCCACGAAGCCGTTTTAAATGTAATACTCATGGCTGAAGATCGTTGGGCGGGTAGTTGTATGTACGTGTGAGTGCCATCATTTATGTGAAGGATGAAAAGGTAACTTTTTTCAAGTTTTCGTGAGTTCCTCGTAGCCTGCGAATAAACCGTATCGAAAGCAAGAGTCGGCAATCCTAGACATGGTTGGCCAAGAAGTGTTTCGCACTGGTACTTCAAAATGACACTCTTCCAGTCATTTGTGAGGTCAATGTTGTTCTTGGAGGTCGTTGTGGGGGGCACTAAATCTGGTTACGGTTGAGGTTATTCAAACTGGTCTCAACCGTGTCCTGCACATTCCAATGTTCACTCCAGGAATGGGAAATGGGTCGCCTAGCACTCAAAAATACACATAATTCGAAAATTGACGATGATGATTATGAGTACTGGGTGAGAAGTTGAGAAAGGCGGGAGGAGGGAACGTTTATCGCTGCTCTGACTGGAGCATTTGATGGCACTGGCCAACCTCGGTGCCATTTGAAACACCTGACAGTGATACGTAGCGACGACACATTGAAAGTAATAGAATTCAAATCAATCAGACCTGGTTGTTCAGGCTGATACGTACGATGGGAGAATGGAAGAAAACGGAGAGTGGATATTGCGTGATTTTAACTATAATTTGCATTCCCCAAAAGTATGTATGTGTGGCTCTAGTCGGCTGTGATATTTTAAAGCAAGGTTGTAGGTAAGTGGAAAGCATTGCTGCACAATTATGATTGGCCTGCATGGGGAAACAGAAAATATATGAAAACTGAGCTCAATAATTATTGAATCAATATTTCATAATGAGCTTTATTATCACTGAATGTATGGTTCATATGGTTCTAGTTCCAATAACAAACCTGTTAGCAATAACGGTTTTCTCGGCTTTTGAACTTCGGTTATTCGCTTAAATTTGAACCGTTCAGCGAGAAGATTTGTTTCAAAGTTTATGCGAAATTCTGAGGCGATGTATTAAGGTTATAATTAGGGATATATGTTCACAAGGCTCATTACTCTCAGGGATTAGAGGCTAAAGATGGGGAGAAATGGGGGTGTTTATCGGCGAGAATCAAGGGAAAACAATGGAGGGATTCCGCTTCCTCTCCATCTGGCTAAGGTGGGAAATGAAGTTATAAGATGAGGGCGGGCCGAGGTTTCACAATCACATGTGGAGTTGGGACTTTAATCAAGTGTTGACAACCGAGTTTAAGTTGAGAGGGCCGGGCCGTGAGAGGATCCCACTCTTCCTGTTGTACTTGCCAAGAGGAGTCTTCTCCCTTTTCTTCCCGAAACTTGAGACGATCGGCCAGAGCTCAATGAATATTTGGCTTGTCGCACAAGAAACTTTCTTTCCGCTTAGTCTAGAAATACCAAGGAAAGCCAAGAATGAGAGAGCTGGCAGAGTATTCTTATGTTGAGTTTTCTCTGGTATAGTTCAGCTAAAGTAAGTTTCAAGGAACAAGATGGAGAGAACACTACCGAGATTACATCCATTCTTTGAGAAATTCAGGATATTAGATACTATAGGAATCAAATCGAAAGCCATGGAGCAATAACCAATTTTTCGAAGTGAAGTTAATGGTCCATTAATATCGTAGGAGGTTGGAAATAGTGTTTTAGTTTCAGTCTGTTCATACATTTCTTACTTAATCTTATGACAGGGTGTTATAGAATCTCAAATGTCTATTCGGCAAACAGTTCATCCAGTTTTTGCGTTATGAGTACCTCATAATCTTTGGACTAGACTAGGTTAGTGCATTGCTGTGATTTTTCGGGGAGTAGCGGGCAGATGAAAATGGTTTACTAGCCACAGTGCAGATTTATTGATTATTGCTGTCTTTTTATGGGTTTCAATAGTGTAGTAAGTCCTCATGTAGTGATTTGACTTTTCATCTGAGTGGCCTTTATCGTTGAATATTTAAAAAAAAATATGCTAGTTCTTCAATAACAGGTTTTCCAAAGTGGGTTTTCTTAACTTTTGAAAGGGTGCGGGGGAGGGCACAAGGATAGGTTGTCCACATTATTTCTTCTATGCTAGTTTGTATTTAACGTGTACAACATCAGTGGATAATGGAGGAGGATATGATGCTGCTTATGATAGATTGAACATTTGAATACCCTCAAATAGTCTCATTATGATTTGCAGTTCATGACATATAGCATAAATGTTTTTCTGTGAAAATCTGAGAAATATGTTAGTTAAAATACTGAATTACCAGAATTTTCATTTGGCAAATCATCTGGTTTATGAACTGACCGCCGCACAGTGAGCGAAATTGCAAAAAAAAACCTGTCTAAAACTCTGGAAGTCCCGTATTTCATGTTTTTGGTACGATGAATGAGGGAAAATTCTTGAACATTTTCAAACTGATACCCAGATCACATTTTTTGTGCTGGAGGTTTTGAAAATCAGGGATATGAATTTGTAATAACAAACAGATTTGGCAGGGAGTTGACACATTATTTATTGTAAATATCGTAAACGTTAACTGTTTCAGACCACATCCATATAAATTTGATTTTCAAAATTACGAACGCAAAGGAAGTCGACATTGCACTCTTATCTATGCGACCAGGCTAAATCAGGAATTTGAAATATAATAATACAAAGATAGAAAATCAACATAAACGGTGGACTGGTATTTATTACCACCGATTATAACGAATTCCTACTCTTAGAAATTATATGTACCTTAAGAAAAATCAACGTCCGTAAAACCCTAAAACTAGTGTATCCCTTATTTTTCTACTTGCAGCTTTTTCAACGTATCAACTCCCATTTTTTCCGTTTGATCTACAACTTTGGTATTCGAAACAATATCATTTTAGGATAACGTTAGCCCGTGCCGAATCTTCACCAAAGTACATACACATGAATTCTGCCGCTTCCACCGCTAAAGTTAGAAATAGCCCCGCCGACTGACTCTAATTTGGCAGAAATTGGGAAAGGGTTGAACGAAAAACGGACATGGAAGAAAATTATGAGTACTTGATAATGACTTTTATCGCAAATAATCTACTTCTGGAGCTGCTTTTAAGTAACTGCCAAGTTGTTGATTTCCAAACTATCGGTTCTATTTGTATTCATTTGTCGTGTTTTCATCAAGTGTTTGGGATGTTAACAATAATTTGGTGACGATTTTGAGTACTAGCTGGTACACTGAGCCTGTTACAGACCTGATCGATGAATATACATGTTTTCATTGTTCAATTGTCAACTATAGGGGTTCAATTGTCAATACTCAACATCAGTCTCTATTTTGGAGAATCTTGATGATCCCTTGTCATCGAAGAGCATAATCCTATTTCGTCGCTAGACTTGAGCGAATTGAGCACATTTTTTTACAGACAGTGGACAAAGAACAATAGCAGTTCAGCTCACAATGTGTCTATGACCTATGAAAATTGTACCCTGACTTCAAAAAAGATACTTTGAAGAGGAAACCTTCATCTTAGCAACCTATTTTCTCAACACAAAGGATCAACGTTCCTTCATTGTTTTGGTTTCAGGGTAATTAACTTGGTGAGTACTTTTAAGTGGGCACTGTTGCAGGGGAAGGGCCGAAATTCACCTACCTATATGAACTTTGGCGAAGATTCAGCAAGGGTTGAAGTTATCCTTGGGTCAAAATATTACGTATGGAAAATTTTTTGGCTCAATTGATTTACCCGCCCTACAACCGTTTTTCTAACATCTTCAAATTAATCTCTATCAACATTTCGTCAATATGATGATAAACAGTTATCATATCTAATAATGTACTAAATTTCAAATGACATGAAAAATATTCCATGGCTTGGGGTGGAGGAAATTGGACGTGTCATCCAACAACGTTTAGAACAGACTGAGATTCATAAAGCCTAAATCTTTCTTTATGTCAACGAAATGTAATTTCGTAATTTACTCATCGCCCCCTGGACACATTTGACAGTAGTTATATGAATGTTCACCCCACTTTGGGGCGGGAACAAGTCATCGTACCATAGGTTTAGAGAATTTTAGCTCAAAATTTTTCTTCTTCTTCTTAGTCTGGTTCTTTCCGAATCGGAAATTCGCCCACTGTGAGCCGTGCCAGCATATTGAATAATAAGTTGCTAAGGTATATTGCAATTTATCATTCTTACAAACAAAAACGAGTTACGAAACGGATGTGTTATTTAATACTCTCGTTGATTTGGCTCATAGGATGTGAGTGATGGGTACAGAATAGAATCGATAAAAATAGGATAATATGCATTGCAGCACGCCCACATTGAACACGTGCCTATGGTTAATATAATAACCGATTCTCTGCATTCCACAAAATCGAAACATTTGACACTATTGACCAAAGACCACCACCTAAACAACATTTATTTACCTTCAACAAGAAAAAACATTTCCTTTTCTAACGTGTTTGTTAGGGAATGCCATTGAACTTAAGTCGCAAAAATAAGGTCAGAATGGTGATGGCGGTCTCAGTTTTCAGTTTTGTGGAGGAAGCTCTGCCACACTCGCTGTAGTGTCTCCTCAGTGACTGGTGTCATCTCTTCACAAATCGCTTCCTTCAGCTCATCCAAGTTACGAGGATTACGCGCATAAACACTCTCCTTCAAATATCCCCACAAAAAGTAGTTGCACTTGTTCATGTCGGAAGAACGAGGTGGCCAGGTCAAATCTCCAAATCTTGAAATCACATGACTTGGAAACAAATTCCGCAACAGGTTCATCGACACTCTTGCTGTGTGAGCCACAAAAAACCGTACGGTGTATGGTACCGAGACAACATATTTTTGGTCCATTCTTTTTTGAAGAGGTTGGAGTAGCTCACGATCAATGAATTTTACGTCCCACTATTGCAGGGGCTAATTTTGCAGGACATATGGTTCCAGCGAGACAGCTGGAGTGTCAAGCACTCACGCAGTAAGAGCGTCGATGAACCTCTTGCGGAATTAATTTCCAGGAAATGACATTTCAAGATTTGGAAATGTGCCCTGGCCACCACGCTCTCCCGACATGACCATGTGTGAATTCTATTTGGGGTGTGTGGGAGAGCTTCCTCCACAGAAATGAAAACTGCGTCATGGAAGAGGGCTATCACCTTTCTGACCTTATTTTTGCAACTTAAGTTCAATGGCGTTCCCTAACAAACATATTAGATAACTAAATAAATGTTTCTTGTTGTGAATTAACACCGTTCTGTTTTTTTTTCGAAATGTTGACACTTCTCGTGGTCATCCTGTACTTTCCTGTGTGTAATAAACACTGAACATAGATGTAACAAGTGAATTCCATCGGAATAATCAAAACAAGAGAATCAAATCGAAAATACCAAAAGAATTCTTCCTTGTCTTCTCTTACAGGAAATTTTCGATGAGAAAAAGAAGAGTAGTTTTACTAGGCAAATTAGATTTCCAAACCTATTTTGTGTCATCTCTGCGTTTCTTAATTTCCATCCGACGGTTCCGATTTGATTGATTCGACTAAAATCGTTGACTAAATAACGCCAACGCCCAAGTTACCGCACGGCCCAAGGTTTTGAGCAATGACATACACGCCCGTGATATCGTTTAGGCATTTTAATTAAACGAATTCTTTACAAATAACAAATCATGAAAAAGACAAAGTTCTTCTCGAAATTCGTGGGTTTATGTTTCATGATAAGTTGATTCCGAAAAAATGGGTAATCTCCAATCTGATGGTGTACCAATGGAATGACGGGAGGAGGGACGTCCGCTCTACCCACCTAGAAATTGAAAAAAGCTTGTCTCTAATGTTGGTGGTTGGGGGATCTCTGACTGTGAACTCACGTAACGCATGGGATCATGCTCTGGTATAACCGTTACGTTCTGTTATGACGTTACAGCCATTGAATAGTATTTTTCATTGAATAATTTTAACGGAAATCAATAGAACTGGTGAGTGGAAGACAAAAAAATAAACACTCTTAGCAAACTTGGTGGTTGATTATGCTTCTGTGAATCAGAGATAACAAATCTGAAAGGATCAAGATGGATTTCCACTCGGCGGTCCACCGAAGCATTTAGTCATTGGGTGTATCCTCATCGTCAACAATTCACGAGGGTGAGGTACCAGACGGAGAGCAAACGTGACAAATAATTCGCGGGAGACAGGGCTTCAAGTTGGCTGGTATTAATGTGATCAGGGCTGGGTGTTGGAAGCCACCTGTTGATCCTTTCTACCTTTATTATACCGCTTAAAGGACGGGCCTTGCCACGCCGCACGGTTCACGGTTTACATTACCATCCGCCGAACCCAACCGTCTCTCATACTTTTGTTTACATTGGAAACAAACCTCAAGGGTCGATTTGTAACGCACGATATCCCAATAGCTACTTAAACTCATGGCTTACCATTACAGTAGCGTAGTTTTTACTGCAAATGAATATACCCCGTATCCCAATTACTATAGGAAATTGAGGCAAGACATTAATACAGAAGTTTTTCTAGTTCATAGTGTTCAGTTTTTCCCCAAAAATAACAATACTCCTATTTTTCTCGTCCTTTTGGTTTATTTGTTCCATTAATTAGCCCTTGTAATTGACAAAGAAACAGACAACCCTCCCTAGTAATTTTTAAGTTCACGTTTCAAGGGACTTGGATTCCAAAATATGGATGTAGATAAAAGATGTTGGGCAAAAACTGTGTTGAAGGGGACTTACCAGCAATTATTAGCTCGTTCAATCTCAATCTTGTCTAGCTGTTCAACAAACCTCAATAGTTTTGAAATTTTCGGAGCGGAAGTTATTCATCTTTCAAGCCATAGTCATGGTATAATCGTGTACAAAACCCTGAAGGTTTACATTTGAAGATTTCTGTATCAGCAAATCAAAATCTCAAAAACTTGGACTGTGTCCACTCGGGTATGATCATTCGTTCGCCTACCATTTGAAATCCTGTAAATGAATGGATTGAAACATGTTACAAGGCTGAACGACCCTCTTGGCTAACTTCTTCCCTAATCAATCTAGCGAGATTCAAAATACCTAGAGCTCTTTTCAAGGCATCCGAAATTCAATGACAAAGTATGGGTGCGTCAGGCGCCGAGTTTAGATAATGTACCACAGACTACTTCTAATAAACGTAGAATGGTAATCGAACTCAGAAATTATAAACCTTCGTGAAATAATTCGAATAGGTTTATTCAGTTGTTAACTAGTTGTTAGTGTCTGCAATGAAATGGTTATGAACTCTGGCGCTATGACTTTTTTTAACGTATTTCCCGGATCCACTATTGGACCCTGTAGTTGTTAAGGTCAAGCTAGAGTTCGTCATTGACTGGTATGGTGTTGAAGTACACTCGAGATGGGCCAAAACTTGACTCTAGGGTCTCCAGTTAAAGTCCTTGATTAAGTGCTTTTGGTTGTGTTGGATTATCTAAAATTAAGCACAACGTGATTTCAGCAATCAGTCCAGTTATTTGGTGTTAAACAATGCAATTTGTATTGACTTTACAAAAAAAAAATAATAATAAAAAGTTGATAGTGTAAGTTGAATCTACTGAAAAGAAATATTAGTGGTATGAAAATCACGTTTTTAAATGTACGAATATATTTCTATAACTATTCTACTTTTATAGTATATATTTATTTTCCTCAGGGCTTCAATATATTAATTACTTGATGAGTGAAGTGTGTCAGTTATGAAACAAATGATGCAGCAAGAATATGATTCAAGGGGTCTGCCTAAATGGAAGGAAAAACAATGAAGATGTTGGAGGTTGGGGAAAATCGTTGACGGTGACAAGCACCGAACTTTTCAGGATATCTAAATATTTTTTCTTAAACACATCCATCTTCCCTTCATGACAGCCCAATTATGTTTATAGGAGATCTGCTAGAGGGATAGGTACTATTTTCTCTCGCGGTGATGTCATACCGCAGAGCACAATAATCTCCTTCTTTCATTTTGGGAAAAAAAATTGACGTAGAATTCCAATAGTTTTGCATCCAACTTATTTAAATTTACTTCCCCTGGAAGCCTATATGTTTAAATACACTAAAGCTATTTAAATCGTTCGATAATTGTTCGATACTGCTTATAAATAAACAAGAATGCTCAAGTCATTGTACGTTGAGTTCTGCTTTGGTTTAGGTATTTTTTCAACAATAAACCTTTGTTAACGACAAAAAAAATCTAAAATTGTTGGTTTATGTTTCAATGTATGTAGATTTTAAAAATGGAATTAATAAAAATTAAAAATCCGTCTTTCCGCTAAACGCCGTTTTAACGTTTTCTCCGGAACTACAGACCCAAAGTTTACGGGCAGTTGAAAATACTGATACAGAAACTTTGAAATTCTGATTCAGATAGAAATTAGTTCCGTGTATCGAATGAGACAGCTCCGGTTGCAGTACTTCGTTGAAAACCCGTTTGCTCACAAATCGCAGGTCCGTCTTCAAACGCGTGGATGCTGAAACTGACTGGAGGACCTGTAGAGGAATGGAAGTTGTTCTATTTGTGGATTTCTACGATGCGCCAATATGAAGTATAATTCAACATTGTTGATATTCCGAAGTTAGCTTTTGTTTCCTACAAAGGACCTAGTTCACCGGATTATATTTAAGACGAAGTCATTCTAGAAGTCAATTATAACGTGTCACAGTGATCAGCTGAAGTCGGTCGAGGCAGATTTCATCCCTTGTCAATCTACAGCGCTGAGATATAAATAGGGATATTTTTACCATTTCAATTACAATTACCGGAAGCGCCGAGTTCTAATAACCTATCGCAGGTAATGTTTATTCATCCGAGTGTACTGAGAAAGCATTGTCTCTTGATGTACAGTGAATTTCTTCTTGTCCGGTGATCTGAGTCGGAGGGTTATCTAATACAGAAATGTTTAACCTTTGCGTAATAATTTGTACCGTTTTTTATCTGATTCTCAGATTTTACACATGTTGTTACGTAAGCCAACATCTTTTGAGGGTGGGTGAAGCTTTTTTTTCTTGGTTGGTTCCAAAGGTTCGTTGTTGAAAATCAAATGTGCCAATATCTCGATTTGTTGATCACTCCACCCTGTTGTATAGTATTTAGGGATTGAACTAGCAAAAAATTGAAATCTCAAAAACTTTAGATCTCAGAGGGTATTTTTGTTCAATTTGGATAAAAAAGAGTTCCATGAATCAAATGAGACCACTGGGGTTGTTGTACGATGATCCGTTTGCCCACCGGCTGAAAGTCTGCAAATGATTACGCAAAGGTTTATTATTTGTGTATCAGATATCCCTCCTGCGAGTATTACCGTAGCACCAGAACTGCACTGTATAACCAGACACAATGCTTCCTAGCTACGCAAGGAATAAATTCAAAATACAGTAAAAATTGCTTCAGCTTGTTCTCCTCAACTCATTGAAGCTTGGAAGATGGCGTCATGAATAATCTAATCGTATGACATCCATCATGCTATTTTTTCTATCGTCTGTCACTCGCAAACGCTAAAGCTCCCCAGTAAAACGTTTGTCCTGCAGTTTTTTTTCGCGGATTTTTGAATAATTTGTTCATTAAATCTTCGTATTTTTAGTCAACTTTTGAGGGGGTTGACATTTTTTTATTTGGTCGATCAGAAAGGTTCGTTATTGGAAATAATAACCCAAAAGTCGATCAGTTGGTCGATCGGGCTGAAGAGCCGTTACTAGCAGCACGTTGATGGTATACGATTATACTAAGCATAACGCCATCTTCCAAGCTTCAATTCAGTTGAGGAGAACAAGCTAAAGCATTCTGCTTGTGTTTTTGAAGTTCAATGTGTGTTTAGGAGTGTAGTTAGAAAGAATGTCTCTGGTTGGTTGCCCTATGATAGATGTAGGAGGATTATCTAATTCAAAAATTATGAACATTTATGTTTTAATTTTGTAGTGTTTTGTATTTGTCATTATTTCTACCTAGAGCTTACCGTTCTTATCTTACACAGCACCCGTCCCTCTCTACTGTAGTCCTTAACTAACTTATCCCTTGCTGTAATTGGGCCGATTCCCATTGACTTATAGATATTTTATGGCGGCAATAATTTAAATTTATTAATTCAATTAACTGGGTTTCACCCTCATTCCTATTAAATGCAGTGAAATCCCGGATATGCGAAACCATGGATAATTTACGTAATTAATTCTTTGATTGCTCATATCCGTTGGATTCCTAGGATTTAACCAATAACAATCCTTATTTTGTACTTCCATTTATTTTTTATTCTCCACAACCGTGGCAATTTATGTATATAACAAGAATTCATATATGTTGATATGGAACATGAAACATGCGTGGTACATAAAAGTGCCCTACTTCTCAACGCAGATTTATTTTAATTTAATTTATTACCATTTTTGACAAATCCCATTACTTACCATCGTAACCATGAATGTTATATCCCATAAGACATGGGGATTGTTTGTTTGGGTGTGTACCTATTCCCATGAAAAAAAAAACTTGCTTTGCTATTGCCACTTAATTGGAGTCCAGTTGATTCATGTTCGCTTGTTCAGCTGTCTGAGTAGTGGCTGCTTGTCTTCAGTCACTCAGAATTAGTGGTTGAGTTAACCGGTGCTCAAAGTGTTTTCTTGATACATTTTGTTATTGGAGTTTGGTATATAGTTTTGGGAATACATAATCCGAAAGTAGAGCATATGGCCCCAATCGCATCTATCTCAACCCGATTCTCGGATATGAGTTTTTGTTATCAGATTACACTTCATGATAATTTGCTCTACACAATAAGAACACAAAATGGAACATTGTCTGAATAAAAGTGCCGGCACTCACCCAAGAGCTGGAACGATGTAACTTACCTGAAACAAATATAATAAAATTTGGTCAAGATCGACAGTTACAAACAAATTACAGTTCTAATATTTGGAAATATTGTAAAATACACGAATAACCTCAAAATTGAACAACTTTAAGGATACCTAATCACACTGCGAGTTTGTACCGTCCAATATGTAGCATTATTAGTATATGTGAAGGATCTACCTCTCATTAAGTTATCTACCAAGCGTTAAGTACTTGTGGAATACATAAATTTATTTACTTGGACTGTGGACAATGTATTTGAAGTCATATGATAAAACTTTCATAGAAACTGTATTCAACTATAATTGACTAAGCGATAATTAGAAAGGCTTAAACATTTCAGGACCAGATAATGGATATCCATATCGATCAATGACCGAACTATCATTTCTGAAAATCGTACTTTTCCATTAAACCTTTGCAATCATTTACCCTAGAACAGATAAATTCATGGCTTGTTCAACTAAAATTCCAATCCCATGCGGAACAGTATGAAAATCCCCGAAAATAATGTCTTATTTTTCGTAACCAACAATAACTTCATGATATCTGATTTCTGAATTTGATTGTATAAAAGTCAGCACGGGGAATTGTGAGTGAAAGTAGGAAATAATTGATATATCATCTCCATTACAGAAAAAGTCTCAAGGTACCATAGTTACAACTGTATTTCAATTTGATTGTTACAGTAATATTCGTTTACAGCATAGTAATTTATTCTGCGACGTGAAAGGCTGTCAAACGACTTGTAATTGTCAAAGGATCTGGGAGAAGTTCGTAGCGGAATCCGAATCAAATTCAACTCACCTAGTTGATTGGGTTCATTTAGATATAAAAGGAAGGAAAAAGTGCCTGCTCGCCGTAGACCCCCCAGAGTTTCATTCCTAAACTGCTTGGAGCACACAAACTAAGACCTTACAGACCTTCCTTTCCTTCCACAGCACATTTTATCAAATTAAACTTCATCACCTACAGTGGCACACGCCTTTTTTTTTTTTTTTTGTTAAAGAAAAGCTGAAATATGCATAACCTAAGTTTTTTCTCAATATAACGTTGTGACTGCACAATAGAAAACCGATCATGTATACAGAAAACCGGGAATACAGAAGTACATGCGGATTTAATTTTATGAATAACTTGATATCATCCTAATGATCTTGTTGTTTACAGTACTATTTTCATCATCAAAATCAGGAACTATATTGGAAAAAATCTTAATGGCCATAGAACCAACATACTGTGAAACAGAGAGAAAATTAATAGTTAGTATAACCGTTAAGTGGAGGGCAAAAACGAAAAACGGGAATAAATGAATGAATGAATAAATCTACACTTGCTCGTTTGCGTAATCGGTTTATTCGTTTTCAACGCTGGAATGCCAATTTGGACACATTTAGACTTCCCAAAATAAATAGTTGACGGTTCAAACTTGTTTCATTAATGTAGATTGATTGATTTATCGTACTGATGAATCCCTCGGTATCAATTTGTTCATTTAAAATAAACTCAGTGTATAATTCAATTCCACCATGTTCGTTGCCCTCTTTTCCCTTTAATCATTATTGAATTCATACAAAAATTTATAAATTCAACTGTTAGCTCTAATTATGTTCTGACAATATGTAGGTAGGTAATCCTTTTGAAAGTAATTTTAAAACATGTTTGTTTAATTCAATGTTTTCTTTTTTTCATGAATGGCATTGAGGAAAGGATTCCAACGATAACAATGGCATTTTCTTTATGATCTAACAATGAATGGTTTGGGCAAATATTTTTGAATGGTTTGTGCAAAAATAGGAAGGCGCTAAAGATCCCTCCCCTAGGTACACTGGATGTGAGGTCGTTCTATTTGATTTAGCTCATGTTTGAACACGGGACCCTCTATACCACGCATTTTTGGAAAGCTACTCAAGATCTAACAGCTTAAGCCAAAAATGAATTTGCGTAAACGTTAACGTTTAATTCATAGATCAATAAGTTTTCCATCTCTCATTGAACATTATGAACCGAATAACAAAAACATAACCGTCCAATGTGTTCAATATAAAAATTCTGAAACTTGTAACTACATTTGGAACAAAAAATGCCAATCTAGTCCACGATTCGTTCCACTTTTGGTGTTTTCAATTTTCCCTGACAAAGTAGACACGTTTTCCATGAAATTCAATTTTCTCTTGTTCTGTCCCACATTTTTCATTTTTAGTTTATTTTTTGAAATAACAGCCAAATTTCATGGAAGAAATTTGTTTAATCCATCTCCAAATTTGTTGATTTACGTTGCACGATACGGAAAAACGTCCGTCCGCCATATTCCGTCCTATGCTTCTCCGAAACTGCTAGACAAAAGTATATGAAATTTGGCTCAACAATCCAATTTCGATCCAGTATGTTTCAGGAATCTGGACATCTTGATCAAACAACCCTATGACGTTACATTTCAGGCTTAATCTATTAAAAATCAAAATCTCAAACGTATTCAACACATGCCTGCTCACTTTACTCTCTGGTGAGTTGATTATTCAATGTGTTGTATTTAAACAGATATGGTGAAACTAGTTTGAAGGCCCTGCTACGCAGGTCAAAAAGAAATAGGTGAATCACACAATGTGGGAGTATAAAAACAATAAGCAAAGTCAAAAATATTCCAAGTCTCCGAGGAGGGGAGCACGTCGGTTGCCCTGGGAGACGCTCTGCCCCGCTGCGAACCATTTGTTCATCAGAACCATGACTGTAGAGAACTTCCATCGTAGCACAATAGGATCGTATGCGGGGTCACTAGTTATTGGGCTCGTAATTTTACAGCGGAATTATTGAAGTTAGAGGAAGTTTCCAAGCTCACTCTGAAGTACAGTAAACACACTGAATACCCAGAATGTACAATCAACTTACAATGTGCTCTGAAATGAGGTCTCCGTCGGTCGTGTTTCTTGTGAATTTGGTAAGAAATTTGATATTATGCATTATGGTTTTTCCATTCTTGATCACTGATTCTATTTTTCCTTTGAATTGGATTCTGATAGTTGAGCCTTTTCTTTAAAGAATCGTGGGTAGAAATTGTGGTGTTATCGTTTTTCATTTAATACAACAGCGGTGTCCAAAGATGGAAGCAAAAAGTTGATGGTATCTATTTACTGACGGCTGTCCAATCGCTGGTGATAAGTTGATATTCCTCAGGTTCCATTTATTGGACATTGATTAGGAGTTGAGTGAAAGTCCTTTGTCATTTTTTAGTGGTAAATTTTCAAGTTGGATATTGGTTTAATGTTTTCAATAATGAACTTCTGTATTCTACCAAGAAAAAATCATCCCCCGCCCCTCTCAAAAATGTATTGAAGCGGAAAATTGAATTAAAAAAATCCGCCGTCTCCCATCCGCCGTCCGGAGATTTTCGCTGAAACTACTGAACCGAGGTTGATGAAACTTGGATCTAAAATCGCAATTGAGATCTCCAGTTTCAGATCGCTCTCAGTCAATCCTAGAGTCAAAGCAAATGGTTGAAATATTTAAAAATCCTGTGACTGAAAACTTTCGAAATACGCAGCACTTATGTTTTCATGTTCGTCATTGATAGACATCCGTACTCTGAGGACTAGAAGTTTCAGAGAAAAAACGTCAGCACGAATGTTAATGCGAACCTGCTTGCCATAGTAAAAATCTACCAGTATCAGATGAGGACCGCTTCTGCTGATATGATTGCGATCTAATTTTGTTTACAACAATCCATTTTAAAATCGAGTTTTTTTGAGGCGTAGGTAGGTGTTAATTTTCAGTTATTCTTTTTGTTGATTTCTACGTATTGCCCATATACAGTACATTAAGCCATTGCAGGTACTTAGATATCAGCGTTTGGCAAGGAGTCAATTACAAGGTGTGGAGATTTAGTGATCAGATGAAAGACCTTTGTGGCTGATTTATTTTCAAATCGATCTACCAATGCAATTACAACATACGGAGGCATGAGGTGCCAAGTTTAGATAGTGTACAACAGACTACATCTTACATGATCTACATCTAATTTATCAGTAATTTAATTAGTAGGGTTATTCTAATACCCCTAACCTCTGTAATAATTTGCAGACTTTTGTTTTAGAACAATATCACCGTCAGATGTGGTCGAAATAAAAAATATGAGAGTGAAGGAATTTCGTCCTTCCAAACAATTACGGAAATCGAAAATAAAACCATTTGAAATGAGTAATATTTAGAACCCCTTATCAAAAAAATTTAGGATCATTTGGATAAATTCGTTGTCTAGTCAGAATTGATTATTTTGAAAATAATTTTGATGTGAATTTGAAAAGTTATTAGACCAACCGACTAGGAAGATTCTGTTATGCTCAAACTGCATAAATATTATAATTATAATACAGAAATACCGACACGCTAGAATTACTATCTGAATTCCACGTGAGACCAAAAACGCAAAAATATGATAAATTTCCTCATTCTTGAAATAACACTCTTGGATCACCCATGTATTCAAGAAAAAAGGAGAATATAGATTGTCCTTCTGACTCACAGCTTTCAATTGTTCCAAATACGGAAATTATGGTAGAATGTATAGTTCGAGTTGTAGCACAATTATGTGGGAAACGGAGACTGGTGAAATCTTCGTACCTTTGATGTCGCTATTTGATTGCCTGTATGCAGGTTGAGTCGCTCAATTGATGTCCCTTGGAGAACTGACGCCGAGCCTTACATCTGACTGATGTTATGTAAATCATCGGAAATGGAGCCCATGAAAGGGAATTTCAAGGAACGGAAATGATCGGGAGTGCGAAGCAGTTTACTTTGCACCACATCCCGCAGCCACCGCTAAACTCATCCCACCCTCCTCCCGTAGTCTGTGCCATTCCCGTTGAGATCTACTCCGGTCAGTCGGTTAATACTTTACTTCATTAAGTCGGGAATACCTTCATTAAAACACCTGATTACTGCTGATGCCGCTGTTGGTGGAGTCAGGGTCCATTCATTAAAGTAAAATTAACAAGTATTCGGCATTGAGAGAAGACTCATCATTATTATTCACAGTGAGATCATGCAAATAATGACTATTCCAAGCCGTTACTTTACAATGATTAATATTTAGAAACTCATTCAACTAATGGGAAAGGCTGATTGGACCTCCTAAATATTAATTATGAAGTGGAGAGGACTGACAATCACAGCCCAACTTGAGGGGTATAGGAGATTCATACTATAACAAGTGAAAATACCACTCATCCGCACTAAAAATTTCAACGATAAGTAAACAATTCTAAACCGTACTATTAGGTTGAGTTGGTGTTTCATTTGTTCACGGAATAGAAACATTATCAGTTTTGGTTGTACCACAGCTAATAAAATTATATGAAACAAATATCAAATTTAAATTATTTTCGTCAATTTTTACAATTATGGTCATTCTCTTGGAATTTGAGTTCTGCTTGTTAAAACTTATCATCTTCAAATTTTTGTGAACAATCTTTCCCAAATCGTTTTTCAACGAAAATTGGCAGTAATATTAGTCTATTAGCCGAATTAACCATTCATCAGTGGTTTTCTTTTTATAGCGCATACCTGGTTCAAAAAATTGCATCACATTCCTGGATAAAAAAAGTGCGGCACACACAAAAATATATATATATATTTTCCCCTATTCTGAACAGTGGTATAATCTGTCATGACATCCTACGATGCCGAAATCTTCTCGGGAATTCCACGGTAGTACTCGATTGAAATTCTGTTTTCATTTTAACTCCACTTACGTAAGAACAACTACTAACTTTTACTATTTCAGGATAATATTTCTGACTATATGTATAGTATTTCACTATCTCCCCATAAAAACAACACATAGTTTAGTTATTTGACTATCAACTGTTTGACTTCCCTTGCTTAGTATAATTAACTTTTCGAAGATTGGTTGAGTTCATCCCTAGACGGGTGATTCTAAATAGCCCTAGATCAATAGTTCATGCCTGTATGCGCGTAAGTTATCTCATGAATCCGATTTCCTATGATCAATTATTCCGACTTTATTCAAATTTTGGGGGGTTGTTGGGCTTAGTTGTCACAATGATGCTATAAACTGTATCATAATCGGCTGAGTATTAATGTTCCAAGTTGAAACGCAATTATTTAATCATATTTCTCAAAATAAATTGAAAAATGAGTACCAAGAATATCATATTTGTAATATTCGTAAAAAAAATAAAAGGAATTACCGAAAGTAATTCCCCCACCGCGCAATAAAAGTAATAAAAAAAGGGCACCTATTAGCAAAACACTCATCCAGTACATAACGATAAATAGGAGTATAAGGTCGGAGAAACCAAAAAGTAGAACCTTCCTTCTCTTTATGGTCGCATCAACGACGACGTGGCAAAATCAATCCTCAATAAACGAGAAAGGGAGGATTCGCGGAGTCCAACTCAATATGAAGGGAAAAAAAGAAGCAATCTGGTAAAAACCCGGCAAGTCCGTGCTATCAGAGACGAGTGAGACCCTGTGCCATAAACTGAGATAAGCTTTGTGAAACGAACGGGTATGCAGCCGAGGAAGGGAATGGAGAGAGCTTTAATTCTCTATTCTACTTTTGGGGATCGACGCCTTGAAAGCCGTATTAGAATTTTCACTCTCTTGCTGTGCCGTCTTTTTTTCTTTCTTTTTTTTCATTAAACACAGTAATTGCCCCAGAGATGAACTTAAAGGTTTGTCGATTCAATTGTCTTTTTCCCTTCAGGGGAAAGGCGATCCGTTACTGCAGAGCAGATTTCATTAAAGATGATCCTACTTTACCATCTGTACTAATGCGACCCTTTCAAAAGTCTTTGACCTGAGTCGCCTTTCCATTATCTTTGATTTATATTCATGGATCGGTCGAAAAATAATAAGTGATAATATAACTTGAAAAATTGTTTTTAAGTTTAGTGCGTCAAAACATTTTTTAACCTAACTCATTCATCATTTATTTATTGAAAAAATCCCAATCATTGAAGACAAAAAAGTAGCCTTCCAATCATTCAATCACAAATTATCCCCTTGACCAACTATCAATCCAATGACTATACCTTTTGTACATTCATACATTCATAAATGCCAATTTGTGGCTGAGTCTCGAGTTTCATCAACCTTGTAACGCAAGGATGAACATAAAAATTGTGAAAAACTAAGATTGCGATATAAAGAGTTACATATTTGTATAAACAACAAAATATCATTGACGAGAGCAGCAATTTGAAAGAGTAGTTAGCAAAGTACTCGTATGTAAGTAAAGTCTTGCAAGCAAACCAGCAGTAAACCGTTGCAGCTTTTTGTCCGACTGATTCGGCGTCGCGGACGTAATCACCTGTCTTCCTAAAGGAGTATCAGAATTCGGTCTGATGATTTTATGGCGATATTTTTTTTAATGATAATGACTCCCGCTTGACTGGAGAGGGGCTCGCCGTACAGAAGCATGAAAACTACTTGACAAGAGACCCTAATCTTTCCCTCAACCCTCCAACTTAACTTCAAGAGACCTTCAACTTAACTTACATTACCTTCGAATTCCTACATTAAAATGAATATATATAAAATCATCACAATGTACATGTCCCGTTGGGGAGTTCAGTTATTCGAAAGTTTGAATATTTACATTTTCCAACCGGAAGGTTTCAAGAAATTTTCGGACTGCTTTTGGGTACACCAAAAAGATATAAAAAATATGTACAACAATGATTTCACAAATGACTCAACATTTAAAGCTTCTTCCATTTGGATGTAAGCACATAGTGAATACAGACGCTGGAAAAGTCTTGTCACAAGACTATTTTCCTTCTCCAAATATGCTCCAAGATAGCTAGTTTGTTGATGTTTATTCCCACGTAGTTTTTTGTTGTTGTTGGAAAAAGATAATGACCAATATTCATCAAATGCGAACAGAAAATGATTGTGTTCTCTTTCTGAAAATGAACCTTTGGACCCTCTTGATCCGTTGAAATCAACAGTTTTTCATTGTATGTATCCAATAAACAAATATCAGAAACTTTTAGTGTAACCACGTGTAACCGTGAGTTGCAGAAACATTACAAAGAAACTCGTTTCAGTCATGAAGTTCGGAGGCTGCTCTTAAATTACATATTGGTATCTTATCACGTCAGTTCCTAACCATGCTGCAATAATGGGTATTCTGCCTTCTCAAAAACCTCAAAGCTGACCTTGAGTTGTCTCAACTCATTCAAGGCTGCGATCCAGGGTAAAAAACTAACGCTTCTCGGCTAACGGCTTTGAGGGATTGAAGTGCAACAAGGAAGATGGTGGCCTTGATATTAAGGGATCATAGTCCATCCCAATTGGAGCTGAACCTCAACTAGGAGTTATCAAGAGTTACATAACTCAACCGTTCTGGACATGGGAGGACAATGTACTAGCACCTTACTACAAAGGAGAATCAAGCCAAGCGGTTACTACGAGCCAAGCCAACCTCAAGGAAACTTGCAAATGCTTCATCGTCACTGAGAAGCAAAGACCTTCGCTAACTTGTGAACTTCCTTACTGACCCTAAAAGTACCGCCTCAACATTATGGTTGAGGACAGGACAATAAAATGTCTGCTCTAATGCGAAAAGGCGGAAACAGCAGAACACAAACTGTGAGCCTCATTCCTACTGCTGCATCCAAAACATTCCGTCATTTTAGAAAGAGTTGCTTGACTCCTGCTGATATTACCAATGAAAGGTAATTATGAAGGTTCTGATTTGAAATGGGGATAGCGCCAAAATGGATCATAGTGGTCTCACTGACCAGGAGTTACTCCTATCTCCTGTTGGAAAAGAAGTCGGTTCTTTATAGTTCCTCATGATTTTAAAATACCTGACTAAGAACTTTTCCCGGCTTGAATCTTAACAAATAGTAAGGGCTTTTTCTTTAGTTTTCCACAGTACATTTCACTTCGAGCACGTTCGCGACCGCAGAAATACTCTACTGCCACGAAATGTCCAATTCTAAAAGTCCATTTAGCTATATTTGTTGACATAATCATCAAAATCTTTCCGACTATTGCTACTTCCTTTTTACAACAAAATTCGCTGCAATGTAATCTAATGGCGCTTGGTTTTAGCCGTCAAAATATTTTACGGATCTGTTCTTAATAAATCAACTGTTTGGATTTACTATTCAGGAACATTAAATGTGTAACTTAGTTTTTAATATCTCATCTTGTGATATGATGATAAGATAATGTAGTATATATGTTTGTTGTTATTTTCAGAAGAACGACCTCGAGGTACCTCTGGTAGGACCCTTCACATCGATGAGACATCCATATCATCAAGGGGGGACATCCAAGTGGAAGGCTGGGTCAAGGAGGTGCACTGAGGCTGAGACTTCATTGTATGCTGGCCAGACGCCATCCATCCGGAAGAAGGTTCTGCCCATCTAATCCGGAGACCTTTCATCTATGATAATCTTGGTGGGCTCTGTTTAAGATACGTGAAACTTTGAATTTACATTTATACACATTGTTTTAAATTGATTGGATTTGAAAAAAGAAAGAATACAAAATTATAAACAAAAAGCTACTTGGAATTTGATGAAACCCAATCGTTTGGTGCGACCAGAGAAGCTAAGAAAGAAACACCCATCTGTATTGATATTAAACCGACCTATCACGTTGTTTAAGAGACACCCGATTTCATAAGATAGTTCAGTAATGTTATTGGGATGGATACGACCGAGTGATGTACCTAAATAAAAATTTAGGGAAAGTACCTGTGAAGTGAAGCAAAATGTTATATTTAATGCTCATTAGAACAAAGGGAAAGACGTGGTGCACAAATATTGAAGAGGTGGTTGGTTCGCTGTACTCTTGCCAGAAGAGGTGGTCAATTCAACTCTGCAGTTGAAGTGTATGTTAAAACTGAAGTGTATGTTCAAACTTCGAGGATCTTTTCTGTTTCATTCAATAGGCAGTCCAGTTTATGTTTTGAATAGATGTTAAATAAGAGAAGAAAGTTTACGATTAAAACGTTTGTCATTGTGTATAGATTTACTGATTTATTTCCTATTCACAAGGTGGGAACGATTTTTTTGAACCAAGCAATTACCTAATTAATTCTTTGAAAATGACGAATTTACTGAGCTCACAAACTGTTTTTCAACGAACTCATCTTCTTTCCTTGAAAACTAGATTTTTAAAATGAAAGATCGGATGTGCATATCTCAATCCTGCAGTCTTTTTCTAATGTTTCTTAACAGATTTCCTTGAGGGAAGTGAAATTTGTATTTCAACCTTTTGGTGTCGTTCCAACAGCTTGCTAAAATGGATCACCAAACTTGAAAAAGAAAAAGAGCTGTTAGTTTGTTTCATCATTGTAGTTCCACATTTCAACTTTGTCTTCTTTCATTTCACCCGTTAAAAGAAGCAGGCCTGGTCCTTCCGGGACGGAACAAGATATTAGTTGAGTAAACATGGGAGCCCTTTAGTTGTGGGTGGTGAGTAGAGGGGGGTTTGGTGATGCAATCAGAGTGACATCTTCTGCAGGTGTTTACTCGCGCATCCCCTAACAGCCAACTTTCCTCCTCTTCACTCTGATGAAAACCTCCACTTCAACATTGAACGATGTAGCCAACATTATAGAAGAGTTTGCTTGGTAGTAGGAATGTCTCTTGCAAAGAAAACTATTTTTAACCGTCTCCAATGAAGAAGGAGTTTCTAGGTTTCACTTGGAATGGGGGAGTTTTTGTGTGAGTTTAATGCTTTGATGATTATGTTATTTGGTCGATTAGCCACTAACAAAAAACTTTTCTTTCTCAATAAGTCTCAACAATTATCCTTAATAGAGAAACATTCCGACAAAACTTCTATTCTTGCCCTAACATCATAAGTAAGCGCAGGGGTTTGCCTCTAAGTTAAATATCTATAGATTCCGGACGATTCCGAGAAAATAAACCTAAACATTTCCATTCCAAGTTGCTTGACCGAACGAAATCTAATACCGTGAAGTTTTGGGAATCTACAACAATAATACTGTCAAAATCTATATATTTTACGTTTATTATATCGCCCACGATGTTGCCCATTTCATCCTACAGAGTTACTTTTCAATTCCCTTGCATTAAAATTAGTGTTATTGCCTTCATTCACCACCCAATTTCACCTAGGTATTTCAATAGTTTACCGGGGGAAGTTATTTTCCCCCTCCAGTTCATGTAGAGTGAACTAATTCAACGTGAAAGGACGAGCACTGTTTAATCTACATTAACAACTAATTTTCGTTTTTGGCTCCTGGAATTTTTTTCGGTGCAATGCTTATGGGTAATACATAAATAATTGACTAGGTTAATGAGGATACTTGAATTTCAATTAGCAAATTAAAGTTAGGAAATGTATATAAATTAGGTTTCGTGTATTCAGAAGTCAGTTGTTAAAAAATGAACTCCAATTTATTACACAACTTTACAAAAGCGATAGAATCGGGAGAATACGAACACTTTCCTAGAAGGGGCGATGCAGGAGTACCCGTACAATCTGAACCCACGGCAAAGCTCGCAGAGCACTTGTCGGGGGTTTTTCCTTCGTCAACTCATTTTTCATCTATTCTTCAATTTACAATACATATAACTTATATATAACTCTGTCTAGAAATGTTAGAAGAGGATAATTCGTGAGAGAAAATGTCTCATGTCTCTAGTCAGTTCAGTAAATACTGGATCGAACTTCCAATTTCAAAGCTCCTCCGACAATTTCACTATTCAGTACTTAACCACCTCCCCCTTCTCATCCTTCTCTCTCGTCTTTTAGAATGATCACAACGATCATTCCCCCGAATCACTTGATAAGTCCTCCTAGAAGGATGAGAAGAAGTGCGTTTCGGAAGGCTGGAGAGTAAAAGAGAAAATCATGAAAATGGCAAAATGCAGGGAATTTTCTTCAGTTTCAAGTTTGAGATTGTTTATTAGGAATGTTAAATTGGGTAATGCTAAAAACCTCCCTCTTGTAGGGAAATATAATAAGAGCTCTGCTCTAGTCGCTAAACGTTTCCCTAAAGTTGAATCAATGGAGTGAAATATTGAAAAATTCGTTTGTTAGTTGATGGTTTAGTAATATTTAATGTTTACGAATGAGTAGCGCCAATCGATATCTCAATATCAACACAATTTATTAATCATTATCAAGCCGCAACAACGAAAAACTGGTTTCTGAGGGGTGCAACTTGTTATGCGAGCCCACCAACGAACGTAAGACTTGATTGATTGAGATGTGCTAGAAAAGAAACAGAAATACCAATGAGAGTGGGAGTATTCCGATTTTCTTTACAATTGTCCAGTAGAAGATACCAATAGGGGTCAACGAGAATAACAAAATCCCAGAGGAGGGAAAAACGCCGATAGCGCCTAATCAATCAGAGCACGATCCTAATACTTCATCCATGAAAGGGGGAAAAAACTTGGTTGGGGCATGTGAGTAGCAGTGATCCATAAACATCAATCAAGAAAAGGAAAAAAATAGACAACAGGTCAACTGGATAATGGTTTTTATGGAAGGGGTGGGCAGGTATTAGACAATCTCCCTCTGTTCTGTGTAGAACGTATAACCCGCCTCAGACGATAGAATGAAATTTTCTTTCAATATTATTTGTTGCCAGGCTGAATTGATGTTTCAATAGGGGTTTTTAAATTGTTTGAAGTGAAAGTGAACGAATTTAAATCTGCCATATAAACATTAATACCTTTCATAAATGATTACAGCGTTATACACTAAACAATGAAAGGAGAATATAAATTTTTTTGGATAAGATCGAACGTGTAATCAATCAATAGTCTTTTCATATCCTAAGGCGGCACTGAAAAACTTGATGAAATGCCTTCATGTAATCAAAATCAAGTTGATTGTACTCCTAATTATCAAGGCATGAGGTACGGGTTCGCCCAGAACTTTGACGAAATAGTCCGACTTCTTAAATGAAAATGTACAAAAGGGGAGTACAAGGAATAATTGGATCAACCAGTACTTCTTAACTATTCGATATAATGAGTGTAGGTACTCACAAGGGCGATAAAACATTAGATCTTTGTAGCTATACAAAATTATTAAGAAAGTTCTGAACTGTAAGCAGTATATTTTTTACAGGTAGTAATAAAACTGTTTGAGGAGGACCCAAGCACTTTAAACAGAATATCGAATGCGAATCAGTTTAACACCCTTCTAAGAACGAATTCGTTATAAACCAAAATTAATATGTCTGCTTCCATGTGTATGCATATACAGGATGTTAAATTAGAGTCAGGTGCATGTATTAAAGCCTATTTATCATTGAAGTTGCCCCTTAACATTTTTGGTTTATGTTTTTAACAGTATAAGTCATTGCAATCGTATAGCAACAAATTTGTAATACCCCCCTCACCCTCCAAACTTTGTCACTTTGACGTTCGTAAATTCAAAATCTGCATTGTCCTACTGGGCTATAAAAAGCCTTAGAATTCATGTAAAAATCATTTCTGTCGCTCATGGACTCCGCTAGGCGACCAGTTAGTCCTAAATTCTAGACAGCCCAATCGCCTCAAATGCTTAAACGCTATGGACCAAAAAACATTCAAAAACGTCATTTTCGGGGTTATTACTGACATAGGGCAGTCATTTTCTGGTAATTCTGGACTGGATATTGAATGAAACATGTTATTATTCAACTACAAATAATAAACCCATGTTTTAGAATCGTCACTGTTTTTATCTCGTTTAGTTTTTTAATGATGTAGTTAGTTCTTTTGTTGTTTTCGACTTTAATTCTCTAGAATGATCACTCTCAGTTCATTAAAGAAGTAATTTCGAATATGATTATACCGTTTGAAAGAATGTTAAATGTTTTATCTCGCTGATGGACTGGGTACTGAAGTTTTTTGAACATTTGAAACGATGAAAAATGTATGCTTAAGGTAGGAAAATTGGTAAATCATGAAATTTGTCAATCGCAATAGGTTCTGTGACACTGAGGTGAATTTTCTCCTGCAAAAATAAAAGTTACGCCAGAAAGTCAGCATTTCAGCGGTATAGTCAAATAATATTTTACACTGGAAGTTAATCGAGAAATTGACGTTTAAGGCTTTCACAATAGAATTTGAAGTATATTTTTTAGCTGAATCAAATAGTGACCCTCTCACACCTTTTTAGTTGGTCGAAAAGGGTGAATCAACAATCGAGTATTTCAATGAATATCAATATATTATTATTCATACATAATAATATATGTAATCATATACATCATATTCGCTTAGGCTTCAAACTTACACAATTTCCCCACTTCATGTTTATTTTTCACCCGTTTTGCTTATTCGAAGGACTTTAATGATGCTTCTGCAAGACAGAAAGTTTAACGCTCTTCCAAACTGTTCAATCGAATTTGGAGTTGTTCCATCAATTACGAAGTTATGATCATTTTAGTGAGTTAAAATCGAATAACTAAGTAAGATAAAAAAATGTTGACGATCAGGAACGGTCAAATGAATCGGCACCAAGCCAGTGGCAGTTACTGAGGTGTATAGGTATATGAATATCAATATAAATCTCTTTGCTTATTTGTGGTGATCATGGTTCAATTATTGTTACAACTGAGTTCGGCACGAATACAGATAAAAAGAAAAAAAATGTAAAAGTAACATAACTCTTACAGTAGTACACCAAAGTGCTGCATGAAATTCAATCACTTCAAATCAAATCGATTTTTCTTGCTGGGTTTGTGGTAGTGAGTAAGGCATGACAATGGAGTATCAAATTCAACTGTAATAGGGATAAGACTACCAACCCGGAGAATCATAAACGCTCAACAAACTTTTGTAACCTTTCTTTGTTCGATTTTACGATTTAAAAGCTTTTTATGCTTAATGATGGTTGTGATTGAAGGGGCTCCAGTAGGCTATTCGCCACATACTACGTTGGGTTTTAGTTAAGCGGGTATATCCAGCAAAATCATTAGCTTTTTTTGTTCACATAAAATCATATAATCACTAGACTCAGTTACGTCCGAGCAATGCATGAAATACTGACCAATATGTTTATGTCATGTAGCATTAATTTGAAAAGTTGATTTCGTTATCAAAAGCTTTACGAAATTAGAATTTTAGAATTAGGATTTTCATCTCAGGAGTGGTTTTGCTTCAAATATAATTATGTGAATTACATTTGGTTCCTCTTGTTGATGACTGATGATATATCAATGATCTTGAAAAAATACTTTTCAAAACAGAATCATCAATTGATTCAATTTAATACCCTGGAATTGTTCGAGGGTGAGCTATGGAGCTGATAGTCGCGTGGCTGACTTGTACAAGCAAAGTAAGTAGGTAAGTACTAAAACTAGGTTGCTAAGTAAAGCGGGTGGAAGTGTCGAGCATGACGTTTTAAACAGAGAACATTCGAAACGTTGTTGTAAAAGCGTGCCGGAAGATAAGGAGTTTTTGATTGGAAAACAAAGGGCAGCGTTGAGCGGGAGAGGAGGGAAAGATCCGGTTGATTTGTGAAAAGGCGGGTGGAGGTGCACTGCGCTAGTTAAATGGAGGTTTCCATTTTAATTAGAGTAGGTTTATCGAGGAAAAGGAGAGGAGAGGGCTTTAAAATAAACTTGTAAACGCTAAGAGATAGGTAGCGGTCAGTTTGATCAACTGTTGTGGAACACGCGAGGCCCTTCTACTTGACTTAAAGGCTAACACGCACCCTCCTTCCATTTCCTTTACTATCATTTAAGGCCCCTTCGGACGGTTAACTAACCTTCATGCTAAGGCTGGTCAACAGTTTCTGAATCAACATATTCATTTTCTATCTTACTTCCGTGGCGCCGTCGTCGGAATGGAAACTAAATCATATGTGATAACGAAACTCCTTCTTGAACGGACTCAGCCTATCCGAAATCATTTGGATCAAAGCCTAAAGTAGACAACTCAAAAAATGAAATTGGTGCGCAATCCACACAAAATTTTCCCCTGACTTTGGTCGTTAAT
The DNA here is from genome assembly GCA_031894815.1 of Creontiades dilutus. Lineage (NCBI taxonomy): Eukaryota > Metazoa > Arthropoda > Insecta > Hemiptera > Miridae > Creontiades > Creontiades dilutus. The sequence goes on along the minus strand of JAVIWC010001684.1, from coordinate 97,100 downwards.
GTTTGGTGCAGCGTGATCAAAATTCACCAGCTAACAGAGATAGGGCCACGGTTAAGTGGTGCTTCCATGGGCGTTCAACGTGTTTTGGATTGGTTGGACAGCAATGAACCCTATTGATTGAATCATACATAGAAATGATTAGCAACATTTGGAGGAGGTAAGCGATAAGTTTTCATTATGAGACATCCCTACATATCTCTAAACGTACATAGTAATGTTTTTTCTGTGTCTAAACAAATCCAAATCATTAGATAAATCCACCAGCTGGTCATCGATTCTCTGAAAAGGAAACCGCAAGACATAGTGATAATCCAGGACAATATATCGTCATTCAGTCAGGTCATTGGTAGAGGCAAAACCGATGAAGGAATCACGACAACTCGCTTGAGAAATTACTGGTAAGAGCTAAACAATAAATCTAAGATTCAACAAAGACAAAATTAAACTGAAACAAAGGGAGGTGAAGTACATGGTACATATACTTGCAAAGTTTGACTAAGTTCAGATCCGGCTAAAGTTCAAGCTGTTATGGATATGGCCTACCCTAGTGATGCCACTGAATTAAAAAGTGTTATTGGACTCGCGACGTAGATGTCCAAGTTCGTCCCACATTTGTCCGCGATATGTGAACCTCTTCTTACTTTGACTAGAAAAATCACGAGTGGGAATGGGGACAAGGCCAGAAAGGGCAGTTGACGAAGCCAAAGAGTGTATCGTGAATTTTTAATAATTTATTATTGAGAATGAAGGTGTAACAGTATAGGTGACTAAAATTGAAAACTATGCTTCTTGTATACCATACATATATACTAAAAGGGACTGTGTATATGTTTTTTATAGAACCTCTAAATAGAACCTCTTTGTATCACGAAATAAAATATTCTACTTCCCCTGTATGAGTACGTTTGACAATTAGTGCAACCAGACTGAATGGTATTGACGTCTGTCATGATCAAGACCTTTTTACTCTCATTCTCCCCACCTGAAACACACCAAAGAGTCTGGTGTGAAAACAACGTTCTGAATACGACCTGCCATGAGGTATTTGTTGGTTTGGGGGATTTCAGGCCCGAATTGCGAGGAACTTAGCGACCATTAGGTTCGAGTAACTAGGCACTCAGCTACACACCTGTATCATCGGACAACCAACCCCCCTCTTATCATTCTGACCCTCACCACTTACCGGCGGGTAGCCAGGGATGATACAGGAGTAGAAAACGGATAGAATGGCAGTGAGGGTGTGGGGAATAGGTTTAATTAAGGATGTACGCTTGTGGTGCGGGCCGATGTAAACAATGCTTGCGACAAACGCCCCTTTGAGCCATATTGCCTGCATGCCAGGCATTTTCCTTTTCAGCTCTAGCCCAAGCTCAGCCTCCCATCCGTGGGATAAATCAAATTAATTGAACAACGATCCTACTGACCGTTGATAAATTTTGCTAAGAACGAAAATATTTACTCACCAAGCATGCGTTATACTTGCTGAAGTTTCTCCATCACTAATTATGGATTGTTGTAAAAAGAAGAAACAGAAGCTTTTTTTAATCCTGGAAGCAATTTCGAAGACTGATGTTCCAACTGTAGAGATATTTAGTTATACTGTTATCAAGTAAAACTTTTCATCAAATGTCAAGTTTGCTTTGAGAAGAGAAGGAAGAAAAACATACGAACATTATTTCAAATTCATGAGCTGGTGTGTGGTTATTATGGTGAATCTTTCTTCGGTCGATCATGTTCACGTAGATTTATTAAAATTGTTTCCAAAGGCTAAGGGAAGGAATACCATGTTGATACCAACATAAGCAGTACACAACATCAATGGAGGATTGTGTTTCATAATTGCCGCGAGTACAAGTCTGGATCGTAAAAAATCAGATGAGAGTACGGTCTAGTGAGATTTCGAGAAAATGGAGCGTATCAATTAAATCAGGGTTAGAAGATGGAACGAGTGATTGCAAATACAAGTTAGTTTCCCATTGGGACCATTGACGATAATGCGATCAGTTCCCTAAGATCCGCCCATACTTATTTCAATGGAACCCACTTGACCAAACTTTTAATGATCCAAGTTTACGTACAACGATCGCGAAAGTCTGGGGATAAGGCCGGGCTCAGGGCGCGAAACGTATTTTATTTTTCTTCCCTTTCAGAAGTTGGGGCTTCATAGGGAGACGGTGGTTACGATTTATTATCGTAGAGGGCTCACAGAATGATAATTTCTTATTCAGCATTTTTCTTGTCACACCCAACTATTCTCAGAAAAACCTTCGATTCCATTAACACTCACGGGAACCTTACAGTCTATGTATAAACTCTTGGATAACTATGGGTACTTTCGGTACTTAACAGATCGGTGGTATCGGAATCATCGATACACTTTACTTTTCCGGTAGAAATCTAATAAAAAACCAGCAGAGATTGCGAAAAGCAATAAACAATTTATATGAGGTTAAAACAATATCAATGAGACAATATCGATGTATCAGAATGATACAATTATTATTTTTTATTACAAACCATAAATAGTATTTTTGCTCAGATCAAAATCATTACTGGTTCATGGAAAATCATTCAAAGAATGTTGTGTTACATTATCTAAATATAACCACATACCTAACTATGATAGGGACTTCCCAAAACGCAACAAATGAGAGGAAAACAACCAACAACAGTTGTGAAAAAACTATGTTGGTATAGCATAAACATACGGATATAGGCACCACCGATTAAAAAAAACTGATAGGTACAACCAACGAAAAAATAATACAAACTGAATTGAATGAAAAAATTAATTGAAATACTACTACACAACAATTATCAACACCGATTAGGATTGCACCCTACCGCCTAATAATCAAAGCTAGAAAATGCACTAACACTCGTATCTCAAAGATGTCGCTCCGTGCTAGAGGGAGTCTGTATTTTGATACCTTTTGATATTGATAGTTCTGAAATACATTCCCTTAAGGTTAATCGAAAAGATGAAAGTACAGCAACTCATAAACTGGAAAAAAGATACAGTAGCAATGGGATACCACCAAGTGTACTATGCAATCACAGTGTTTGAGGGTGTGTGGTTGCTTGTACTCTTATTATAATCAGCGACCATCGCCTTAGTTCCAAAGAAAGAGTAACTTGTAGGAGACCCCACAAGAGGTCTGACGCAAAATACTTATACATCAACTACGTATAATTACTAGTAGTTGATTTTTAAAATGTGCAAAAATTGTTTTCTATAATTTTTTGTACTCAGTGACTTTCAGCTTGACTGATTTTTGTAGCTCTAACTACTAGATTGGAAACAAAGACTTCATTCCAATAGGGAAAAGGATTAATTTGGCTCACTTTTCACACAAAGTGAAGGAATTTCATGATTCGTTAGGTTTTGATTCTTACCGAATTCTTGTATGAATTGAAGCAACGGGTAAACGCACGGAATACTGCATTACTGTCTAAGACTTCTTCAGTTGCCACGTTTTCTGATTACTGACGGTGATAACGAAATTTCAGGGACAAACAAATCGATTGCAAATGACAGCACCGTTTGCGAAGGATGTTTTGAAGGTTCTGACCTAGCCTTTGTTGCGCGCCAGAACTCGTTGATCATATTACTGCTTTTTGATTGTTTCAAAACAGAAAAATATCAAACTGCGGTTAATTTGATGTTCAACTTTTTAAATTGTTGAATGGTAGGTCACGCTTCACATAAGTACGTCAGTACCCACCAGTATTCGTCATGTCATCTTTGTTTTATGTTATAAGGTAAGGGAACTATTCTATTCTGCATAAAACTCTTTATCTATGTTTATATTCCCCATAAAATATATTTTCCATTAGGGGCAATAAAAACAACTCGGATGACAGCTTTGAATAGGTAACTACCCAATGAACGCACAGCACTGCTCGTAACAGAGTAATAAACTCATAACTGTATAATAATTGATATTGGGCGGATAGCACTAATCATGGCATTTTTAGATCCCTCTGAAGTAAGCTTCAACAGAGGGACGCCTACTGGAATAATTCTAAGCAGATTTGAATTCAGTCAAATTTTTAGACATCCCTCTAAAGGAAGACTAAGTAAGTAAATCGACACCATTAGAATTGATTCAGAGGAGTGTGGGATATTTATGAGCTAGATCATATAATAACATGGACCATTCTCTGACCGAATCCGTGAAAAAACTAAAGGACAATGAATGTGTGAACAAGTGTTTAATACACAATTTACGCAATTCTAAACTAATTTTCAAGGTTTTTATTTTGTCCGATCCCAATTGTAGTCTAGTTGTGCAACAAACCTCCGAAAATTCGCTTCGGCTGATAGGAGGGGGAACTGCCAATCCTTTCAGTCGCTGCTCAAGCAAGGATTCTCCCCCCCCCCCCCCCCCCTTCACAATTTTTGTATGATATTTGTTCCAACATATTTCAGAGAACACAGGTTTCATTCAGAAAGAGGAAGAATGAAAGGGATGATGGTGATAAATATTTTGTTCTTCACTATTCTCATTAGATTTTAACCATGACCGATTCTAACCATATAGTACTATATAGTTGATCATATTGACTAGAATACATCATAATCAAACAGGAAGTTCACTTATTGATAGTGATGGTAAGAAAGCAAATCCCTATTCGTTTATTATCTTCATTCAATAGTAAAGACGAGAAAAGCTCGCTGGACGTGGGATTCTGTGCGCGGAACGCACGCGGAATTGTCACATGCCGCTATATAACATACCAGGATATGAGTGACAACATACCAAAGCAGGATCCCACAAAACGTTACCACCTCTGCAGCGAATATTTGTCGGTCCTTCTCTCTCAAAATTTCCAATTTATTGTGCATTGGTCGAAAGATAGTTATTCCATTTAATGTTGGAAAAAGCAGAAAACGAAAATCTCGCGATAGAAATACCAAAATCGCTGATTCACAACGAACGAATATCAGGCGGAGCCGTGTCAGGGTTTGATCCGTGTAATCAAAGGCACAGAATCAAATGGTGTAAACAGAAATAACGTGACGCAAGGAGGGGACCTCCAATTCAGTTCCTCCCGTTTCTCAACAAAATGCGAGATGATTTTTAGTTTACTGTTGAATTATATGAAAAAGATGAAGACATACATGTTTATCTCTTCCGGATTGTTGCAACAGCAATGAATGAACAAACAAGACCTGACAGAAAATTGAACAAAGTTTAAATTTTCAAGAGGAGTTCAATCTATTCAATTAAATTTCAATCAAATATAACCGTTAGTTACAAAACATTTGGAATTTTAATAAAATTACAACATACATGTCCCATTCTTTACATATATTACACGCAAAAAATCTCATATTGCATGGCTCTTCTCCCCACCGTGCCACTCTTTTAATGTGCACAGCATGACCTAATGATCGAGTTTTTACGTAAAATCTTTGTAACTATGAGGAATAGCCGCCATTTTCAGCGATATCTTCATAACTTTTATCATAATAAAATAGTTGAAGAACTGATAACAGGTAGCACTTTATTCAAGTAGTGTCGCCCGTTAATCATGACATGAGTGCATAGTTGTGTAAAAATATACCTGTCTATTGGTATATAAAGATTATTTGATTAATTGTCATCACACAGAAATATTGTTCGATCCAACTATTGGTGAGACGAAGAACAATGAGTTTAGTATTTCAAACCTAGTAGCAATGCAAACTGTGCGTGTGTAAGCGTTTAAAAAAAAGTCCCAGTCGTTGGTACCACACGATATGATGATCAAATTATTGCACCAAACGAATGATTGACGCTTAAGACCAACTTTTTTTTTTACAACGAATTCGATCACTTTACATTCTTCAAATGTCTAACATTAGAATCCATGCTTTTTAAATAACCGTGCTGCTGAAACAAGAATTCATTATTTAATTTTTTTCTCATGAAATATTTCTTATTGTCGTATTGATTGATGACTATTCGTAGACAATTGAATTTTCCGTTATCGTTTGCAACATTAACTACTATCCTGAATTATAAATATTATACATCCTATATAACTACCGGTGAATACTTATTGTAAGTCATGTTTTCATTCAAAGGACCCGTAACGGATTTCCGTAGGAGCTGTTTAGAGTAGCTTCCAAACATTATTTCCCCGTTGCCTCAGTTCATAAAAGAAATCGATAGGAATCAAAAGCTGAGCAATCATGAAATTTCTTTAATCTTTGTGAAAAGCAAAAGAAATGAATTCCCCTCCCTTATGGATTTATTTAACGGAATCGTTGGAAGAATGAAATCAGTCGCGTATTAGTCCTCGACCCCGACTGGAGTAGTGTCCGTCCCGGCACTCCCGTTCTGACCCCTCACCCACCAGAGGCGCTTATTTGACCTCCAGTGAGATCCAAAATAACTGATCCCGACGGCTACGGTCAATGTAATGAAATTTCGAGAGCGCATTTGCGTTCTAATTTATAGAACAAACTGCGTATTTAACCACTGTTTAAGAGGGTAGTTTTTTTTTTTTTTTTTTTTTTTGTGCAGACATAAATTATGAGCGTGGACCGAATGAGAACACTTGGGTTCTTGTACGATTATCCATATGAAAAATTGGTTTGGTAGGCACTCGAGTTGCAGATCCTGAGGTTTGCGCTTGACCGCATGGTTGGCAACAGAACAAGTTGCGGTGAGTTCTTTATTATTCTATTATCTATAACACCATATCCCGAGCTTTAATTCAGTTGGGGAGAACAAGCAGCATCATTCTCGTTTCCCTGAATTTTTATTTTATTTTGTTAAAATTTCAGTTGGATTCGTACAAACGTTTCCAAGAGTACTTGGGAGTTGGTGGTTCGGTGATCCGAGTAGGAGAGTTATCTAATGCAGAAATAATAAACCTATGTGCAAAAATGTGCAGTCTTTTGAAAATTACTAGAAAATGGCATCTTACTTACTTATTTCTAGAACCCCAAATGGAGTCCATGTTCGAAAGAATGGATTTTTCACATCAAGTCGCATGCATTTTTAATTGACTCACCTTGATACGTAAAACGAAAAAGTTTGTGGGGGAGATTATTGAAATGGTTGCTATACGATTATAAAGGCTTTCTATTGAAAAAAATACCATTCAAGATATTAAAATCTATTCAGCATCGTTTTTCAGGTTCAGGTGGTTCGATCTCATACAAAACGTCAAAGAGTAGTAGGTACGACGACAAGTACATTCTAATAATCTCATATCATTTGAACTCAATCTCATATTATTCTATCCGCTTTATATTCCTGAATTGGCATACCCGTTGTTACAAGATTATATTCTCCATATTTCACAAGATCATATTCATATGTGCCACACCCAACTTTTTGTTTGTTTTGTTTTGAACATTGAAACCTATCTAGTTGTAATGAAACGTTCGTGTCCGAGTGTTAAGAATATGGGATGAATTAATTACATTTCACTAGAGGAGAGCGGTATGACGTACGATCGTAGGCAGAAGGTAATGACATGGGGACATGAAGACATTCCGCAATGCAGATAAACTATACCTAAATGACCGGTAAGGCTGTTTTTACTTCTCTAGTTTTGACCTCAAGACCTCACTAACTGCATTTTCCCCTCTCCTTATTCTTTTCTCTATCCTTGTCCCCATATCACTCCCTTTCTCACGCCACCTCTTACTCTTCTACTTTCCGACTGAACTACGTCCCTCATACTAAGTAAAGGCCTCGTCGACCCTCCTTCAAATCGCTCTCTTGAAAAAAAGAATTCGATTAGTGTGGAAAGAGCAGCGCCTTGAGAATTCAAACCGTATCCTATTCGATCAACTTCCCGCACAGTCACTTCCCGTTTTTTAGACCGAAGGCCGGCCATGTTTGATATCAGTGCATTATCCGTCAGGAAATCCGTTGCTTGAAGTGCGTTACAAGATTGTTTTTCTTTTTTTTTTTTTTTTCAAGTTCACCGGTGTATACATTTAGTATATTTGTATTGTCTTGCGTCTGTGTATTTCTCTAAGTAGGGCATGCATGGTTTACACTGTTGGGAGTTGACAATTTTTTATCTTCAAAATCAAAATATCCAATTGCATTTTACGTTTCAGACCATAATGAATGAACTTGATGAACTTAAAAAACTCTGTTATTGTTCCGTTACCGATGGTTTTTATGTTTAACAGAGAAAACATTGAAAAACTATTAATAAATCAGAACGAACACAGCTATAGCAGCGAGGCACTTTTTCAAATTTTCAAATCATGTAAACAAAGTGACCTTACGTCAAGGTAACATCAAGGCAGTGCTAACAACAAACAAGAGAGGAAAATTACTTCACTACAATACGTTTCCTTTTTCTATTTCTTAGTCAATTTTTGTTGTTGAAAAACAGTCTCAATTTCTGGATCAAATATTGAAGCCTTTTTCTTGGCAGAGCCTTCGTGATGATGTCGGCTGCTTGTTCTTCTGTTGAGAAGACCTTCTAAAACTTTTTCTCGTATTTAAAAGTACATTATTTTGATACGATTGGTGATGTGATGATTCTCTGGATTGTAGCATAGTTGATTGGTTGTCAATACGCAGAATAGGCACTTCTTGGGGACAACCTAGTCTTGAAATAGTTTTGACAGCCATATAACTTTTTTTGCTGCCTCATTGGCTACAACTAGCTCTGCCTCAGTTGTTAAAGTTGCAGTTAATTGTTGGCGCAGACTTAGTCACGACACCACTCCTTTAGCATCCGTTCCTACCTCTCCAGAAATCTCCCAAAATCTGCATTGTTGTAACAGCTGAGTTCATGATTCCCATTTTCTGTGTACCGTAAATCCCCCTTCAGTCTAACTATATCTTGGTTACTTGAACAGCCCAGGGTTCTTTAGAGAACACTAACGCTTTAGGCAAGATCTGGCCTGGTGCTCACCATAAGGTACAACAGACCACCGACAGCTTCCGAGTTCTATCTTGCTCTGAAAGTTGATCATCTAACTTTGACATGCAGGTGGATATAGGCTTACAGTCTTGAAAGTTAAATCGCTGCAAAAACGTTTTGGCATAGGTTCGATGACAAATTCGTATACAACTCTCTTGACGTTCAACGGCCCATCAGCGTAGACCTCTGGTTGATCCATGTAAATATCTTCATCTAGGTGTCCATATAAAAATGCTGTTGAGACATAGAACTGGATCAAGTACTTATTTTAAGTGGTTGCAATGCTTAACATGGCTCTTATCGTGCTTAGTTTTGCTACTGGACTGAATGTCTCATTAAAATCCACACAGTACTTTTGGATAAAACCTCTTACTGCACGCCTGGCCCTTATACATCTAATGAACCATCTGGGTTATATTTGATTCCTCAAACCTATTTAGATGAGATTGCCCTACATCCTTTAGGTAGACTTGTGAATTCAAATTTGTGATATTCTTGTAATGAATTCATTTCACGATCCATTGCTTGCAGCCAATGTATCTCGTCACTTCCAATCACGGCTTCTTCGTAACAATTCGGTGCTATGGATTGAAGAATTTATTCTTCTCCAAAAAATACGTAATCTCCCGGATATGCAGGTTTTGATAACTTCGAACCGTTCCTTTTTTTGAAAAAGGTAGGAGTTGGTTTTTTGGACAATCTACTGATTCGTGTTCGGACTCAGACTCTTCTTCTTCAGAATCTCTTGTCTTATCAGATACCCTTGGTCCTTTTTTTCTTTCATCATCTTGAATGTCAATGTCTTTAATTGGCAACTTGACAAACTCACACCTGCTGCACTTGAAATCTCTCTGATTTCTTTGTAGTCCATTTCACCACCATTGTCACTTATCACTTCTTGGATTGGATGATCCATTACATTTGCCTGTTGAAGTTACTGCCACACCTGAAGATTTTTTCAGTACACGTATTCGTTTTTCATGCTTAACCGTTATGTAATTTAGACCTTAATATATGTGTAGTAGATTTCTGTTTTGATCCGAGAATAACACAAATAGCTATATAATTACTTGAGACGGATTACTATGAAAATAGAACGCAAATACAAAGTGCGACTTCTATTTCGTTGGGCTCTGGATTTGTAGCAAATATTAACAATCATTCATCGTCACGATGTTGACAAGAAATCTGTCAACTTGCATCTGAGATTACTATCTGAGAGTGGTTCCAACGGTTCAAGGTTCATAGCGGAAGATATTTCTTCTGTTTAGGATTGCAGAACCGCCTTTGTTACCTTCATCAGGGTGATCTGCTCTATTGCTTTTATAAACTCGTGCATAAAGGGTTCGACCTGAGACAACTTGGTTTCCAACCGCTTGTACTAGGTCCTGTTTTGCACCACATGGTTGTATGGAATTGGACTATGGTTTCCATCATCCATCACCCGGATCAATTGTTAAGAAAAACTCTAGAACAGAGTGGTACAACTGGTGACAAATGCCCTAAGTTATGTGAGAAACGAAGAACTCCCTAAGGACTTAGAAGCCCTCACCATTCACTTATTGCTGAATACCATGGATATTCATCCTAAGTTCGAACCATCAAAGTCCACCATCATGACATATGAGACGCCTCAAAATTAGACATTAAGGGATCAGCGCTGGATGCTTCTATTAAATCGATCTTCAATTAGATCTTCAGTTAGATCGAGCAATATTTACTAGCTGATTCACTCGCCGAATGTTTTGTTATAATGGATTCACTGCTACTTAGTTGACAGTCTTTTTAGTTTATATTTCTTGTCAATATTTTCGAATATGCTTGGTTCTCAGCAACATCTTCCGAGATGAAGAAATACACCCACTCCTAGATAAAACTTGTATCTGGTAAATCATCTCTCAAGCAAGTATTTGCATAAGTTATAACCAAGAATTGATAGAAATTAAAATATAAAATATTGAATGAAAAGATTTATCGTCGGAATGGGCAATGAGTTGGCTTCCTGGGTTGTTTCAATGCATGAATACCCAAAATGCATTGTATAACTGGGTCAATTGAGCATGGAATGAATGTTGAATCAAGGCTATCAGTAAATTGCAACTAAAGGATAGAGAAGGGGTACCGAGATCCTGATGGAGGAAAGACACTTGAACGATAACTGGATTAGGCGCCCCGCTTTAAATAGGCAATATAAATAAAGTGATTCAAGTTGGAAAGGATAGTTGTGACAGGTAACGAGACGGCGTCGTGAGAGGCGACGCGAGGGGGGCAGCTTTTATCCCTCTAACCGCATTACCTACCAAACTCAACCTCTCTTTATGGGAAGGAAAGGCGGGGTTGAAGATGGTGATGGGGTTCGGGGCGGTGGAGGGGCCTAATGGGAGAGACTATTGGGGAAGCTTTCAATACCTTTATTGTTTTACCGTGAGTAGAGCAACGGTGATGGCAGTAGAAAGAGGGGCGAGGAGGGCGTTCAGCATAGTGATAGAGGGTAAACAGTGTCGTGAGAGGAAGTTGGGTCATTCTCAGATCAGGGATTTGATAAATGGGGAAGACAAACTCCTGGCTATCTTCACTGACTTAGGATCAAAAGCCGCTCACATATTACGAACCAATGAGATCGAAAATAAATACACATGCACAATATGCTGGAAATTATCACACAAACGGTTAAGATTTGAGTAGCAGAAAGCAGTTCTACGCAGCAATCATATTTTATTGATAATTATCAAACGGAGTGGCCAGACACATGGAGTAAATTGACGAAACGGAGTGAATAAACGAATCGTTTCAACTTTGCTTAGAACTTGGATAACTTGTTACCAGCCGTTGCACGGTTTAGGGGTATGAAATAGGTATGGGGTTCACTCTCATCATTATCGCACTAAAGTTCAGTTGAGGTAATTCATTTGCTCTCGTTTCCAATTGTGGCGTTATGAATGATATAACCGTATGTCATCATACGTGTCATTTGGTCAACCAACCACGAGGTCTCCCACACTTAACGGCTGTAGAGGAAAAAATTATTTAAGGAAACAATTTCGGTTTATTATTTTCAATGATGAACCTTCGTAATCGACCCCGAACAAAACGAATTGTTGGTTTCCGTATTAGGATAGTCCGTCAGCCGTCCGAAGCTTTTTTCCGAAACTACGGGACCTAATTTTACGAAATTTGGCTAAAAAATCCAGCATTAATGTGGAATGTGTCAGTAACCTCAGGATTATATTTAAAAATAAATCTATTGAAAACATGAAATTTTCAAAAACTTTTGATGTAAGAGGATTTTTTTGTTAAAATATAAATGAGTTCCTTGAATCGAATGAGGCAGCTCGAGTGGCTGTGCGATAATCCGTTCCTCACCATTTGAAAAACCTCGTCTTCGGGTAATGAAAATCGGTCGTCTACTTCGATCAGTAACAGAACAATTACGCAATTAGTTACTGATGATGACCTAACTGTCGAAATCAATTTACCGTGTGACTTTTAAATTTTTCCAAAGTATGCTACGTTTTTCTAGAACCACTAATAATGTGTTCAAGTTTTTAAAAATGTCCTCTGAAAAACGAACAAAAAACTCGGCGCTGGGCACCTGGACTCAGTGATGGGAATGGGTAGTTGGCCCTTCCCGATTTTAGAATCCGACGCCTTGGGTCATGAATCAGCGTCTATGTCATCCTCTGAGCGTGGCGGAGTATCAAAATCCATATCCACCTCAATGGAAGGGGCAATTATACCATTCCATCACCTCACAATCTTCGGATGCTTACATCTTAGAGCCTGCGGCTGTAATTTAAAAAAAAGGGAACATGCGGGTTTCGTTCCGCAAATTTCTTATTATTTTGCTGGTTTCAATGTGATATTTTTGTGTCTGCTATTCCGGCTTCACCTATGTGACGGATGTGAGCTAATATTACTGATCTCCGTGGTCAACTGACTAAAATATATCTATCGTAATAATGCTGTTAGACTGATTTTGTAAATGAGGACTCGCAGCTCAGGTTCTTGCAGAACTAAAAAGCATTGTGGCGCTTATGATGACTCACCACTAACTTCCACAGAAAGAAGTACATTATTCTTATCTTATAACATATAAATGTATTATATCAAGTTCAAGGCTGAAGCAGGTTCCATGCTAAATTAATTTAATTGAAATCGACTAAATTAGTTATGTTCTACTTCGTTATAAGAAGAGGAGTAATATTTGCTAAAACTTCAACGTAATAAGTTGTACTCTAATACCTTAAAATATTTTGAGAATTTTTAGGACTTATTTATGATGAGGAAAAAACTCCAAAATTTGTTGTTATTCTTTTTTTAAATACTTTTTTTTAATATTTACGTAGAGGAATTCGTTAATAACGAATGTCCACTAATAAGAGGTTTTTCATGCGAGGATTTTATTTTTCTATGTACACGGTATTATTTTTTTATTTGTTTCTTCACGATGAGAGCGTCACGAACGGTAGGTTTTTTGAAGTTAAATTCACAGACGGAACTTGGTGTCAATTTATTTATCATTTCGAGATTATCCTAACACACGGTGGATTCCAGCAAGAGTGAAATGATAAAGGGGGTTGAAGAGAAATAAGAAGAAAGAAAACGGAATGATAGATGAAGAGAGAAATATAATATGAGAGTTATGAGAGAGTGAGCGGTGGTGGAGGGGAGCTAGAAAATCCTCGGATGATGAGGTTGCTATACCAGCAGCGTTGGGTATGAGGTGGGTATTACGATGTATTAGGTGCCTCCAGGAGAAATCCGAGAAAATACTTGCAGTAAACTCGCCATCTTTCGCAGGGGAGACAAATTCATATTAATCCCGTTCTCATCTACAACCTAACGTCTGCATGGGTTACTTGATCCAATGATTTCCGTGAAATAAGGAATAACTTAATGAAATCAAATGTAATGCAGAGTTGCAAGGATGGGTGCGCCCTTTCTTGGGCGTAGGGCATACTATTTAATATTAAGCGTTTCTTGGAGGACATGAAACTGGCGAGCGACATAAGATTTAACAATACAGTAATACCTTGTTAGTAACTCGGGGTGACACGAGGACGAATGGGGAGATCTATTAGCAAGGTAGCACAAGCTACGTACACACTTTCTTTAAGTATAAATCAAAAGTATGGAGGGGGGGGGGTCTTGTTGAAATCAGAAGGTCCAAAATAGGAAATCAGAACGTTGAATGAAACCTTAACATCGTACATTTTGTACGAAACCTTAACATCGAGTTAGAAACTAAATAAAGTTATGGTCGTATGGTCACCAAACCGAGGCAAAAGAGGTGTGGATTTGTTTTTTTCTTTTATTGATGGTAATACTTTATTGCGTCAGAAAGTACCGATATTGCCAGGTAATTACAATATAAGGTAATACAATTTATAACTTAAAAATATGTCCAAACTTAAGTAATATATAAAAATTGATGTCCTAACTTCTGTGTCCAAAATGACACCACTATACGTTCCATATCTATTGTTGCAACCTCGTCGATCCTAGTGCGCTAGTATATCTGCGAACTTCACTGGTTAAGAAGTACTCTGTATTTTCTTCTCTCGTCATTGTATTTTTGGCAGTCCATGAATAAATGTTCCACATCCTCCAATACATCGCAGTGGTCACAAAGTTGGCTAGAAGCGTGCCCATATAAATTTGAAATTTTATTTATTTCCGTAAGTCCCGTCCTGATTTGGATGAGGGCTACCAATTTTACTCGGGACATTTTCCGCTTTTTGAACCATGGGAGTGTTCTGATGATTTAGCATACTTGGAAATGAAATTCGCACACACCTCTGAAATATCCTGGATACTCATACATTACTGGATTACGGGACGTTTACCAAATGATCAGGCACCCGATTCTCTCAGTCGACCCAAGTGTTGAGTGTCCAGCTTGTCCTTGCTAATGTTTCGTGAATCGTTAGTCATTACTTCTTCAACGGTATTCTTTAGTTTCACGAACTATGCCTACTATGAATTAAGTGATCACACACCGAAGAGGATGGACGAGATGTTTCCTTTCATCCTCCAGATATTAACTACAAGTTCTACTGCACTGATCAGAACTACCATACGGCTTCTATGAGAATAGGAAAGATAAATTCAGAAACAAGTGAAGAGTTTAGCAGTATTTACAAGGATATTGAACATGAAGACAGCTGATTATTATGTTTATTTTATTTTATGTTTTCCTACAGTTACGGGGCGATATCATTAACCTCCTCCATTCTGATGATAAGCAGAGCTACTTTTGCTTTCATTTACCAACTTGTTCCACTCACTCGTAAAGGATGTTAGTGTCGTCATCATTAAATAATTTTAGTAGAGACCCTCAGAATCCTTATGTACAAACAATTTTAAATTCTAGATTCAAAATATGTCTAAAAAACGTCTGCCAAGCGGGTGTGGCACATAGCTTCCTCGTACCCATAACATGACTGTATAGATCATTGAAAATTATTATTGACTAAAGCTACATCAGTCCGAACAATCCCTGAAAATTTCATCGAAATCAGTCATGAACTGCCGGAGTTATGCGTGTAACAAGGATTTCACGTTTGCGCATGCGCAGAGGCTACTATTAATCCGGGGGTCATGAAACTTATAGGGCACCATCTACACATCAAAAAAAAACAATCCCTAAAAATTTCATCGAAATTGGTCAAGAACTCCCGGAGTTATGCGCGTAACAAGGATTTCACGTTTGCGCATGAGCAGAGGCTACTACTGATCCGGGGGTCATGAAACCTAAAGGGGACCATCTACACCCCAACCCGCACAATCCCTTTAAATTTCATCAAAATCGGACTATAACTTCGTGTAGTTTTGTCCGTAACAAGGATTTGCTGACAGACAGACACGGAACCAAAATTGTTCAGAAAGGTCTAAAACGCAAAATGCGAGTGGAATTTTTGATTTCGGAGACAAAAAATTTTCACGTTCCGAAAGTGAAAAAAATGCTTCCGCTACCTTGGTAGACTCGGAAGCAAAATGTACTAAGTATATTCAATGTTGAGCATACAATACTCCCACAAAATATTTACACACTATGCCGGGAAAGTTTTATTCAGACTCCATTTCACTTAATCAATATTACAGCACTATGCCTGAATCGGAAAAGGGTACTGAGATTTCATTGACTATATCAATATCCTATCTGTTTTCCCCATTCAAATCATTCAGAAGAAATTTAGCTTTTCTTTGTTTGACCTATGGAGCTAATTCCGCACTACAATTTACTTTTCAAAAAAATGGGCCTCCAAAATCTTATATTTCTTTTATAGGTTTAGAGAGGTTTTAGTTAAAATCAAAATCATTACTTTTCATCCATTGGATAACCAAGAAATTTCATAAGTCATATAGTAATATTTCGATAGTATGTATGTAGTAGGGTTTATGAACCTGAGTCAAATCAGATATTTTTTGAAATACTACTCCTGCATCAAATATTCACAACCACTATCCCAAACTACAACTTTGGCAACCACCCAACACCTAAATTTTGATACACAGATTGGCACTTGAATTGTTGGCTTAATAGGACCCGATTCGTTTACTATGTGCGTTCAGACACAAGAACAGCCCACCAAGTAATTATTGATTAGTCGAAAGACAAAGAAACTATTGAATGAATAACTGAATATATTGGGTTTACTCAATTATATGAGTGATACAAGGGCTACAATCCGTGTTGGCGCAACTGCAAATGTTACTATTCCCAATCACAATACATTTTAAAGGACACTGTTCTTGAATATATGCCTAAATATCAATCGAGCTTTTCAATGGAGTGTACCTCCACCGTAGCTGTGACTATGATCGAAATCGGCCTACAACTTGTAAGCGTGACAAGGATTCATCACACAACACAGATATAGGCAGGGATCAACAATTGATTCCCCAACTCTAGGTCGCAAAAGACAAAAGAACATTTTGATTTTCGTGGTCAAACATTTTTTCAACTTCTTCCATTAACATTTTAATTTGGATGATGATGCAAATATGGTTTCACATTATTAATAATAGCGTCATTTTGAATACGGTATCGCGATCCGACCCCGGGCATTCGTTATTGATGAAGGTGAAGCTGACCATTTAATTTTTTTTTTTCTATGGTGTTGCTTACCTCAAATTCATATCACAAGGTGAGATTGCTAGCTGTTTCTGTTATCTTGAGACAATAACAAAATTGCGTGGAGTGGTGAGTTATGAGGGGAGAGGAAGACCTAACGGTTCTTTAGAATAAAACAGGTACTTAACCTTCGTATTGACATACATACTATCTACTGTCATCATTTACATAATTAATGTACCAGGTAAACACGATGAAATTTCATAGAACTTAGCATTCGAATTCTCCAGATGGCATTGTGGTCACTGAGGAAATCATTAATGTGGTGCTCCGTGTCATAATTAATATTACCCTGTAATGGTTAAATTAATGTTCGTGGAGTAAGATGTGAAGCACGCGATTGTGGCGAAAGGGAGGCCAAAACGAGGGTTTGACGTTTCAAATTAACGAACTGATTATTACACGCATCGAGCCAAAGAGCCCTTTGGGTGGAGAAGGAACGCATTATGAATTCAACCGTCATCTTGATGACGGTCAGC
Organism: Creontiades dilutus; assembly: GCA_031894815.1. Classification (NCBI taxonomy): domain Eukaryota; kingdom Metazoa; phylum Arthropoda; class Insecta; order Hemiptera; family Miridae; genus Creontiades; species Creontiades dilutus. Next base: position 79,592 of record JAVIWC010001684.1, on the reverse strand, counting down.
ACCGTTGGTTTTTCGTGATGAATTTCTCATGGGGGGATGGATCCTTCAAAATGACCTTGAAATTAACTTATTGGTGTTTAACCATGAAATTCAATTTGCAGCCTAAGTGTGAGGTTGAGCACCTTTACCCGCAGTGCAAACCGATTTTATAATTTTTGATGCACAAAACTGACAAATGAAACACTGGAAAATTAATTTCTTATTACAAAACGATGGCAATAGGCTCGATCATGTTTTACATTTTGTTCCTTAGCAGACAAGTGAGTGTACGATTCACCCTCATGCCCGATTCGAATCATCCTAGTCCCTGTAGCAAACATGACTTCTACAGTTTTCATCAGATTTCGATGAAATTTTGGGACAGCGGTAAGTTTAGGTGGACTGGCAAATAGTCTCCAATAAACTTTAACGGCCCAAACTCACTGTTGACTTTCCCATATGCACTGATAGTATAATTTTGTCATTGCCAAACTGACCGCTTCTGGTCCAACAATGAAGATAGTAAGGAAACGACCAGTTGCTCGCTCCAACAGTTGGGAAACGTTGTGGAATATTATTTATTCCAGTAGTTATCGAGCTTTTGATGGCGCACAGCCGAGAGTACTCGGCTCCGAAAATAGCCATTTTCCATTTCAAGGGAAACAAAGAAGTTGCTCAGATTGGTCTAAAACGTGTATTATTATTATTATTATTGGCAATTCTTATTTTGATGTTTTTCGGGGTAGGTGTTCTCTGTTGACATCACAATATAGAGTGTCACGTGAAATTATAAAATTAGCTCAGGGAGTCGATTCCATAGCTAAGTGGTAGCAATGAATAGCTCTTAGAGTTTTACTTAACTCTATTGAAAATTCGTCTCGTTTCACTTTCAAAATTATTTTGGGTATTTTCGACCTTCCCACTGCAAAACAATAAAGCTTCCGTAAATTATCCTTCTGCATCTAACAGAGGCGTCGCTGTACGCGATCTACGTACCCCTGGAGTTCCCAATCGGTTCCCATTGCAGTTTCTCAGGTTTATTAGTCTAAGAAAAATTATAGTATAAAATTTGAAAGAGAAAAGAAAGAAACTTCTTGAAACTATCAGCTTCCCGGAGGTCAATTTAAAAAAAAAAAAAAAAAAAAAAACAGAAGTTATGAGAGAAAGCTGCGTTTAACGGGAAAAACATATTCGTCGGTTAAAATCAACGTTTTACTGAGATATCAGCTTTTTACATGAACATTTTTATTCACTCTCAAACTCAATAAAATTGGGTCTCCTTATTCCCTCCTCTCGAAGAATGGACTTTAATTTCAGTTTTTTTTAGTCATTTGTAGCTGAAATTCGTTCAAAAGGTAAAAAGAGGATTTTCCATAGCCAGAAATTTCGGTGTTTATGGCACAGAACAAGGTTTACTTGTTCCTCAGCGAAGATAATCTATGGTTATGATCTGAGGAGGGGGTAGAGGCATTCGCGCAAGAAATGAGTAAATTTTTTATTAAGGTGATAATTTGATCGTAACTAATCAATATAAATATTTGCGTGTTGTTGTGACACCAAGCTTGGATCTGGGAAAACATCACAAACAAAGGGTAGATTAGGTGAACTATGGATTAAACAGTGTATGGGGGGAACTCATTAGAAGAAGAAATGTTAGTTTTGAAATAAAACATAAAGTGTTTCTTGCCACTACGCGCTCATTGATCGGATATGCGGCTCAGGTTTGGGGATGGAAAATGTTCGAGCAATTACAGAAGTTGAATAGATCTTAAAAAAGTGTTTGCCCTACCACAAAACACTCCGAATTACATTTTAGAGCGAATTTTATCTAATGAAGTTGCAGATGGACTATGTGGCCCGAGTAATGAAGCTTCCCGACCACAGATATCCGCGAATCACTGCACAGGAGGTGGTAAGGTTCGTGGTTCCATGTATACAAGGAGCTGGGATCGAAACATGGTTTAACTCTTGCGGGGAGACTAGATCGGGATCGGAAGTGGGGTCAAGATTTGAACTCGATCAGGGAAATTCATATCGAAAATTGGAAACTTGAATAGGACCAGGCAGTAATGGAGACACAGCACCATGTGTTGCATGCAAGGCTGGACAGGTCGGCGGAGGGTGGTATTTGTCGAATTCAAGCCTGCACTTCATACGCTCGCCGAGCGTCGCTCGGTGTTCAGTGCGAGATCTGGGATGCTAGATGTCAATTATAAGTGGTGGGGAGAGAGGAAAGTGAACAGATGTTCATTGCGTAACATGGGCTAATTAAAAACCCCTTTCCATTTTTTAGCGATTTGCCCAGTATTGAGCGAATTTCGGCAGGCAAATCTTCACTGTTCTAGGCTATCAGAGCAAGAGCTCATCAAGATATTAGAGCTATAGGATGCTTCTAGTAGAAGAGTTTAATTATACTGAGGATAAAAAAGTTGAGTAAAATTAAGATTTAAAAAAATGGCAATAACATTGTACGTCCAACTATGCATTTAGAATAACGATCAAGTATGAATTAAATTAGTGTAATGTATGTGCAAATTATTTTCTGTAGTAGAAGACGCTAGAGTTTGTAAAAAATATACACAAATAATTACCGAAGTATAATTTAAATGATAATAAATGAATAATAATTTCATGTAATAAATATAATAATTATGAGATATGTTAAGGCATTAAGAAAGAGAGAAACATGATGAAATATGTTGGCGCGTATGCTCAGTTAAATGCAAATTTGTGTAATTTAAGGAACGAAAGTGAATTATTTAACGGCTAACTCTTTGCGACAATCCAAAGGATTAGCAGTACGAGCGTTTGTGAAAACAATCTGCCAATGTTTGTAATATATTTAATACGTAACCTGGCGTAGTTTACTTGAAAACAAAAAACAAGAAAAAACTTGAAACAACGATATCTCGGGAACGGGTGAGATTGAAGAATGTGGTTTCCGGTGTTTTCCTCCATTTCCTTCTAGTTTCACCCAATTTTTTCTTACATCAAATGAGGGGCACCCTGTACATAGGGCGTAGACAGGGTTTACCGAACGGCTGGAGTCCGTTAAAACTAAATTAACTTTGCATTTTTTTCAACCGCTTAACATTTATTTTCTGTGTAAATTCAAATTTGAGGACACTGCTTGAAAGAGCGTTAAATTTCGAATAGTATGGATGCGCGACCTTATCTAAAATCAAAGTCGGGGATAGAACAAATCCTTCGAAAAAGCAAATTTTACCTAACTTGGGAAACCTCGGGGTTTCCTTTCGGAACTTGAACCACGACAACCGGTATTTATCCAGACCTCACCTTTTCAACAATGCAGTTCATTCATTTATTTTATTTATTATTATTGTTTCATTTCTTTCAATTACCTGAGGAGAAAACTGAGTTTGAATCCTGAAAAAGTCGATTTTTTTTGGGGAATTCCGGTTATTTGTTTGGAAAAGACGAAAACTTGAAGTAGCTTTGAATTTTGGGTGAGTTGTTTCGCTGTATTGAAGGTATTGCTACAGAATTTCATCCGATAATCTGTTCAGATTACCTTCAAAACGTTCAGAATGAAACAACATGACCCGAGGCTTGGAAACGTTTCATAGACGGCTGATTACCAACTTGCACTGAGCGTTCGGTTTACATATTGCATTTACTCCCTTGTTATTATTCACGAAGGATAATTTCTGGAACGCGGAATACTTGCAAAATGTTAGCTTGTGTGTATGTACAACAGAAGTCTTGCGCTGTACGAGATTGCCAGCAAAAGTTCTTTCAGCGACGAGTGCCAAGTCTAGACGTGTTTCCTGACACGTTGGCACGTTCTATGGTTCCATGTTCTGCGTGCAGTGTACCAGTCAATAACAATGTCTAGTCCTCTCAATCCGAATCACTCAACTCACTACTAGCATTTTCTAACCTATAAAACAGTAGGTTACTGAAATGGTAAATAATGACCAAATATGGTTCTATGTTTTGCGATGTTTAAAATAAAATTCACACCGTTTTTATTATACAGGGTGTCCCAGGAGTTATGCTCAATCCGACTCCTACGTATTCTACAACTCATTTCCGAACAACAATGCTTTGTAGCAATTTTTCGCCAGAGGCCTCGTTTCCGAGTTATTTGTGATTTAAGATTTTTCCGTGTTTTTGATCTTGAGTCATTAAAACTGTCGTAACTCCCTCAATTTTGGATATAGCCCAAATATTATGACACCGTTGGAAACAGCGTTAAATTTTCTATCTACTGGATGTCATAAAACATTTTTTTGATTGCATTGAAGATGTGCGATTGCTGTGCGAAATGGCAGTTTTGTCAAAATCTCAAAATCGCCTGTTTTTCATCTCGCCTAGAAACCCCATTAATGCTTGACGCAGAACTATGCAGGCCTGATAAAACGTGCGCCAAATGTCAGCTTTCCAACGGTGTAGTCTTTTTGGTGTTTAAAAATATTTTTAGTTAAGGAAATGGTGTTTAACGGCAGAAAAACGTGTGTTTCCTGTTAAAATTGAGGTTTTTCCAAATGTCTAGACTAAAAAAGGTTGGAGGCGGGATATACGTAACTTTTCTAGCTGAATCAGATGGTGACAACCCCAGACCTCTCGTGAAGATTTAAGATAGTTTTGTCGGATGCATAAACCCATGCGTTAGTGAACAGAGTCTACGGCATTCTTAAGCTGTCCTACCTAAGTCTGGATTATCAAAGACGGCATTTTGACAAAACTGCCATTTCGCGCAGCAATCGCACATCTTCAATGCAATAAAAAAAATGCTTTCTGACATCAAACAGATAGAAAATGTAACGCTCTTCGAACGATGTCATCAAATTAAAGCTACCTTCCAAAATAGATCGAAAACAGGAACAAATCTTAAATTGCAAATACCTAGGAAACGAGGCAAACAATTGAAAGGAGGCCTTTTTGTTCGCAGTCGAATTGTGCATAACTCCTGAGACACCCTGTATAACTAAAGAAGACCTAATGAAAATTAGGTTTGAAAATTAGGAAAGCTACGGAGGAGGCATTGTCTTGGTCAGGGGCCAGATATGCAATGACCCGCACGACCCATAGGTCTTGAAGGAGGGGTTGCTTTGTGCGCCGTGTATTACCAACCCCATTCTGAGTTGGCCGTAACATTGGGTGTTGCAATGTTGATATTGATGGTGCTTCTGATCAAATTCAGTTTTATTAAAATGTTTGCTTACTTGAACTTGTTATCCAGTTGTAGGACAATGGTAAGATATTGAGGTTTAAATCGAGTTCATATAAAGAGTTAGAGTTTAAACAAGATTGTTAAGATATAAACCAAAAAATAAATATTAAAAAATTAAAAATGAAAATGAATTTAATGAATGAAAACGTTCGATTGTGAACAGCATCGACGGCATTCCTAAGCTGTGCAGCCAAAGTCAGGATAATCGAAGAGACGGCTATTTTCTGTGTTCATTTATGATTTATTGCGATGAGTTGCTTTCAGCAGAGTAGCTATAACACAAGTGAGTATGTTGACACGATTTTTGTATACGGTTTTGGCAATTGTAATGCTTCTGAAGCAGCAAGGGAGCGACACTCATAGTGTGTACAACTCACACCCTTGCGAACACGTCGGATAGTATGAGGAAACAATATTTGTAGATACCATTTTTTATGTCACTGATCCTTTTTGTGTCTGGTAAACTATCTTTTTTTTATCTACTAATCCTTTTTTGCCACTAAGATTTTGGTTATTACTACCAGCTATGATCAATAGCTATAGCGCACCATGATGAATGGGAATATGCAATAGGGAAACCATGCTGAAGGAAATACAGCGAGGAAAGAGACGAAAGGGAAGAGTTGGTAAAGATACGGAAGCCTGGATTGATAAAGGCCATACTGTCCACAAAAAGATAACTGCAACTCATCGCAATCAATCGTAAATGAACACAAACAATAGCCGTCTCCCGGCTCTTCGATTATTCTGACTTTGTCCGGACAGCTTAGAAATACCGTAGACACTGTTCACGAACGAACGGGTTTAAGCATCCGACAAAACTATCTTAAATCGTCACTTGAGAGGTCAGGCGTTGTCACCATTCGATTCATCCAGAAAAGTTACGTTTATCCCGCCTCCAACTTTTTTTCACCCAGACTTTTGGAAAACCTCAATTTTAACAGAAAACACTCGTTTTTCTGCAGTTAAAAACCATTTCCTTTACTAAAAACATTTTTAAACACCAAAACGACTACACCGCTGGAAAGCTGACATTTTGGCGCACGTTTTATCAGGCCTGCACAGTTCTGCGTCAAGCATTAATGGGGTTTCTAGGCGAGATGAAAAACAGGCGATTTTGAGATTTTGACAAAACTGCCATTTCGCGCAGCAATCACACATCTTCAATGCAATAAAAAAAAGTTTTATGACATCAAGTAGATATAAAATTCAACGCTTTTTCCAACGGTGTCATCATATTTGGGCTATATCCAAAATTGAGGGAGTTATGACAGTTTTAATGAAATAAGATCGAAAACACGAAAAAAATCTTAATCGCGAATAACTTGGAAACGAGGCCTCTGGCAAAAAATTGCTATGAGGCATTTTTGTTCGGAAATGAGTTGTAGAACACGTAGGAGTTGGATTGTGCATAACTCCTGGGATACCCTGTATAATCAGTGTTTGAAACGTTGCCAGTAAAAAAAAAGTTACATTAATGTTAACGTAACCAAAATTGAAGTCAACGTTTCAAGCGTAAAATGTGACTATAGATAAAATTACGAATGAATGAAACAGGACGCGTCCATCCTTGGAGGTCAGGAGGTTGTGATGTGGACGGAGGTCCTCAAGTACAGAATGTACCGAACACTACCTGCTCGATCTCCCGTGTGTTTGATATATGCATACACCTGGTTAGTGGACTAACCTGAATACATCAAGATCGAATCAATTCGATAGTACCAGTTGGTCTATGTGTTACCTCAAATCTGCTTTATTTTAGAGAATTCAAATTCTAAGGAAAAACGTAAATACCTCCATGATAAGACATAATTAAGAAAAAATAAACTAGTCATTTCTTTATTACCTCAATCTTTAGACGGGAATGAATCACAAAATTTGTGATTTAATAAAGATGCGAAATGATGATTTATTTCAACCAACACAAGCCTTGATTGATATTATCATGTCTTGTTAAAGTTATGAACACAATTTTTCTAATATAATGCATATTGTTTTACTACGTAACCAGTTTTAAATGTATGTGATTCGGAGGGTGTTAGTTTCAAAAAATGAATTCCCTTTATCATAACGAATTGGAATGTACCGAGTCCTTGGTTTTAACTCCTAGTTGTCGTCTCAGAGACATCATGCATTCTGATCTTTGAGGATAATGAACCGTCCGTGGTGTGTTATGCATGCGAAGCTGGTGTGCATTTGCACCTCTTAGGCAACTGTAACGTGTTCCACCTTCGCTTGAAAGGGCATAGTTGGGTCCTGGATGGTATGGTCTCATAGGGATCCAACATTCTAAGTGCTCATTCAAGTGAAACCCCATGCCCATTTTATATGCTTATCTATGTGAGACACAGTATGGCACTGTAAATTGAGACCTGGATATGCCAGTATCTTCAATTGAATTGTCACTTAGAGCCCGAATCGTTGGTACCGAAGAGTTCGAAGCCCTGGGAGAAAGAGTACCACGCTCTTGTCGGAAGCAAATTTTAGAGACATACCACACCTTCGTACTGCATTTTATCCTTCTCATCTTGAGCATGATGCCATTACTTCAGGATCTCAAAACTTGTTGGAGAAAACGATTTACTTTTTGAGTTTTGATCAACCATTTTGTTACACATTTAGCTACCAACTCTATTGTGACTTTCTCAAGATTCAAATAAATTTTCTAACCTGTATTATTACCATTTTTTGTCATAATACCCAGAACAGATCTTTATAAATACAGGGTGTCCATCGAGTTATGCACAAAACGACTCCTACGTGTTCTACCACTCATTTCCGACCAGAAAAAGCATCCTAGCAATTTTTTTCGTAGACGCTGTTCACAAATGAACGGGTTTATACATCCGACAAAATTAATTCCAATCGTCAGTTGGGAGGTCTGGCGTTGTCGCCATTCGATTCAGCGAGAAAAGTTACGTATATCCCGCCTCCTAAATTCATTCGTCGAGACTTTTGAAAAAACCTTAATTTTCACAGAAAACACACGTTGTGAAAAACAGGCGGTTTCAAGATTTTGACAAAACTGCCATTGAGTACATCTCCACATCTCAGTGCATTTAAAAAAATGTTTTCTGACATCAAATAAATAGAAAATTTAACACTCTCTTCAACGGTATCATCAGATTTGAGCTGTCTCCAAAATTAAGGGAGTTATGGCAGTTTTAACGAAGAAAAATCGATAACACGAAAAAAATATTAAATCGCGAATAACTCGGAAACGAGGCCTCTTAATGAAAATTGCTATTAGGTACTTTTGGTCGGAAATGAGTTGTAGAACACATATGAGTGGGGTTGTGCATAACTCGTGGGACACTCTGTTTAAGGATTTAAACATATTTAAAATGTATAAATTCTTGATTTCGTTGAAATGTTTGCAGAATAAGGCTCATAAATCATAAAATAAAAATCGAAAAATATAATTAGGGTTGACTTTGAATATTCGCATAACTTTGACGACCGCGCTTTCTAATTTTCCAAGTAATGACAAAAGTATTATCGTTGTGAGGGAAAACTATTCATAGCAATGTGTAGAACAGGCTATTCAACTTATATACACAATTCGACATTCTTGCCTGTAATAGAATTTTATTAACGAGGCACTGAGACATCATACGAATCAATTAAAATTTCGTGAGATTTTCTCTCACAATTTCGTGTCTCGAAATTCTTTAATATTATTTAGTTTCAAATAATTTTTTGTACAATTTAAATTAAAATCACAAAACTGAAGATTTTCTTGGTATTTGTAAAAAAGCCAGCCTTCGGCTCATCCTTAGGTTGAATGTTATTAAATCCTTCCAGTAATTTAGTTTTGATTCTTTTGATATATTGTTACTAAAACGATTTCGAACATCTATTGTAAGGATAAAAAAAAAATCAAAGCCATTACGGATGCTGATAAAATCAAGTATTAGGGCATTATGATTCAGTATAGACCAAGTTCTTCAGCTAAGAAACTGAAAGTAGTTACCTAAATTTAGACCCTTCGTGCAAGAACTATGCATATTTTTGTCATAAATTAAATTCAAATCTTTTCTTTCCTGCTATAAGTTTAGCACGTCCCATGTTCCCCGACCTGCTTTTTGAACTCGACATTAAGGAACTACTATATTTTTCTTGGTTGAAAAATATAAATAAATAATAATAGGAAATGAATAGTAGATATAGAGATCGTTCGTGAATTGAAACATATATGTATATATATACATCTTCCATAATACGGACTGTCATGAAATTATCAAAATTGGAAAAAATTTTTGAATAACTGAGCTGAAGTCAAATTCATTAATTTAAATGTTTGCATTCTACCTATAAAGCTCCTGCTTTGTTGAAGGTATTTTCAGGATGTAATGAATTTAGAGTAATAACAATACTATATAACTCTAAGTCATATCGAGATGAACTTTTCGTTATATTGCATGAGATTTGTTTGCACAAAACGTTTGAACGGTGACCACAATATAGCCATTGTACCATTTTTTCTGACGGAAGCTCTTTTTTACATCATTTGAACGAAGAGAAACTTTTTGAAAAATTGGCTTTAAGTAGATATACAGATCGTTCGTGAATAAATGAACTCAAAGAATTGTGTTCGTAGCAGATAAAGATTGTTCACAATTATACTTTTGTTAATTTACTGTAGGTTTATAATTGATGAAAACAGGTTGATGATATCTCACAAATTCAGTAGTTGTCAACACTGTTTTATTTCGTTCAACTTTGAAGCATGAGCTTCTTATTTAACGGTTGATGAGCAAATGGAAGCCAAGTAAGAGAAACGAAACTAGAGCGAACTCGACCACCAACGATATTGGCTGTACAGGCGTGCCGAGTGACGAGAATTGTGCAAAAGTATCCAGAGAAATCAATATCAGGCTTTGCCATCTTGACGAAGCCCTGAGGTTCGGTATATCTTGAGGCTCCCCCGCCATACTGTATGCATCAATTCCACTGAACTTCGTGGGACAGCTCAAAAATAACGTTTTGTACAGTTTTTGATTATTTTTACTGATTCGAAAGCTGTGAACGGTCATTCCCGACTGACTTTAACGCACAGCACATACATCTCCTCTCAACCCCTTATTCTCGGGAGAAGTTGGCCCTCTCTGTATTTCAAGGCGCCTAAAATCTTTAATCATTCAATTATCCTTTCATGCCAGACAAATATGTAGTCACTGTCGCTCAGTAACCATTTTATGAGAATTTATTAACATAATCTATGCCTTCCTCTTTATTATACAAACCTAATTCGGGCAGCTCAAAACGACACTAAAACATGCCTCAGCACCAATACGGACCCCACATCACAGTGTTTTGTTACTAACCAAATACATTCTATTCAAGCGGATTATGAACTGAAATTTTGTCCGCTCATTATTATCACGAACATAATTCATATTATGTCAGTTCATTCTAATTATAAACTCTTGTTACGCATTTGAGTGTTTAAAATTTCCAACAGTGACTTGGTTAAAATTCACTTTTATTTACATGAACCCATTAGTTACTCACAGATAACGTCGTATGAACAAAACAAAACAAACCTTTAGCAAAACGACCTATAGTACGTTGATTTGATTTCTTTCTTTCTTTCTTATTTTTTAAATAAGAAGTGAGGTTTAGAATTTTTTCGACAAAAGACCCTTCGCAACAATCTAAAAATGTTATTTCCTACCGTTCTTCTAAAATGTTTGAGTAATTCCCGAAATTCATTAAGTAACTCAAAATAGACTCATTTAGTATCGTACTGATCAATGTTTACATTGCTCGTTGAAAATTCATAATAATCATAACTTCAGGAACAAATAGTAAAAATCAACTCGAGTTCTCTCCAAATCGTAGGTACCAAGTTGATCTTTTTACAATCCGAACAAGAGAAAATCATCCATATTCACATTAGAAACATTGATTTCAATATACGACGGTCCTGCATGATTTCAGTACATTTTATTATACTAAATTGATATCGTATCCAGATCAAATTGATAAAGTCCGATCAATCTTGATCGTAATTACTTCTCACTTCTATTTTGAGTGGGAATACAATCGCATCAACCCGTCATCCGTATGTTTATAATGTATTAAATTTTCATCTTCAGGATTTGTTTTTAAGATTGATTCACGAAGGAATTAGAAAAAATACTGTTTTCCAGCTTAAACATTCAAAATGGTGTTTCCGTTATTGTTTTCCCTCAACTAATTTCCCAGAAGGATAGGGTTGGAGTACTAACCACGATAATAGGAGCATATAGCGGATTTGTTGGGCTTTGTTATCGGAACAAATAGCCTATGGTGAATATATAAATTATGTTACCCTGGCGGTACATTCATCATGTGATACATGGGTTGTTTTGCAAAAACAAAAAAAGCCTTAATTTTTTTGCATTGAATACTCACCGGTGAAGATGATTGTGATGACAAAACAGTACAGCAAATTCGCTGTGATCATACTCCTTTTGTTTTTATATTGACTAGGGGAGATGTTTCGGACTACTTTGTTATGTTTTACCCTATAAATGGTCGTCGGTGAGTTTGCTATAATTGATTTTGGTTCATCCGAATTAATGTGGAATGGGGAGAAACTAGTTTTGAGCAGTGTTAAGAGAAACGTGTTGCGTTCTCGACATACGTCGATGGGGCAGGGCGAGAAGTGGTAAAGGCTTCCCGTGCGACGGTCAGGGCCAGACTGGCTTAGGAAGGCCGACGCTGGCAGTCACGTCCTCCTCACCCTCGCCCCTGGCGGCTTCTTCAACGCTGCTGCGCAGTCGGATGATCCACAGACGCTCCTATCCTTGCTGATGAATACGGGGCCCACGGGTAATCGCTCTTCGCGTGAAATCACTTGGAGGAGCATGGCAGCTAATATTCAAGCTATTCTTAACCCATCTCCATGTGGCCGATGTGTAACATAATAAACCAATGCTGATGGCCTAAAAAAAATTGTTAGTATTGTTCGGGAAGATATTATTATTCATTTATCGATTCGTAATCCAAATAGGTGTACTCTTCCAATAATGAAGCCGGAGAGCAATGAATAGGTACATACAAAATATTCAAAATACAATCACATTTTCCCGAAAAAAAAAGAAGAAAAAAATGTGTGGAAGTACTGATTTTCGGTATAAAATCAAAAACCAATGTCATTTGCAAATTGGCAAAATAATTCAAAAAGACAAATTTATCCGAATGTTAGTAAAACAAAGCCATTGCCGTGCAAAAATTGTATTTTCTGTTATGATTAATGTATGATAAATTTGAGCTGTGGTAAACATCGAGGTTGGCCAACTTGCTACATCATTGTAATCAATTATGGTTTAAGCTGTTCGAAAATCCACATTACTATTTTGGATCTGATTTCTAGAATTTCACGGATCACCCACTAAAAAGCTGAATCAATTCGATGTGGCAAAATGTTTTAGAAGTGGTGAACAACTACCAAACAGATAGTTGTCGGAAGATAGCCCCTAGGGTCACTTTCTCCGTTTCTTAAGGCAAAAACTGTCTTATCTTCTTCTGACAGTTGAAATACTTCGACTTCTCCACTAAAGTAAACGTTGCAGATACGTGTGATCTTCTGAGTGAAGATAAACTAGTGAGCATTCGACTTTCTATGCGTATATCCATGATGGAAACAACAACTAAAATTGAGCCTTCTCTTATAAATCAAGAAATCAGCTCAAGAACCTTATAATATGTAATACTGCGAACTCTGGCAGATTTTTTCAACGATGGGTGATTTTTGTGTGTCATTTTGAGGTTCCGGGAGTCACTTTTTTGTTCAGAAATAGCGATTATTCTTTGAGGGTGAATTTGTACGGATCCGGAACCTGTCCGAGTCGATTTTGCGTCTAAAATTACGAGGATATATTACCCCACTTGCCTGTGTCAGTAAAAACTTCAAAAATTAACCTTTTTGACAATTTTGTCGGCCATAGTATACGTGCGTGTAAAGCGCTCGAGCTGACTAGAAGTTAGGACCAACTAGACCGCTAGTGGAGTTCATGTGCCAAACAACGGGTTTTTTACCTCAACTCTGAGGTCTTTTATGACTAGTGTAGCGTACGGCCTTTGCAGATTTTGAATTTATACACTTTGAAACGTCAGCTGATTAAGTTTGGGGGAGGGGGGGGGGGGACTTATTCAGAATAATGACCCCAAAAAAAAAGGCAATGTTGTGTGACACTTCGCACCCCATATTTCCACACACCTCCGGATTCATCATGTAGAGTGTCAAATATCCCACTTTCCAAACTACATGATCAATTTAGCATAATCGTCTCAACAATTAAATTTAGCGTGGAACATTCTTCGGCCTTGACCAAGAACGCCCTAAAACGTAACAGGATATTTCACGACATTTTTTACATGGTTTCTGTGGTTTGGTAAGGAAATGGTGGTTTGGTGGGGAAAACTATTACACATAGATTTATTATTTCTGTATTAGATAGCTCTTCTGCGTATTAGACGATAAGGGATTAACTCAACCCGGCACCTCCCGCCTTCATATCTGATTATGATCATGATGAAAATACTTTCACGATTTTTTCCAAATGCCGCCTGAGCGACCGTCTACCAGACGACTTTTATTGTACCCGAGACATTTTTTCCAAATGGTGAGCGAACGGATGATTGTACAGCAACCGGATTAGTCAGATTCGATTCATGGAACGAATTTCTGTCTGAGTTGAACGAAAACCTACCCCCTTCCATCGAAAGTTTTTGATATTTCGAATTTTGGATAGGTTAATCCTTGATAATTAAGGATCAACCTTTCAAAAATTCGAAATCTCAAAAACACTTGTTAAACAATTATTGTGATTCATTTGCATTGATTGATCAAGTTGTCAAGATTAATGGCATATCCCGAAATGCAATTGGATTTTTTAGCCTTATTTCATAAAATTTGGTCCAGTAGTTTTGGGGAAAAGTGTCAGACTGAAGGATTCAAGAACCTTTTCTCTCAAAAACGTCTGATGTAAGAAGGTTTTTCCTCATTCGGTTAGACATTGATTCCCTGAATTGATTGGGACCTCTCGGGATAAACTACGAGATAGATGGAGTGAGATTGTTACTTACAGTGAGTAAGTCGGACACTTGCAGAGGTAAGTGAGTGACTTAAGTGAGATAAATATTAAGTCGGGATATGACTTCAACAGTGAGTGGACCGGGGTCCCCCTGAGTTGTGACACGTGCGAGCATTTGTGTCACTGAACCACACAAGTAACGACTGTGGACACGGTTGTCGTTTTGAAGGCTCCTCCATCAACACATGAGGACTCGTTGGTACCCAAGTGCAGTTTGTAAATATGGCCCTCGTAGTTATCACCTCTTAGATGTCCACAAATTTCAACCACTATAGATTAATACAAATTTGATTTTCCTTGTACCACTTTTCAAAATATTTTCCAGTCACACTAATAGGCGATTCATAGTTGTTTGGTTTATTGGATGGTGTTCAGCTTTTGGCAACCCGCTATTCAAAATCCATTTCCCATGAATAAGTCCCTACCTATCTACGTGGTGACTTTTTTATCATTTTGTATCTTAACACCGTGAAATTCTCGGTAAGATGAACATGTTTGTGGAAACTCCCACTGCGACAAATACTGTTTTAGACGAAGTTTTTCTTTCGACCCAGCTCACCATCCCCGAGAAGATTCACAAACAACTTGATGGCAGCAGCTAGCGAAAGGGGGGGAGCGGTGTTGGCGCCGGTATGTCCACCCTAGCGCCTAGAGCCCCCTCACGCTCTTCATGATCTCTTCAAAACAAACTCCCCAACCGCTGCTCCGACTTTCTGCTACCAGTGCAATTCACCTACTGAACATGGATAACACCTCTGCTAATTAACATCGACATGTATAACATGTTCACTTCTTATTATGTATTGTGTTTCGGAAAATTTTCGTAGAAAATTCAGCTATTGCACTAGGTTCAACAAATGTAGTAATTATAGCACTTTGTTGAATAGTTGATGTTACATATGGGGTAACGACCTTCATTCCCAGAATTTTCACAATAGGTATTTCCTTATGTTTGGTTTCCACTAGTAAATATGTAATCCTCGATTCACTGGCTCGAACACAGACACAGTGAGTAATTCGTTGATGTGATTAATCTAATGCAGATAAGAAATTCGGTTCAACTACTATAGTTGAAAACGAAGATAAATTGATTTACTTAGAAATGAATTGGTTAATTTAATTACTTGATTATTTCATTGAATTAGAAATTAATTGGTTTTTTAAAAGATGATAGCAAAATTTATTTGTGAAGATTTCCAATCTATAAATTTTGGCAAAGTCTCCTCACTTTAATACACTAGTTCTTATTTTGGAGCTTCGAGTTATTTATTTACCGGTCGCAGCCTCAGAAATTAAGCGGATCGGCTTTCATCTCCTCCGACAGCAAACTCGAAATGTTTGAGGTACATTGCACAACTAAATTACAGTCGAACAAAAACAATAACTAAACTCGAATGAAAAGATATTAACGATTTATCACTATTACCCCCTCCATTATATAGATGGATAGATAGATAATAGCCCTAAATTGGGCTTTTACCTACAGCGTCTTGCAGTACTGAATACATTCTTCAATCCGTTATTTGCGAAATTGATGGTTTATTTTTCATGAGACAGTTTGTTAGCAGTTTAGTTATGTGGACGAAATTCCCAATAATATCGTATCAGTCCTAAAAATCGTTTTACGTCTGTTTTCGTTTTTGATAGGGGAAACTTGGCTATAGCTGCAATTTCGTCCGGGTTTGGTTTGACTCCTCCGCTAATCATTATGTTTCCTAGAAAGGCCGTTTCATTTCGGAAGAACTCGGTTTAGTCGAGCTGTACCTGTTTTGTGTACTGTACATTCCTCATACGGTCTAGATGTACTTCCAGGCTAGAGCTATAATCAATATGCCGTCTATGTCGACTAAACAAATTTAATTCTCTAGGCCGCGTAAAACTGAGAACATAAGGCATTGAGATAAAGTGGGACTATTACAAAGTCAGTATGGCATTCTGAGGAATTCCTCTTTTCCACTGTCAGTCGGAGGTTTTGGGGATGGATACACATCAAGTTCCATTAGATTAGGTCAACTAGCAAGATCTAGGCTGCTGAAGTAAGAGCATCGTCCTAGTTTGTCAGTAAGTCGGTTATATTAGGCAGGGGAAATTTAACTGGTTTAGTTTCTTCGTTCAGTTTTCTGAAGTCAATAACTAATTTTGCTTCCGAGTCTACCAAGGTAGCGGAAGCATTGTTTTTAATTTCGGAATGTGAAAATTTTTTTGACTCCAAAATCAAAAATTCCACTCGCATTTTGCGTTTTAGACCTTTCTGAACAACTTTGGTTCCGTGTCTGTCTGTCTGTCAGCAAATCCTTGTAACGGGCAAAACTACACGAAGTTATAGTCCGATTTTGATGAAATTTTCAGGGGTTGTTCGGTTTGATGTGTAGATAGTCCCCTATAAGTTTCATAACCCCCGGATCAGTAGTAGTCTCTGCGCATGCGCAAACGAAATCCTTGTTACGCGCATAACTCTGGGAGTTCATGACTGATTTCGATAAAATTTTCAGGGATTGTTCGGACTGATGTAAAGATGGTCCTCTTGAGTAATAAAGAGAAAATAAAGTTTTAGCCTTCAGGTTGTATCGAACCATCATTGAACGATGCATATATTTTATTTATGCATCATCGAACGATGCATGTATATAATCATTATTTATCACTTCAGTCATCTATCCATTCAGCGTCAATGTCAATTTTTATTATTAGGTATATTTTATAGTTTGTTCAATAGTTGAACATGCCTAACTTTATTTTCTCAAGTTATGCTCCTGCATAACAATAAATTTACCCTAATTCAATATTTACTTCGCCTAATTGAACGAAGTTCTTTAGTCAATAATAATTTTCAATGATCTGTACAGTCATGTTATGGATACGAAGAAGCTATGTGCCACACCCACTTGGCAGACGTTTTTGTTTTCCAGATGCGTCCATTTTTTGGGGGACCACCCAGAGAGGGGCGTTGTACGGGGAGTTACTCGGTCTAATGATGTTTTGTTCGTTCATTTTATTGATTTGTCTCTTTATTTCGTTTTCGTAGATAGTCGGATAGCGGTACGTTTGGGGTACAGGGGGATTTCGTCAGGTGTCCGTATGGGGTGTTTGACCTGTCAGGGTTTAATTTTCGTTCTGAAAAAAGTCCGAAAAATCAGTGGACAATTTAATTATTTCTTTCTTTTTCAATTCTTTCAGGTAGTCTTGTCTTAGTCTTGATATGTCTAGTTGGGTTTTGTTTTTTGTTTTAGTCCGTTTCGTACTCTGGTGCAGGCATTTTGTTTGTCCATTTCGACGAAAAGGTTGTCTACGATTATTTCGCCTGGAAATGGTTTAGCTAATTTCGATGTTACAGTTTGTTCTAAATAGTTAACTGCGTGGAAATATGTAATGGACTTTTCTACTTTTACAATTCACTGGGGACTCTCTACTGGGCCGATTTTTGTATAAGTGATTAAGGCTTCTCCGTTTTGCACAATCTCAACTCGGATTTTAATTTGTTGTATGGAGTGGGAGTCAAGCAGGAAAGTAAGTTCTGTTCGTTCAGTTGTTTCTTCATGTATTGCAGTATGGAGGGGTGTTGTGGAAGGGAAAGTTCTGACCCTCCAGTCAGTTAGTATGTCTATTCTTGTCATGTTGTCCAATCCCAAAAGTATGTCGAATCGGTCATGAAAGGCGAATAAGCTGAAAGATAAATTTGACTTTGAAAATTTCTCCAGAATGGTAGCCTGAATGGGGCAGATGCCGTGAACTGTTTTTATGAGTCCAGAATCTGGTTGTATTTTTTTTTCTAAACCAACTGTACGCTAATTTAGGGTTAATGGAGGATCGCGTACTTCCTGAATATATAGCTATTTTGTACAGATTTAATTTTATGTATTTGAGTCTGGTTCCGATGTTCATGTATTCGATGGCTTCGGGCCGAGGCTTGAATCGCCTAAAAAAGATTTGGGTTGTTGACTTTCGTTAGTTTTTTCTTCAAAATTGAGGGCGGCAAGGTGTTCGGTGGGGTCTGTATGGCATATATTTGGGTAAGAATGTGGGTCCGTCCGTCATTTGGCCGTTAACATTTTAGTAGTCAAAGTAACACGCGTAAGCGGGCTCTTGGTTGGGATTTTCCTCTGTTTCGTGGCATGATTCTTCGGGGGTCGTCATGCTGAAACACGTATTTCTGGTAGACACCAATGTCAATGGTGTCGATTTATTTTGAAACTGTTGAGGATTTGTGAAGTTTTAAAAAGGACGTGGTCTGTATGAGTAGGAAGAAGGCCGCACATTATAATCAGTTCGAGATTACATCCGCCAAGGGGCTCTCGGTCAAAATTGACCTTGAGGGTTTATGTTGGGGACTTGAGGAGCTGAGAACGGACGTTTATAATTAATTTGCGAGGTAGTGCAGTCGGTTTACTCATCGTTGTCATCTTGTCTGAAGGTCGAAGTTTGAAATTAAAATCATTTGTGAACATGGGGTTCACTGAGGTTTTACGGGTTTCGATTTTCAATAAGGATCCTAAAAGGTCATTAAGTCTGTTTCAAAACGTTCGTAAAGCGAAATTTATCATGTATTGAACTAATGTCGCTGCTTGGATTCATATGCGAGTCTGTAAGTAGGCTATTTGGGACCTCAAACGTTCATTGATTCTGCCATGAAAGGAAAGGCAATCTTCTTGTGGTTTTTATGTCAAATGTGCTAATTCTGTTAGGAGTGTATAGGTGTTTCTTTTGTCTTCGTAAGGCCGCAGTAGGGCTGTCCCCAGTTTGGGGTAATTGTTAACATTGTTTAGAATAATTTTTGTTTGTAATTTGAACCTTTGGCACAAATAAATTTTAATATTTTTGGCATCTTAATTTCAACTTTTGGCGATTCAATTTCAACTTTCGGCATACCAATTCGAGCTTTTGGCATATCAATTTATACTTTTCACAACCCCAACTATTCCAACATTCCACCCAATATAATGATCAAAAAATGTTGTTTTCTCTCTCTATTTTTGTTTGTAACCTTACTGCTTACTTCTGATGTTGAAGCACTTAATACTAGGTCATTCTGGAAATCTACAACATCTTAATTATTGTAACATCTTGAATTTAATTTGTCCCATGCCATAAGGTGAGGTGACAGAAGTAGAGGATTTCCGTCGAATTGTGGGATGAGTTTGTCATACTCAGGCCTATAAGGCCGGGATTGTCCAGATCTCCATTTCCAGTGACAGCGGCTCCTTTTTCATCTTCGGAGAAAAATGGCCCAATTACTCACCTGCCCAGAAACCACACCAAGGAGTTGTGCGTTGTGCGTGCATGGGATGTTCTGTAAACACGCGGATTTTCCGTGCCCCAAAATCAGCAGTTCTGCTTATTGACAAAGTCGCTGAGGTGAAAGTGTGCTTCATTGGAGAATATTATTCTCTCCG
This sequence comes from Creontiades dilutus, assembly GCA_031894815.1. Lineage (NCBI taxonomy): Eukaryota > Metazoa > Arthropoda > Insecta > Hemiptera > Miridae > Creontiades > Creontiades dilutus. Next base: position 59,940 of record JAVIWC010001684.1, on the reverse strand, counting down.
TTTTCGCCCCCAGCATGGTGTTCCAGTATCCATCGAGCGGATCAAAGTTTCTTCCCATGGTCAGCAGGTTTTCACCCTTGTGTAAGTTGAATTTTGTATGAGTGCATGTGAAGATCTTTGGAGAGGATAGTGAGCACAGAAGCTGGCGACATGTGCAGTTGCTGTTCACTCATTTCGAATTTCCGGATCAATTTACGAACTACAGTTTCACTGGGAGTTACATAACGTCCGAAAAGATCGCGCAAGGCACGAACAGTCATAGTTGGGCTCTGACCGTTTTTGTGAAAAGTTTTAATCACTTGAATTCTTTACTCTATTGTCAAGCGCTCCATGACGACAAACGACAAAACTTTTGAAAGACAAATTATCAGATGAATAATTCTAACGATAAGAGATAACGATTATAAACAATTCACGGCTGGCAACCGTCGTGAGAAAAAATGCTGAGAGATTTAAATCCCAACCTACTTCTGGAACACCCCACATTAACCAAAGTACAGAGCAAGAGTAAGAAATCACTTTTTTTTTCGTACGTACGATTAGCCAAATCTTCGGCTTGAGCAGCCTGAATCTTCCTTTTAGACAGTCCTAAGTGTTACATTTAAAGAAATGGTGGGTAGTTGCTCAGTTTGGTAAAAGAGAAAAATGCTGAAGTCGTAGGTGGAGGCGGGGAGGGAACCACCGTATTTAAATGAGATGTTTGTTGATGGTAGAGGGGGTGTCTCGTTTCGGTGGATGAGGTCGGTTGGGTTTGGGGTAGTGATAGCGGGAATTGGCCCAATGTCTTTGACAGGCTATTGAATGTAAATTGGGACGCCTGTATACGCTGCTATCAGTCTCTCTTCTCACTCTAATCCTCTCCTCCTCTTTCCCCTTCCTTTCTCTCCTTCCAATATCCAGATCAATTTGATACGGTGCCAAATGACCAATTGACCCTCACCATTCGCGCCTCTCCAGTTCCACGAGTGACTTTCTTCGTCGAATTCGTTTCTCTATTTTCCAACTTGTTGTACGAAGTTGGACTATAGCTCTCTCGCTTCCTTCATCTGCTTATTATTAATTTTCATACCTAAAATCTACGTTGTAGAGTGAATTATCGCAAAACCACGTTGTTCTGTAATTACTTTGAAGTAGTTCTTCGTGCAACGTGTACGTATTTACGAACCAATGCCTGTAAATTGCAGTTTATCACCATTTCATAACAATTTTGAAGAGATGAAACCCTGATGGATAGGACTTTTCTCTGAACGTAGTTAGAACAAGCCGCTATTGGTTGGCTAATGCTCAAACCAAAGAAGAGATTGGGCCTGATTGTAGCTGTCGGATTTAAATTTCAGTTTAGTCTTGTAGCACTTTTAAAATATTCTTGCATGTCTCTTTTAACTCATGTCTTAAGTAGCCTGTAGAGAGATATTTGGTTAAAAGATGTCCCAGCGTAGAACCTAACCAGTCCCAAATCGTTAATTCTGCAGCCTCTTGAAATGATACAGCAGTTTTACTTCTTCACGAAGTGATCGATTATCTTCGTTCTGTGGGAGCATCATCTCTCTTAACTAAGTTGTTCATCTGTACGACAAGGGCATGGCGGACTTCCAAACAGAAGGCAAGATCGCTAAACGTGTGTAACGCAGAGATTAGTCAGCCTGTAACTGTTGCCAAGGATACGTAAGTGTCCTCAACGTAAAAACTGATCCGACAGGAAAACAAGAGAGAGAGATCCGATTTCCGAGTTAGAGATTAATTTATTAACTCAGTAAATGTTGCTAAACAATAATGCTGCATTGTCGTCCCGAACTACTTTCATTTGATTTAACAACTCGACGTCTACTACTTCACTATTGAATTCCGTGGTTTGTGAATATTTAAAACAGTTTGTCACAATCTGACAAATTTCCCCCTAATTCAATACATCCATTAATTAGCATTAGCAATCTACTAATTAATTAAAAGCTCCTAACTGTCAAAAGATCATGCAATGGTTATACTCCATTAATATAAAATGTATGATTACAAATGTCTTGCATCCAAAGTGCTTCAAATATCAAAACATAAAAAATAAAATAGGAATAATTATATTTACATTTATGAAGTTCAGAACGAAAATAACTAATAGAACACCGACGTTAATAAACTCCAATTAACTGAGAAGTGTTACAAAAATGTAGCAATCGGAGCGCCGTAAAGTGTCCGTCAGCGATAAGGACTTTTACCGGTAAGTATAGGCAGCGGGCGACTAAAGAGAATGTCATATCCAGTAGAACAACTCAACCAACCATTTTTCCTAGGGGTCGCTGATTCAGTTTCACCTTTCAGATCTGGGAAGGGAAGAAAATAGGTTTCACAGAAGCGTTCGTAAGCTCGGCTTCTTCATGCAGAAGTATATCTGCATCCGACGTGGGAAAGAACTCAAGCCAGAACTAAAGCCCCTTAATTTTGTTGTGGGTCCGGTTGATTACAACCATTAGGAAACGTAGGGAACGACCACTCAAAAGGATTTCTAATAGTGAGATATGACGTGCTTATTATTATCATTAAACATTTTTGGGGACATTTCATCCGTTCAGGGTGCTATAAAAACAGGTGAACTACGACTTGCTAGAACGATTTTTTTTAATCACCTTAAATGACGAGCGTTTATGATTTTGTTCCATGATATTGACCTTAATCACTAAACTGGACAAAATCCGATCAAGTTGCTGTGTAAACTTAAGTAAAAGAGAATAAATTTCCTATCGGACAAATTTAGAAAAATCGGTTTCAATGGTTGGAGATGTGACAATGGAATCTGGAGTTATTAAATTGGAATTCAAACTAAAATAACCAATAGGCATTTATTTTGAGATGCAGAACGGTAAAAACTGTTCCAAGATCTCACCTATTCTAGTGAAGTTGGTGTCATCTTCCAACATTTTCTCGAGATAGATGTGATGAAAAACGTGAGCTTTTCGTGAGAATTCGCATTATTTGCATGGAAACTGACGAAATCGTGAGTTTCCAAGCTTGGTGAGGTTATTTGTTTTTTTTTATTTGTTTTTTTCCTAAAAAAAAGTCCACTATCAACCCCTCCAGATTATATTTAGTTCGATTGTTTTGTTAGAACTTCCGAAATATTTTCGGCTGAAGAACGATTGAACATTTTAGTGAATGAAACGATATTCGATCGAGCGGCATAAAACTGTTCCACTTGTACGAAAATCCTGCTCTGCAGGAACGTGGATTGTTATTCAACAGTAGGATTCGATTGCTTGGCTGTGCGATAATCACCAGGAGATCTATCATCCTATGAAGATGAGGGCTGTCAGTCTATCAGGTGGTGCTAACTGCTCGGGTTCTTAATGTGAAACACACTCTTGGCGAATTTGAGACAAGATTTGATCGAACATTCGATAAAACGACTCTGAATCCTTGATTGAACCTTCCACACCCTGAGATTTTTACGGTGAGGTGATAGAATGGAATCGTTACCCCATCAAGGGGTAAGGAGATTAACCTGGAACATCCGCACCATACTCTCGAAGCTTTTGGTGTACCCTCTTCAAAAACAGGAAGGAGAACGGTGGGGATTACCGACGGGGTAAAATGTCATTTGAGAAATCACTCATGAGACCACGTTCAAATATTTCGTTTCTCCATATTCTCCACTCGTAATAGTATCTTCTCTCGAAATAAGTATCTTCATTCTACACGCACTTGAAAATTTCAATTTAACATTTAATGTCCGATAGGCTCGTGATATGATAAGTCAGGAGAGCATAGGTGCATAAAGCATTGTTCAGACGTTAGCCAGTGAATAATGTGCCTACATACAAGCGTTGGCTCAGTTGAATTGTCATTTTGATTCATCTTACAAAGCCAGTTAATATTTTTCTTCTTCTTCTTTTGATTAAATTGTGTAATTATTAGCTCTTGTGTAGTTTTGTAAAATAAAGTATGGGTTCGATGCGAAAGTCGTTCCGTCAACTTTTTGATAATTTTTAGGAAGCATCGTGCACGGGCCGTTACATATTTAGAGGTCCTGAAACTTGGTTTAATGGTCTCGACCCTAAATGAAGGAGCGGGCGGCAGAAGGGGTGGATGGACGTGGATGGAGTTGCGGGGGCAGGGAACCAAAAGCATTAGATATGTAAATTTGACGTCCCTGGGTGGAAGTGGGGGCAAAAGATACGAGTTTTCAAGAACCCCCCTCACCAACCCCCTGAACATCCGCAATCTTCATCCGGCACAACCTTTTTTTACGTTTTTTCTTTTCTTTTTTTTCGGTATAACCAGAGATGAAGAAGCGACCTGAATTGCCAAAGACCTCTCCAGAATAAGTCAATTACTTCTCGTACTTGGCGAAATGTGCATGCCCGTCACATTCGATTATGTACAAAAGGATCCAAAAAGGAATTTCGGAGCCAGTCCGTAAGAAGAAAAAAGACTAAGAAGAGAAGGAAGCTCGGGGAACCCCTTCCATTCATGGGTAACAAAGTTATTCCCTAATCGTGAAAACTTGGCGCCTTTTGCTGACAACATTAGTGGGAGAAAAAAAATCAACTTCAGGAGACAGTTTTAATAAAAATGGGAAACTTGGTTGATGAGACAATTCAAGACTCGAAGAGGAAAAGGATGGCAGGGGTGTAAAATAAAAAGAGTTATAAGTGAAACCGTGTAATGGGGTTTCTAAAGGGTCTCAGGGGGTGAGGACTCATCGAAGACTCCAACAGCGCTGGCTCGTTATTGAAACATGAAATTGAGATTTTAACTTTTGGAATAAAAGTTGGCGACCGTCTTTCGGGTTACGGTCTAAATTTGTCAAAGATGTGATGAGTTACTTCTGACTGTAACACTTTTGTGATTCGTAGCACTTTGTCATTATTGTAATTTCTCATGCGCTACATTAATATTCTACTTGTTTTTCAGTTAGAAAATTGCTGCAGTGATTCTATCAAGTTTAAGATAGAGCTTCATTCAAAATGCAGTCGAAGAGTTTTCACGTATATGTTTGGTTTCCGTCAATTATGACAATATTAAGAGTTTCAACACGGCTTGCCGACACCATCCAAGCTGCAATGGGAAGGGGATCCATATTTTCATGATATGTTCCCATCGATTCCATAATGTATATACTTGTATTTGAATGTTTTGTTTTTTTTTGTATACACTGTTTTTTCTAAGGGGTAAATGCTACACTAGTATACTTAGTTTTTCGACATGTTTCCGAAGAGCTTCATGCAATACATTACACGATTTTATCCAATGATTCTGAATCTCATCTCACGATTCAGTCGTCGATTCGAGTCAACGATGTAATGTTAGTTGATTGCGAGTTATATCTTAGGAAGTGGCTGTGGAATGTAAAAAATCAAATGTCCCTATAATTGTTTGGTGTATTTTTTTCCGTAATTATCCCTTTGTTATAAAACGATAAAATAAAAAGTTCACCTGAATAAGAAAGTTGTCAACATACAGTATTGCTAGGTTACCGTAATTGGTTGCCCAAAATATTCCCAACCGGACAAACTCCAAAGTGATTAACCTCGGAACGACTGAATCCGTCATATTTGCTTGAGATGCTTGACATAATAGAATTTACATCGGATACAAACCCAATGTAATGTTTTAATGTTTAATGGATGAAATGTTTCTGTTTCTGAACTAAGTAGTCAGGGGCACAGAGGGCAACTGGAAGACTTCCTTCAAAAATGCTAGCAGAACTGCTTCAACACAGCGCTATTCATGAAATCTTATTTCATATTCTCCCGATAGCCCCAAATCTGTGAACCATACCCCATAATCGACCTTGACATTGGATTTAATGACTCAGGCTTCACTTTCAACACTATTTTCGGACTCCTGATTGCCTTTCCCTAAACATGGTTACGCAATTTCTGCCTTGGTCTTGAGATGTTTATTGAAGGAGACTTGGGGAGTTAAATCACACCGAGGTAAGTGTATTCTGACAGTGCGCTTACCATCCCACTCACATATTTTCAGTGTTCTGTTGCAGCCGCCTTCCCCATTTTTTAATATCAACACTTCAGATTTTCACTTCAACGCAGTGAGACCCATTTATCACAGTACACTTGTAGAGCATTTATGTTTTCTTGACGTTTCTCTGGCAGTAAAAATTACTTTGTCGTCCTCATATAAAAGTACCCTAACAGTCGTCGGGAAGGTTTCTATCTTGAAAATGAGAATCTTTTTAAATATGGATGTTTAATACCCTCATCATTAATGAATATTGTCTCAACTTTGAATTGCTGACACATATACTTCAAGAAATATGGAAGTAAATAATGTCCACCGAAAGCATAATTTTCCCAACACGCCCTATAGTACATTACTACAAATTACACTCCCGCTAATTACATTCCCTATCAGCGGGAAGTGTCAACAAACAACGGCAATGGAGTCCAGCATCAGCCGATGGCCTTTCAAATTAAATCTCTGAAGGACATTCCGATAACATACTCCTTTCTTCTTGGTGTCTTGAATAAATCGATATTTCAAGAATAAATTGAGGATTATATTCCTTAGGTGTTAAACAACCTATTCTTTCTGCTTTTATACGATACTCTCAGTAATTGTGCAGGTAGATTAGCGCTAATGAAGAAAAATCTTAGGTTGAGGAGACAAATTATGTAGGTATTAGATTCATAGATAGCACAATTCACCACTTGTTATGAACATCGAAAACTGACGTTGACACATAAGGAATGTCCCCGGATGATAGCCTGGTATAAGAAAAGCGTTTTAAAACTGTTACCCTAAGATAAAAATTGAGATAGAGCTGTGGAAGGATAAATGGAATCTTATTCTTCAGTTCCTTTGACTTTATCGCTGAAGCCCCCATGAATAAAGGTGGGATGGCAACCGAGTCGGTGACTGTAAACGGCAATGGGTTCATTGGAGAAAAAATGCAAATAAAATTCAGTCTCGAAAACATTTCCTTCTGCCTCTGTAATTATTCTATCAATGGGGCACCAACAATAAAAAGAAAGAGAGAAAAACGTGGAGTGGTGAAAGAGGGAAGAACTGAAATGGCTCTCCCTTCGATTCTCGAGGGCCCTCAATAAAATTGTCAAAGTTTTAACGAAGGGATTTTCATGGTGTGGCCCGTCGCTCAGTCCTACATCTGAAATAATTTTCATTCAATGTAAGTGAGTGGGTGATCTCTATTGTACGGGTATTAAATTATCAGAAATCATGCATACATTCATTCCTAATATGCAGCATGATGATTCCACTGTGGTTTGGCGGCGGAAAATTACTTCAATAAGGATGGCGCAATCATTTTGACGGATCTATTTATCCAACACGGAGGCTCCACACCCTCAAAAACTATCATGTTTATAAAACACTGAGTGGCTTCAAACATGAACTATAATACAGAGAATACCAAAACACGTGTAAAACTAGGATAAAACTCATGATCACTACAGAAAGGTGATTAACAAATTTTTTTGAACGGCAGATCTTTATGCTGAAACCAATGCCCAGGATCTTTTGTACTTGGTATTTCCTGATTCGCAGTGCCTCGTGAACAAAAATATTTCAGCAACTATTATTCATCAATTATGTCAAGCCACCTTTCAAGATGAACCGCAGTGCTTTTGATTGGAAAAATAAAACAGAAGTTTTCTTTAGCTGACTCAAAGCTTCCACATTCAAGTATAACTAAATACAAGCATTTTGAAAGTTATACACTTTTCCTTGTTCATGAAAATGTATAATGAAATTAGACCAGAGTTGATAAATATTCAGGTTCATGGTGTTCGTTGTAGCTTTGTCCATTAAAAACGATTCAATTATTAAATATGTATATATATGTTTGTTTTACAACGAATAAAGAAGCGTTAAGGAACCTAAACTTGATGAATATAACAAAATTATGCAAAATTCTTTCACGGAAAACCACAATGATTCAATCTGAATCTCAAGAAAACTTTTTTCCATTCTTTTTATATTAATAAGACGACGAGGTTACTTTATAATATGCCACGGAAAGAGGAAGCTGCCTCGTCGAGTAGAAAATACGGGAAACGTACAATTATTGAAGAAACTCGGAAGACCTCGTCAGTCGTTAGAATTGCAAATGCAATTTGTGTCCAGACATTTGCAAGTCGTCTAGCTTCCTTTCGTACTTTTCCCCGTACTGTATCATTTTTCTGTTAACCATTCTTCTTGCACCCTTCTCCGACAAACTACCAAGATCGTTTAAGGCTGTTATTGTGACTGTAATTCACTTGTCTATCTAATCTGGTGATGATATGAGTGACGAAAATGAGAAAATTCGTCAAATATACTGGCATCCAAGAACATTCCCCGTAATAGGTCAGATTGAAGTGTGTTCTCAAGCAGCTACAAATTACATAAAATAACACTAACGAGTATCTTTAATATGTTTGTGTTTTGTCATACTGTACATAATATGTACATTTATCATACAGGATTAATCTCAAATCGATTAGCGTAGATCAAGATTTTGCACGAAACTACGAAAAGAATTCATTAAACTCCGCTTAATGGGTTTTTTCGTAAAAACATTGTTCTACCTTTTTAGCTATTCTGGAAACTTTTCAAATATTGATATTTTTTACGTTTTAGCCCATAGAGTTGACTGAAAATTAACTCAGTTTACTCTCCATTGTGTGATTTTGGGGCCACATTTTGTAAATGTTGGTTTAGTCCCCCCGTTTTAGGACGAGAAGCTTAAGGGCTAATGTATTTTTGGTTTATTATTACAATAATTATCCATCGATAAACATATTAAAACCCACCTTGAACCCAACAATGAAAGCTTCATCAGGACTATGCCGACCATTTGCCTGAAGCTATATGCCGTTCGCGGTATGCCACCTGCTGGTCGCCGTCCAGCAGTTTTTTCCTCAACTACGGACACAAAGCAGCTAAAAAGCAGCGTATTTTTGGTTTATTATTACAATAATTATCCATCGATAAACATATTAAAACCCACCTTGAACCCAACAATGAAAGCTTCATCAGGACTATGCCGACCATTTGCCTGAAGCTATATGCCGTTCGCGGTATGCCACCTGCTGGTCGCCGTCCAGCAGTTTTTTCCTCAACTACGGACACAAAGCAGCTAACAACCAAAGGGATCATTTTTTGGTTGATATATACTGTCAAACGTGTACCTACTGCATTGTATTGTTTAATATGAGTTCAATAGGGTTGTTGTACGTTTAACCGGTCGCTCTCCATTAATGAATCTTCTAGCAAAGAGTTTTGAGCATCATAGAGCCAACGTTTACGAGCGACCCGTTACTTTGATCCAATTATTTGGATTCTTTGTTAAACCACTCACATTGAGGGGGGAGGGAGAAGGAAGTGAGTGTTGAAAAGGGGTGAATGTGCACATTCATGTTGAGTAGTAATGAAGGTGTACATCCAGTAAAAGCACAATTTATTCGAAGTAGACACAAACTAAACTACACCACACTAAAATCCTATGGATGTCCCTTATTTTTTCAATTCATTCTTTATATGCATCTAAATTTTCTACGCACATCTGTGCCGAAATTTAAATATATCCCTGATGCCACCCATTGTAAATTGAGGAAATTGAATTTTCCGAATTTTTTTTTTTTTTTCGCGTCATATTTGTAGACTTGAGTATGACGATATATTTCAATTTTACTGTACCTCGTTAAGGATCGATTCCTAGGGAGAATTCAAAAGCCTTCCACTTTCGTAATCTCAGCTCAAGACAGAGAAATTATATTTCTTCTCTTTTAGCTCACAAGCTTGCATGATGGAGAGTTTTCAAGCTTTCAGATGACGAATGGTAGCCTTACTCCTACCATGGATCCTGCACAGAAATCTTTCCGTATTCATCACTGCGGGTAAATGAAGAAGAGCAAGCTTTGCTGAGGGACGGGGCTCAGAGATCCATCTTTCCATTCATCCCGATGAGAGCAACCTTGGGGATAAATGACGAAGCGATGGTAGTTGGAAGAGTAAGTGAACGAACCCCCAACTATTTACTCTGTATTCTGAGGTGTATACTCCCCTACAGACAAGGTTGATAGGTGGTGTGGGAAAGAACCGGACACTAGACTGAAGGTGGACAATTAAAAAAAAAAATAGAGAACGAATTTTTTGATTGTGGTAAAATGAAACCTAACGAGTATATTATCTGTGTGTTCCATTAGACACTTTGTTTTTCTATATGTAACATTTTGTACAAATTCCAATTGATGTTTCAAATAGTTGCTTACCTACATTTTTGTACAAGAATATTTAATTAAATCGTTGCTAATTCGCATGACCAAAATATTAAACAACGCAAAAAAATCAACCACCTATATAAGGTGATCCGCAAAATCTCTATCTTATCTACAAAAAAAAAAAAAAAAAATTAAACTAGACTCACTAAACTAGACGATGGAGCAAAACGACGGCATCCGCACATTTCTATCTCAACCCATTCCCGAAATCTGTTTTTTTTTTTTTTTAAATATTAAAACCAACTCTTATGTTATAATACCCATATTTCTCCTTTCAAAAATTATTTTTTCAACTTGTGACCACATGGTCGGATTCAGCGTTAAATTTGCTACACGCTCAATGAATTTTCATAATCAAAAACTAACTTAACTGTAATTTCGGTTCAGACGTTCAACAAAAAAAATTAAGTTCTTGAAATACGGGCTGGAACCTGTTGAATTTCCAAAAAACTTGCGGATTTTATCGGCTTTTCTTGGGTATAGTAAACTTTAGGATTCCGTATCTACTTCAAGAAAAAATTAAAGTTTGAAGGCGAAAAAAAAGTAGTGCACGTTCTAAAACAGCTAACAAGGATCCTCAGGAATAAAAGGAGCTTAAGTTCAAGCGGTCGGGCTGTAGAATCCTTTCAAATGGACTTCAGAGTAACTGGCGGCAGCCCAAGTATTTTTATCTTGAATGCGATTAAAAGGTTTAGATGAGCGAATAATAAGTCCGTATCACTTTTTTCAAGGTTATCGACTTGTTGATTTCAAGCTTGCAGCGCACGTTGGTGTTTCGCAATAGTTGAAATACTTAGTCATCTTTAATTTTGCAGTCCCCAGATGTTAGCTCAAGTTTTCCAAAGTCGGTTGTAGCGGATAAAAAGGACTTCAACACGTTTGTGAACCCAGTGGCGTAACAGTTCTTTTCGGAACCCCCCACGTTCCGTAGAACGTGATGAAACAGTTTCGTAATTTCAATATAGTATACGCGCAGTTATCATTTATAATCATCACATTTTAGTAATTTGATCATAATTTTACATTACGAAAGTTTGTCACTCTTTGGAAAGAGCAAAAAATTACAGGGAAATACATTTCTTACGTTGGCAGCAGCTAGCAGGCATACCATCGCGGCCATGCTCGGTCGGCTCTCTACAACGAAAGCCCGCATTTGTATTATTTGGGAATGGGTTTTGAAACGTTGTTGACAACTTCCTCTTCCTCTTCGCCAGTAATCAATTACTTCACACTCAACAATGTTTTTCTTTGGTTTACCCATTACATAATTATGCACCATAAGTGAATGCAACCGAAAGTTTGAAACTAAAACACCTTATACATACGCAGTGCACGAAAGTATGGCTGCATAGATAACATTAATCACGGATAGGCGGGCCCCTCTGTTACGCCAATGTGTGAACCTGTACTTTCTTGCACATTGTATTACACAAAGGTTTGTTATTGATCGATGGGATAACATGAGACTTCAAAAACTCGATTTCAACGAGTAGATGTTGTTTCAAATGACCCAAATGATAATGCTGATTATTCGAGCCCCAGTAATTTTTTGATTGAATCTTCCTTTGAGATTAACCCCCCCCCCCCCCCCTACTCCTATGTTGCACCTGGGCATCTTAAAACCCTCCTAAACTTCACGTAGTGGTAATACTTGCACTTTCTATCTAACTCTGATTGCAGTGCTCGCAATTCCACTTTGGCGAATTATTATCGGCTTCTTGGCAAATTGTACACAAGCTGTCCACAAAAGACGAAGTCAAGAATTCTTCAACATCTTCGTCTGTGTCTACAACAAGGTCTACCTCAGAGATATCTCCCCAGTCATCACTATCACTGCTCTCACTTTTGGTTCTCTTGCGCTTCTTTTTCTTTTTTTCAGGTCTTCCAATTGTTTTCATGATTTCTACCTTTCTTCTTCTTCTTCTGAACCCAATCTCTACTGCTAGTAGTGAGTTTATCAAAATCCAGCTGAATTAGGGGCTTTGTTGGTTTTTTGTTGTTCTTTTCCATCTTTTTCACGTTTCAGAAATGCATGCATTCCCCCGATATATACATGAAAACTAATCTAAAAAAGAGTTGAAAATGAGACTTACATTTCTTTTTTCCGATGCACAAGAAATAACATCAAAAGATTCGGAAAAATACTCACTGCACTCACGTCAAGTAGACTAACTTTGCACGTAGGGTAACGCTAGAACCTAGTTGGCGGGACATTTCTCTAGGATCGGCGCTCATTCCCACGTTTCTGGTGTGGATTCAAACATCCGAAACAGCCATGGGCGGCATTACCCGATGCACGGTATTACCCCTCGTTCCCCTACGTTGGCTCCAGCTTTTTTCATATCAAATTTCGACTGATTTTATCATTCCTCCACAGGCTATTAATAAACAAGCTTTCAAGTGGGCTCCCGATATCGACGAGAGGGTAGGAACATTCAGTCAAAATGTCCCTTTTCGGAAACGAATGTTATTGTTCCTTCTGCGAATAATACAGGTTCATTAAAATGTTTTATTGAGAAAATGTGAATTGTTATTTGCGATCAATGCAGCATTTCTCTACAACAGCATGCATCTCTCAAAATCAACATTTTTATAACAAAATATCTATGACTCAAACAACTATTTCCGTAGGAAAATTAAAGCAACTAACACATTTTAGGTTTCTGCTGTTTATTGATATACGAGTTGCACCAGAAGTACGCAAGCAGTACCGACTGATTTCTAAAAATGACGTAGGGTGTCGACTGGGGTGTGTGAACTACAACCGTTGAACGAACTACCCTCCAATAAAATAGTCGATGGGATATCCCACATGAAAACATCTTAGTTTAAAAAAAATACGCTGAAAATGATTCTACAGTGGTTTATCATTTCTGTAGTAGATAAAGCACCTACGCGGGTCTTCGGACTACCAGTCTACTGGAACCGGACAGCACATCCAGAGATAATGCTTCCTAGGCAACACTCGAAAACAGATAAACATCCAACTAAAATTCAACTAGATAAAACAAAAATCCAAACTACAAAAATGTTCTCGCTCATCCTCCTCAACTGAATTGAAGCTTGAGAAATGGTGTTATCGGTAATATAATCGGATCGAATCAGCCATCGTACCGTATAGCATAGTAAACCTCCGCGCCAAATTACTATTGTAGTCGGTCCTATTCTATAAGATTCCACATTCGATGTCTGCCAATCAGAATTCAGTAGAACATTTTGTTATTAGCAAATGCAGTTTGCCAGTAAATTTAATGAACCGAATGTCCAAAAGCAAATTGCTTTACAAGGGCTGGTAAGCACTATGAACACTTTACCCCGAAAACACATACATTGAGGATGGCCCATTACCTTTAATTGAAGTTAAGACCACAATTTTAAGAGGTTTTCTCCCTCCATCAACTACAAATGCAATATCTATGCAAATACAAGCAGTAAATTAGCTCAATTGTAACATATTGTAGTGGAGCTTCCCCTAAAAGGTTGTGTCAAATATTTCCTACCCGGCTTCATTCCAGGCCTAATCACCCTCCCAATATCAGGTGGGAAGGAGAAGGAGCCCTCCCGCTCCATATGGTTGGAAAAGCAAACCGTTTTGCTGATGGTTCTATATCACTATCAATGAACTTCAGAAATGGGGTAATCCAGGCTTTCTTGAGAATGTTACGTCCAAAATATGACATGCTTCGAATATCAATGATATTCGTAGTTGTTTTGCTAATTTAAGTCATTTATGATTGTTACCAAACTGCAATAGTGATCAGTATTCACAACAAGAGAAGATAATGAGAACAAAATTATGGGACCTCTTTATCAACAACAGACAGCAGCACACCCGATATATCAATCAGTTTGAAGCTACATCAAATTTTATTAGTCCAATCAATATATTCAAAGGGTGCAATGCGAGTCGTGTCCGAGCACTTTCCCCACACGCTCTAGAACTCTATTCCAGCCAAAGTGCCTGCTGCTACACTTTTTTACACCGCTTGAAATGCTACTTTTTTCCTTTCTAAAATTTCCATGATTCCCTTAATTTAGAATAAATTTTTATAACTTGAGGATAACCTTTGGAAACAACGTTGAATTTCCCCTCTCTTGAATCCCTAAGAAAAATTGTCAGCCATAATTGAGGCGTGATAACGGAGTCCAAGAATGAATATCGTAAAGGGTAAACAATTACTCAATTATTTTTAAAAAGCTTTGCAATCCTATTAGTTTTTGTTGTAGGAATTGCACGTTCTCAAAAAGACCTACGATAAAAGGGCAGTTTTCAAACTGGCTGATGAATTTTTCGCATTGAATTTCATTGGAAAAACGTGATCTAAAATATACGAAAACGTGAAATCTACACACAAAGTCAACTATCTTCAAAAACATTTAAATTCTTTCCAAAAAGGCGTTTCTATGTTTGGTTTGTAATAGAAAATATGAATTATCCTCGATTCACTGGTTCCAAACAGGAAAAGAGAATAAATAGGTTATTAATCTAAAGACGAGAAGAAATACATTACATAAGTGCCTAGCGTGAAGCACGTTTTTATAGTTTCCCTCACTTTAATACACTAATTTTCGTTCCCGGACTTCATTAGATCATGCGGAAATCGGTTATTATCCCTCCCACCACCCCTTACGACAGAAAATTAAAAATTATTGAGGTTCGTTGCACAACTAGATCAAATTTGGAGTCTAATAAAAAACAATAATTAAAATCAAACGAAAATAGTGAATATATAAAGAGTTATCGCGATTAATCCCTCTTCTATTCGCCCCTTCCTTAGTTAAATTTGAAAGTTCTGAAACAGGTATGTTTCAAAACCAGACAAAAATTCTTGATAGAAAAAATCGAGAAGCATGAAAATCGCCAGCATAAGGTGTGTGACCGCAGAGAGTTGTTAAAAATCTAGGCTAAAATTGGATTGAAAAAAAGATAAGAAAATCAGATAAAAATAGTGAAGATATTACGATTTATCACTATTACCGTTTACTTAACGAAAATTGAAAGTCCAAAAAGATATTTAAATACTAAATCAAAATCTTAATGGGGTAAAATAATAATTAGGTTCATGAATCGGTAGAGCAGTAAATAAAGGGATTAGCTATCAACTTCTCCGGTCAGCAAAAACAACATTTCCGAGATTTTTTAACCTAATTTGCACGTTAACTGTTAAGAACTGAGCCTGGCAAGCATCAACAAAAATTTTCATATACATACATACACATCTATCTTTTTCACGGATTCGGTCTTAGAATGGAGTGAAAAAGATTCGTATTCAATTACTGATTTATAATTTTCAATAATAAGCCTTTGTAATCGTATAAGCCTTTGTAATCGTATACTTACCGAAAATTCTACATCTCCAAACTTTGTCTTTTTGCATTTCAGGGTGTGCGGATTCCAAATCCGCAAACGAGTCATGAAAACCATTAGAACTCACAAGTAAAAATCCGTCTTTTTCACGGACTACACTGAGGTCTAGTTGGTCTCACCCACGGAAACTTAACTACGTAATGTATATTTTTTTCAGAAATGTATAAGTTATTGAGATCGCGGAAGCACATTCAGAAAGTTTGAGACAAACTAATTACTTGAGGGCAGGCCTAAGGCTTAGGGGCGAGTGAAAGAGGTGTGCACCAGTGACGTCAACTCACTCGGGAAATCCCCCAGAGGCTGGCCGGTGACCCCTACCGTGTATTTTAGTTTCCGTGGTCTCACCTTCTAGCCTGCCCAATCGCCTCACTAAGGCCGACCTGTCGATGTCATAAAACTGGTGAAAACGTCATTTCCTTGTAATTTTGAACGTTAAATCGACTGGGGTAAGTTTCGGGTCCGTAGAAATTCATCCATAGCAAATAATTGCAATTTCTGAACCAATAAGTGACGCCCTCTCCCCTCCCCAAACCTCTCAATGACACGAGTAATCACACATTTTGTGTGTGTGTGTGTGTGTGAGTAGCTATATCGTAGCGTTGTATCTGGGAAGAAATGGAGAGACTTCTTCTAACATGACCTACATCGAGAATAGGAAATCCATCCTTGTGAGGAACATTCCTATGTAATAATTTAAAAAGAGGCATTCAAAAAGTGAAAAATTAGACATTTCCCTACATCTCAATTGATAACTAGATTGAGAGCGAAACTGATGACGTGATAAGCCTAGAGATAAAATATTATGGAAGCACGGGGTTAATGAACAGTCATCACTTCTGGTGGCTAGGGTGTTAGGAAGGTTTGCAACTAATGGTAGTTGTTAACCTAATGGAGACCATATCCCTAACTTCTGCTTTTGAGTCATATTCATCACTTCCCCCTCTTTTCACTTCTCTTCCGTGATAAAATGAGAGTTGTGGCTCTCTTGCTTAATTTGTTAATTATCGATTCTTACTAAATGTTCTTTCGCAATTTTGACGGAACGTGTGGTTTTCTATTCCACTTACTTCGGGGAAATTAAATTAAATCACTGAAATTAGTGTTACCTACTTAAGTTTAAATGTCTTGGTTTGGATGCAAAGCCATTCAATTATCGCAATGTAGTTATTTAACCTGGAAACATCAGTTTATGGAAATCAACGAAATTGAAAACTTCCAAAGTCATATTCTGCAGTGGTTCTGAAGCAAACCAGAATTTAAAAGAGAGATAAAGTATGTAAGTAAATACACAGGGACGGGATATTACGCTCCCTTTCTGGCAAGTACCGATTTTTTTATTGTTAAATACTTTCGAAATGATTTTAAAGTTGTTTCATTTGTTTAATGAACACTCCCTAAATGATATCACATATCCTCCCCAAGATTTAGGAGAGGAAGTTCAGTGTCTGCCAGCACGTAAGAGCGTTTCAAATGGTAAGTATTTTGGTTAATGAGTCCAACTCCTGGTACTTAGTCCCATAAAAGCGAAAACTGCTCCCAGCAGGCTTCAAAGGGCCCAGCACATTGGGTCCTTGTCTCATCCTACCATGTAGCGTGTACAGTTCCTCGAAGTCCTTCCAAATGATAGTTGAGGCACCCTGCAAGATGTACCTACTCTTTACGATTTTCCCTGCTGTGGTGCGCTCACACATTGGTCCTTGGCCTCGGGTTTAAAGATCAGTTAGGAAGTCCTTGTCTAATAAACTGGAAGCTGTAAAAAAAGAATCTAGTCCTTGGCAGGGGCCTTCCATTCTACCCCATCACCTTCCCTTCAGGTAATCATGGCTACCCAGCAGCCCAGGCTTTGGCACAGTCTGCTGGCACTTCACCATGCTGAGCGCCAGTCTTGTTCTCCTAAGTATGTACCACCGTTGGGGTGTTCGTGTTCAAGAGCTCACCAGATGGAACAGTGTGGAGATACACTCTGGTCTCATACACAGTACTCCCCGTTCTACCCTGAACTTTGTCTGGAATGTGTGTTGACTTTCATTTGAAGGTCGGGGTTAAGTGCAACAGATGCCCACATATCCTCAGTCGCCATTATCTTGAGTGAGAGTGAGGTGATTACTTATTTTGATTCCTCATACTTACATCCACAAATGATCAGTTCGTATGGAAAGTTTACCAAAATAGTGGATAAAAAAAGACGAGGAAATTAAAGTGCCCAATTTAAGGAACAGCCGCCAATGAATAGTGGAATACTGACTTTTCAAAACTCATTAAAACAATATTCGCAAGGTGTTTTGTATAATTAAAATTGCTTTTGTGTCATATTGTTCGGATGTTTAGTTCCCTAGGAACGGTGTATCTATAAGATACAAAGAAGACGTATCTTCAAAAATAAAACAGGTAAGGTGATAAACGTTGCTAAGCAACCAATGACTGGTGCTCTTACCACAGTGACCTCGTCAACAGCATTGGAACAAAGAACGTCGAACTAAATAGTAGTCAACTACTGTAGTCTAATATTAAACTTCCCCCTGAAAATATTACAGGCCTCAGACTCGCTAATGTAGACTTACTAGGTCCTGCTAAAAGTAAACTTAACGATTTTTGTTACAAATATGAACACATTTAGGGTACTAATCACTCGAGAGAGTAAAATGTCCCTCCTATCCAATAGTATAATGACACATTCAGAACAACCTCCTGCAGTAGGTAATGATGTGGTCTGCATGAAAGTTCTGGTAGTCTCATCGAATCCTCTGATGTTTTGGAAAGATACAAGGGAATCAGAGGACTACCCACTGACACATGCAGATATTTTTTAGGTGTCCAGTTTTAGCGCAGCAACTGTGGACATGTAGACAGCAAGGATGTCAGGTGGGAATCCAGCCAAGAACTCACATCAGAGCGAATTTCATGGTCAATTCAAGCTGCCTCCAAGCAATATGCCAGCCAAACCAATGACTAGCCTTTACGTTACCTTTGGCTCAAGTACATTGAATGGTGGCTTAGCTTAGTGTTTTTTGACAGTTGAAATTCATACCTGCCCACCTAGAACCATAGAGGAGGTGAAACCCCAATTCCATCTTTAACCCAAGCTTCATTCCTACTGCAGCACAGAAGACAAAGGAAGCAGAAAAGTTGATTACTTACCTCACATCTGGAGAGCCAATCCAAGATTTCGTGTTCGTTGAACTTGCGAATTGTGGAACGATTTGTACTTGCCTTCGAGGTTTGTTGCAGCTCCGTCAACACTGGCATTGAGCGCCCTAGAGCACAAATAACTCTCTACTCCACTGACAATTTAGAAAATGCACGTATTATAGCACTTACTGTATTCGTCACGTATTTACAGGTAGCACAGTTAAGTCACAACGGTTGCGGACAATCAACTGATAATAGGATACGAGTGTATTTTGGTGATTAGATGCACGCATTCTAGTGGGTGAGCAGATGACTGAATGTGCTCCCTGAAACTTCAGGCGCTCTCATTCGTTCATTCTTTGGGCCTGGATAGAGTCAAACGCTGTGTTTTCCTTGCAAACTCCTCCCATTTGGATCATGGCTGACTTGTGCTCAGTGTCATTTTAGCCAGGGGGTTCCGATGTGCCTGTGCCCCTATCAGTAACTTCCTCTGATCCAATCATAAGGAAACAGCAGTTTTTAATCAACCATTAGAGATTAGCTTTTAATAACACTCTCTAATCTTCTCACAATTTTTGCTTGGTGGGAGTGAGCCAAGTGAGATGAGCCTGTTTAAGTGGTGTTTATCACTTTATGTTAACTATGGTAGATCAATACAAAATGTAATATACTATCATGGAGAACGTGAATGCAACCAAAGTGTTGATGATTGATTTATTGTTCAATAGGAAGAACTTCTTCATTATCAAAGTAGTAGTTTCAAAAATTGTATTAGATTTCCGTTAAAAAATTTGACATAGATCAATTTTCGGTTTATTATTCAATAATAAACCATTGTAATCGCTCTTGAAAAAAAAAATCTAACCCCCCTGAATATGTTATGGTTTACGTTTCAAAGGGTGTAGAATCCAAATCTGCAATAAAAAATTGTCCGTCCGTACGCACAATTTCTCCCAAACGGCTGGAGCGAAAGATCTGAAATTTTCAGGAAAAATCCATGTTGGTCCAGCAATTCCCCAATTCTTGAGCCAGCTCTCTCACTTAATTTAAAGTGCCCTTTAAGGGTTGTCAAAGTTTTGTAAATTCCCTAAAAACCTAAAAAAAAAAGTCAAGGCGGCCTAAATTTGTACTTTTTTTCAAGAACACTCCACGAGGAATTGAATGAGCTCCTCCAGGTCCTTAGGTCAAACCATTCCCGATCTATGGTGCCAACATTCGCGTTATTTTGGTTTTTTATTGTTTTTGTGTTGATATCAGTAACCTAGTGACGTAGTGATGTAGTAATGTGGATACTGGAGTGAACTCCTAAAAGGCTTTGTAGCCGATACACGGGTTGAAGCATTATGATAACCATAAAGAAACGCTGCAAATTCTTTCACTGGGGTCTATTATTCAATTGGCTTGCGTTCATGATTTGAATTTCTACTAGGCTTTGGAGTGTCCGTGTTTCATAGGTGATAGAGCAATTCCTGAATTTCAGGAGATATGCACAGAGCACGCAAATCTTTTCTCAACCAAAATACATATTTGGATTGTTCAGTTGATCATATTTGTGTGCCGTTCTGAAATACAATAATCACTCTGTCACCTGTGAAACATGAACACTCCAAAGCTTAGTAGAAATTCAAATCCTGAACGCAAGCCAATTGAATAATAAACCCTAGTGATTTGCTACTAGGGGGCAAAATTACAACCTATGAAAACCCCCCATTATTCTCAGCGAAAATGGGTAGGGAAAGGGATATTTTTGAGGTTTTAGACAAGATGATGAGCATGTGAGGATTGTTTGAATGCTGGTCTCAATGGTAGAATAATAATGAGATCCAGTCATGCAGCACTCTCGTATGATCGAATTTCCATAAATTATTGCATTAAATGTATTGGCATCCACTCACCATACTTGACATTGCTTCGCTTAAGAAATTTCTTAATTGATTTTGAATTCAACAATTACGCTTGTTGATGTTTGGGTGACTATAGAATTCGCTGCAACATAGTTGGACGAACGTTCCCATTGTTATCTTTTATCAATGGAGACTTTTGATTTTCTGAAAAGTAGAAGTCAGATTCACCTTTTCTGTGAAATTCACCTATAGGTTATTTAAAACAAAAGCTGTGAAAAACTGAACTTCAAAAGGAACTCCTGAAAATAAAATTCCATTGCTACTGTATCAGCTGATTCAATCTTCAACATTCACATTCTCATTTTTGTTGACATTATTTCTTTTTGGTACTTTTCCGTTATAACCCCCTACCTTTTTTGATCTTGTTTAGTTAGGTGGCCTGGACGCTCGCAACACAAAAATGAACACAAATGTCCAAAACCAATCTACAGTGAGTAGAGACAATGGCGAGTGCAAGGGAAGGCAGGAAAGCCAAGGCTGCTTTGTGGCATCCTGTCATAGGCAGACCACTATTCAAACACTTAGTTCAATCATGGGTTATGACCTATTTGTCTAACTAATGTATATTTAACTAGAAAAATTGATTTAGGATTTTTTAATGTTTGCGATGCAGGCATAGCGAGTATCTAGGCCACCAAACTAAACACACTCGAGTGGAAGAGGGGGGGGTATATAGCCAACAGTTGAATGTAAAGCACGCCAAGCGGAATCGTTCTATTCATTGAAGGGATGTCTACCAATAACAAACATAAAAACACTCAATAACCATAACTGGCAACTCTCAATCACAATTTTCCGAACTAAACACAATCCGCATTCATTACTGTGTACCTACCCAGATATTTAGCTGAACAAAGGTTATTCAACACATGTAGAACGTAAAAATTTGAATTTTCCAAAAAAATGTCTATCCTTGAGGGGAGTTTCACGATAGCTACCATCAGCATAGTGTCAACATATAGTTCAACAAAATCAAAATCAAGGTCCATGTGAACAATTATAGGTGAGTAGAGTAACAGCACTCCTCCCCCTTCCACGACCACAAGCATGTTTTCTTCAGTAGAACATTGTTTAGAAACGTTTTATCATTATTATATTTTTTTATACAATTCTCATACAACTCTAAAATGTATGACTCCCAATATGCGCAGAAAATTCAATAAAATATGATCAAAATGAAGAAGAATAATTAATGGGAAACATCCTCTTAACAAATCATTATTTCAAGACGTGATGAAGAGAAAATCCGTTTTGCAATAAATTTGAAGAACCTGTTATGACTTTCTTTTGCTAAATAATGATTATATCCTTGAAAAAATTAAATGAGAAAGAACAATACACAAGTATATTACTATTAATTACATCAACATCTACATAACTCATTATGTGACTAGGAGAAAAATGAATTCTGTTGCGAATTTTCAGGAACCTCCCAATCATATCATTGTACCAGGCTGGGATTCAGCTACAAAGAATATAAAAACATTGGAAACTATTTATTTATATTCAACTATACTGATAGGCAGAAATTACCTTTACATTTTATCAAACCGCAATATCATTTTTATTTAGTGGAGCTTCTAGTTCGCTTGTTCCACGAAAAATTTACACCATAATTTTTTACTCTAGGTTTTTTTGGTTTTTCTTCTTCAACGTAACATTCCCATCCATTCTTTTCGCAGAACTCAACAGCAGCTTCTTTTGAAGCGAATCGAAGGTCCATGTTTGATAGAGGATCACCTCTGAAATAGAAGAAGAAGAGCTACTGAAGTGAATTTTATGATAAAGAAAGACATACACTTACGATTACATTATGGATTTTGCCCCAGGCAAAACGGCAGTCCAAGTGGTTAATTTTTTTACAGTTGAGTGTTATGATCTCAGTAATTTCGTTGGGAAGAATACATACCAACCATCAGTCTTGTATAAATGGTGGTTTTAATAATATGACTAAACTCTATTGGAAGGTAAATCAAGCATTAACAAATAAACCATACAAAACTAAAATTAGCCAAAATAACAGAACACAATGTACAACAGTACATGATGGATAGCACAACAAAATCACACTACAAGTAGGGATTGCACCAAAAGAGTCTGGCATCATTTAGATAGAAGGCAGCCTGTTCAAATTATCTAAATGAATCATCAAGCCATTTGATTACCAAAGAGAATAAATTCCAATTGTATCATTAACGTTTGGCTCATCGAAATAAGAGACATGTTGATGCCACAATAGCACGAGCACTAGGAATAAAAGAGTTATCTAGATAGCCAGCTTTGTGAAGGCACATAGGCTGAATTTTGGCCTGACGGAAAGACCAAAAGTGCAAGGTCAAGTAATTCATGCCAACGTGTGAGAATCATTCGAAAATTTAGTTATAGGATTTAAATATTTCATCATGTTCAAGGACGGGTTTTCAAAATATCGTTTTATTTATTGTCTCAAACAGAAATTTGAGGTTTGCAAGCTTATTGAAAAGCTTGAGGACTTTGTTGCTGAAATAAAAGTAGCAGGACCAACTGTCAAAACTTTTCAATGTGGTAATAACCCCTCCCCCTCAATTCCTCTAAATTCATTGGCAATGTACATGAGACTCAGCAGCGCAACAGCCAGGTGCCCTTACCTGAACAAAACAGTGTTATCAGAAAGGAAAATCGTATTGTGGTAGAATCACCTCAGTCACTCATGAAGGGATGCCACAAACATGGTCTATTTGTTAGGATATGAGTCAAACATCAGTGGACCAACTCAAATACCAGGAAAATCTCCATATCAACTCTGGACTGGTAAGAAAACTTAAATAAAACATCTTTGCATAATAGGAAGTAGGTGTTAGGCTCAGAAACACAAAAAAATATGGACTGGGAGACAGTAAAAAGAGTTTTGGTAGGATACAATGACTGAGATGGCTAATTTGATGTCAGGGGAACAAATGAATGATCATAAGACATCCATTTCGATCAACAGCCTCCACTTAATGATCCATTACCTTCCATGAATCTCCTCTTGGTGGGACAACTCACATGAGATTACTAGAAGAGTGCTTTGAGGTATCCACTCTTAGAGATACTGAAAGATTTTATGATACAGTAGAGATACTGAAAGATTTTATACCATTATGAATTCTCGAGCTGAAATGAAAGAACTACTTTGAACCCTCCATGTACAAAGATTCAATGGAGAGTAAAGAGAGGAGTAGATTGCAGGAAGCTTTAAAAAGCAAAATTAATTCCCTAAAAGAAGATGGGACCTGGGAACTCGAAAAATTACCTACAGGAAAGAAAGCTTTGCCATCCAGATGGGTGTATAGGGTAAAAACTAAGCAGTGCTAGAGGTCAAGATATTTTGTTGAAGAGAAGGGGAAGGTATGGGCAGACCTTTGGTCATATTGCCAAAGCTGCTATGATAAGGTTATTGCTCCACCTAGCACCAGGTAAAGGATGGCGTTCACTTTTTTTATGTAACTACAGAATTTTTGTACGGAAAACTTCAATAAGAAATCTCAATAGGCTAACACAGATGATTGATGTATAACAATAACTCCGGTAGGCTATGTTACTCAAAACAAATTCTTTATGGACTAAAACAAGCTCCACATTGTTGGATGATCGCGACAACCAATGAAATCAAATATATATCAAATTCATTCATAAACATATGTGAAAAAAACTCAAAATTACTACTGAACCAGCATGTTATCATCTTGGATTAGAAATTCAACGCCCTGAAGATGGATCACCCAATATTCATCAGAAACTTGCACCAAGAAAATTCTGGAACACTTCAGCTTGTGAAATTGCAGACGAGCAACTACTCCAATTTGAAGTTGAGTTGAGTGAGAAGAATGACTCTAGTTTTTGATACTCACAAGCTGTCGGAGCTCTCAAGGAGAGGGGGGGGGGGGGGGCTAAATATCACAAAGGGAAATTTAAGAAATGCAAAAATAACGAATTCGATTCATGTTCAGTTTGGAGTATTTAGATGAGAAAAGAAATTATGGAAACTTAACAAGAGAAATAAGAAAAGATCTGTATTCGTCCCTTAGCAACACAAATGGCAGTAAAAATTGGTAAATAATGAAGAAAAATAGACGTCATGTAGACACAAAACTCAACTACGTAATCAAATTCGAGAAGTTCATCAAGTGAGTCAAATAAGTCAGTTTCAAGAAGTTTTACAAGGCTGACAATTCTGTTACGTTTGAGATCCCTAGCTCATGGGAGCCTTGCATAGACAGTGAAACACGTAGAGGCGAAATCATGTCGATTATTTATAGCTTGAGAACTGAGGAAGCAAGTGGTCTAGATAGGATTTTCAATGAATTTTATAGAATTTACCAATCCCTTGAGTAGAGGCTCTTTCAGAAGCATTTAATGGATTCCTTTCTTGCAAAGAAGAACAGGATCTTGGAAGAACATGGATAAGTTTCCCATCTATAAGAAGGAAGACTCAACATCAGGAGACAATTACCAGATACTTTTTCCAATAAATAGCTGATTAAAACTACTAACCACCATTTTAGCAGATTGAATTCTTCACTGGGCAGAATAGAAGAAAATATTTTAAGATGAACAAAAAAGGGTTTCACAGAGGGGAGCTTGAGGTGGCTATTTCGTAACTCTATCCAGCACAGTAGGCATACTTCCATGAACGCCAAAACTGGCCTTAATAGACTTTTGTAACGCATTTGAACTTCTCCAACGCTTAAAACTGTGGCCAAAACTAAGTCTTCTCCGTATTGGTACAAAATTAATTAATCTGTTGATGTGTTTTTACACAATTGCATGAGTTAGAGTACGAGGTGAAAATGGATTTTCTGATTATATAAACATTACGCTTGGTGTCCTTCACAGTGGACCAGCATCTGCAGAGCTCTTTGCTGTTTTTGTGAATGACGTGGCAGAATACCTTCTGCAAAATGGGCCAAAGGAATTGAGCATTAATTGCATGACTGTAGAATCAGTTCTGTTTTATGCCGACAACCTGCTTTCACTGTATCTGTTGAGGCAGGATCTCCAACTAAATTTGAATCTCTTACGTAAATATTGTAAACAGCCTCGTGGTAAACAAAGATAAATCTAATGTCACAGGGTTTGTGAGAAGATTGAACCTTCCAGCAGGTATTTCTTTCACATACACAGGGGAGAAAATAGAGACTGTGAATGGATATATTTATTCAGGAATCCCATTTAAACAGAATGTTGTTTTCAGAAGAGCTACATCGATGGTAAAAGCAAAAGGCTGGTTGCACTGGAGAAAGTGTACTGAGTGTTCTTGCCATGCCTAAATGCTGCAACAGGAGGTTACCTGCAAGATGTATGAAGCTATGGTCTCCTCTGTATTAGTACAGCACCAAAATACGTACATTGAGATACATAGAAGTTTTAGAAAAGTACCAGTGCCAATTCTTGAAGTTCACAATTAATTTATCTAGATGGACTGCAGGATACATAGAAAAGACTGAACCTCAGCTACACAGCATGAGCAGCTGTACCTTGAAAAGAAACCTAAATTGGTGGATACGATTATCTAAGATAGGCAAAGAAAGATTTTCAAAACCTTGCCACAACAGTCTGTTACAATCATCATCCACCACTTCAGATGATCCCAGATATAATTTGCCATTCCAGTTAAAGGAAATCTTGGATTCTTTGGCCCCCAAAGTTGTATGGCTCAGCCATCATGTAAAGGCTAATGTTTAAACTAAGGTTGATGGGATAGCCGAGGCGAATGAAAGGAGAAAAAGAAACATGGATATTTCTAGAATAAACAATGCATCTTACTCAAAATTTTGTAGCTCGATCATAGAGCCCCCATGTCCCTCACGAGATGGAAGAATTCATGCAAAATGGGTAATGAATCAATTAAGATCAAAGAAAAAATATTATCATTATTTTTCTGTAGAGGGAATAAAATATCTATGGGGCCCTAATGAAATGTGTTCCATCTGCAACCTTGAAGAAAAGGAAGACCGTTTCCACTTCCTAGTAGTATGTCCACATTATTCTCAAGCAAGAGAGAGGTATATGAAAATAGACACAGTACACCACCTTGCCAGAGAAAATTGAGTTGAAATACTCATAACCTGTACGTCTAGGAACGAAATAAATAAAATGTTCAGCCAGGTAGAACCTCACACAACATTCGAGTGCTTTCAAGAAACGAATAGTGGCATGTTTGATTATGAATTGTAATGAATATTTCCGTGGAAAACATGCTGCAGACTAAAATTATACTAATGAAAAATATTACTACAATTTATATTTGAAAACAGAAATACTTTATACCTAATAATTAATTAATTAATATTTTCGATTACCAAAAAAAAAAAAAAAATGAAATTAAAATAATGATAAACAATTAATTATAATAATTTAAAAAAGCTTTCATTAATGTTCATGACGGTCAACAATATCAACATATTACAATCAAATTTATTAGTCTAACTCGACAGGATTGTCAACTATGGGAGTACTCTGCACGTGTGGAGGTGAAGGCATGTAGAAGTCCAGTTGTAGGCAGCCATGTATTGCTATATCAACTACAAAAGCAGGAATTACAGCTGCTAGGGAAGGGGCTAGAGAAATTATATGGCTAAGAAGGTTATTCAATGAAATAGTTGGCTTAAAGGAAATCCCTCAACTTCAAGTGGAAAACAAAGCAGCTACCAGATTGTCCCTCCTGATATCCTGAATATCACCGGCAAAAGAAACACATACAAATCAGGCACTCCTTCATTCGAGAACTGGCCACTGAAAGGGAGCTTGAGATTGTGAAGACGTGAAGAGCATCAACTGGTGGACTTCCTACCCACACCATTGTATGCGCCAAGTAAAAACGGAGTAGGATAGAACGTTGTCTATATTTCCATGAAAGTAAAGAGTTACACTGTTGAATCAATTTCGACGGTTAGGTCATCATCAGTAACAAACATGGACTGAAAGTACATCACAGAAAGCATACCTTATATAGGATCGAGTGAGAGGAGATTGAGTCCTATTGGAACAAGGAAGTGAAAGGGGAGGGGAGGACCAACCAATGCCACTCAAGGATTACAAAGTGAAAGGGGCACAAATAGTACCACTATGGAGAGCAGAGCCAAACTTATTGCAAGAAAGAACCCAATAATGGTGAAATATTTTGAGGAATGACATCATTTAAACATTTTCCTGTCCTATCACTCTTAACAATTTCGAATTTGTCTAGCACATCCAACATACCTCCCTTTGGGCAAAAGTGAGGAAATTCTATATATTGCCTGTTTGTCAGATCAAAACTGAAGCTATGATTGGATTCATTCAGATGAGTTGCAAGAGCAGAATCACCTTGTTGTCCCTGAAATCCTTTTCATGCTCTTTTATTCGTTCCCTAAATTTCCTGCCAGTTTGACCACAGTACTCAAGCCCACATGAACATTTTAGTTTATAAACGCCACTTTTATCCTGAACGTTGATTTTATCCTTAACCGAACCCAAAGAAGATTTGAGATTATTTTTATTCTTAGACCCAACGTTCAAACCCCTGGACGACAGAATTTATCCAAAATTTTCCCGTAATAAGATATACTAATCCACTTTTTCTCTGCTAACTCAATTTCTCTCACTAAATTACACAACCCTTACCTACTCTTTTTCCTAAGAAACTTTTTCCAAAAAGAATCATCAAGTTCTCCCCTATATCCATTACTTACGGCTATACTTTTCATAACAGATTTTTCTTTCAATAAATTTTGATCATTCATCAGTATGAACTATTTAGTGTCCTATTGATCATACTATGGAAGGCTTTGGTTTATGAACTAAAGGATGATTAATTGAAGTGCTATGAATAGTTATATCACTGTAGGTATTTATTCTATAAATGGATAAATCATGCCTTTTGTTAATTAATGAGATAGACAAGTCAAGAAAATTTAACTTATTTCCACCCAATTCAAGGGTGAATTTGATGAAAGGATGCAAATTGTTGATTTTTTCAGAAAAGAATTTAGTTGTCTCTCGGTTCCTGCCCTTAAAACGATGATGTCATCTCCGTACCTATACCAATACAAAAGGTTACTTGATTTACATTTTTGAAAGATTTGTTTCTCAAGATGATCCATGTAAATATCTGCAAGCAAAGGAGATAGTGGAGAACCCATCACTACCACAGGTTGAGTATAGTATTGACCCTCAAATAGAAAATAATCCTGACCAAGTACAATTAATATACTGGACATTGTGATGGATATGAATAGTTCTTCTTTCCTGATTCTAGGAACTGCCAACCCTGGAGATATTCCAGGCACCTTCAAGCGTCTAAGAGATTTTCTGGACGTTTTGGGCAATACTTGCCTCAGTCCTAGGAAGGCGCAACTGTATCATTCCATTACCTCACTTGTTACAATACTGTTTATTATATTGTCAACTGCTCTCACAGCAAACGCAAAATAATGAATTTTACAGCTAATATGTGGATACCTAGGTTTATGTTGTCCTATTTTACCTAAAGGTCGAATTTTTAAAATCAGTCGCATAGCTTTTAGTTACACTGAAACGTAAGAATAAGATTTTTATTTTTATAATAAAACACATGTGAAAAAGAGCTCTACGTTTGATATGTTCAACGTCTTTTGAAGAGTGAGTTTCCATTGTTTTATGTTAAGAATATGCATCTGAATACCATGCATCTACGCCAAATTCATTGATAAATTTCACCGATTTCCAAGTCAAACGAAACATTTTCCAGACCAAATGAAACCTTTCTTTTCCATATCAAATGAAACTTTTCCCACGTCAAATGAAACCTACTGAAAAAATCAACGAAATGAACTAGACTGATCCGCCTTGTAACACCAAAAGGCCTCTACAAATGTGTATTTTCATTCAATTTCAACTTGCTTGAACAATGATGTAAGGTAGAAGGAAAGTATGAAACTAAAGAACATAACAATATTATGCAAAAATTATTTAGTTATAGTACAATCGGAAAGCTCACAATTTAGAAGTTTGAACTAATGTACATGCATAGGCGAGAAAGAATGTGATGTACCCAACCAACCCATCCACCAAGGTTGTGAATGGCAGCGTGCAAGCACAGGCTTGATTAAACAGCTGGTAAAATGAATCATTGTTTAAAAAGCAGCTACTTAACTACAAGCGAATAGTGATTTGCCGTATAAACTGAGAACTGAACACCCTAACTACGGGTGGACACAAGGGCATTGTCTATGCTCTTCAAATTGTTGGAAAGTATTGCCACAAAATTTGTTCGAATAATCACGAGTTTTTAATAGCTCTTCAAAAATGCAAACAAACGAATATTTGAGCAATTAAAAGTACTTGATTTTATCAACGTACCAATGGTGAGGGTGAGTTAATATATTTTTATTCAATATTGTATGCAAAATCTTCTCTGTGAAATGAAGTCACTTTCTTTTAGATGCGGTAAAACAGTTAAATGAGTTCTCGTCTTATTAGAAATACAACAGCAGACCACTTACGTAGAACACCAACCCATCAGAGGGTTTTCCCATCTTTCTCTTGTCTCAAAATCCATCCTCCAATCATGAGTATTGTCAGTTCCTGATTGCATTGGATTCTTAGGAGCTAGATGTATACGGACCAGCCTTCCCTTCACATGTTCTTCTGGTACTCCACTAATGGGTGATATCACTTCCTAGAATAAGAACAAGATTTATTCAAAGGTCTGCAATTATGAGGATTATCCAAGGCATCATCTCTTGAGAAGTTCATATATTAACTTGAGAGATTGATTCAACACTTCATTTGGAACAAACATTTTTTGGATAAATTTCTGAAATCCTCGTAAAATTTCCAACATTATTATACATAATTTTTTTCAGGGTTACAACAATAATTGAAACTGTGGACGAAAAAAAAAAAAGGATTTTATGGCCTACTTTTAGTAACAACTCAAGTCTTTTGCTTAACAAAACATCAGTGTTACCAGTTTTTAACTTCACAAATTGATAAGCTTTCCAAAGAACCATCCGATTTTTGAATTTTCTCTGAAATTTTATCATTAATGACCAACAATTACGATTCCTTAAGAATTTTATTTTTTGTATTATGAACAGAAAGTGTGTTTGATAACAAAAGTAAATTTTCCAATTTTAAACTAGTACTTAGTCCTTCAAAATGGGGGTTTTAACTTTTTAGATACCTACTGCAGCTGCTATGGGTGTGCTCCTTTTCGTATGCATGCCTGAAAGTTGCTCGTTTGATACTGTCTTTGAGAATTATTCCACAAGCATTTAGAATCCTCAGTAAGCTGCTCTACTTTTTCGATTGCAACAGAATAAACTTCAGACTTCAGATGGCCCCAAACAAAATAGTCCATAGACATTGCTTATCAAACACACACTTGATGTCATTATTTCAAAAAGTGTAACCATTTGATAAATTCTAATTTTTCGTCATTAAATTAGATTTTCCCATTAGAATTTTAGAAAAGATTTAAAAACTCGACAGACTGTTGGAAAGCGTATTAATATGCGAAGTTTTAACTGAATTAACTGACAGGTTGATTTTTTATTTGTTTGTAAACTTCAAGTTGTTCCTAGTGTCTTTAAGTTGTTATTAAAAATGGGCAAACAACTCTTTCCCCCTTTGATCAGCTCCAGTTTCAATTTTTTCTGTAATTGAGGGAAATGAGTGTATTCATTTCATGTATTTGTATGCATTCTATTTTTTTTTTTTTTTTAATCCAGCTTTGTGGTCAGTCTGTACCATCTCCTTGAAAAAACTACTTTCTTAAGTAGGTCGTCATTCCTGAAGTGCTTTTCCCTTAGACGGGCTTTCAACTTTGGCAAAAGGAAGTAGCCCTTTGAGGTGAGGCTAGAGAGCATGTGGGAAACAGAAGACTCACTTAAGGCTCACTTAATGTCAACTGTCTTACTATGAAAGGTCATGTTTTTGGTAGAACACACAGACTTCAAGTCATGCTGTCAAGAATGTAAGAGATTGACAAGGGAGTGATTTCAATGGAGAAGGATGTTTGAGGGGGTGAGCAACCAAATGTTTATAACAATCAACAACAACAAAATCACCAATAGTGGGAGTCCTGGACGCATATCACGCATTTCATCAACAACATTCTGCCGGCCTTCAGTGAGTAAAGAACACCACTTTCTCACCATCAGAACACTTTGTACCCCTTTCCCATAGACCAGAACCTTTTTGTAATGAAAACCAACTGGAGTTTTCCCTTTTGTGGTAAGAAAATCATCAAACATTGCAACAACAGTAGCTGTTATAAGGGATTCTCACCATAATAAATTGCCATGAACATTTCCAGGCAGTTTGAACAATCCTCGAATATATGTTACAACACTATTTCTGGTGATGAATTAGCACACAGAACTCGAAATTTGAATACATTGATAGAAATTCTCGCTCTTGAAGGCCATGGCCATGGGTGTTTACTGTTGTATACTCTTGAATATGATTGGTTTAACATGTTGAAATGTGTGCTTATTTGGAGCCAAACAAAAAGAGCGAGATAGAGGGGTAAAAACAACAGAAAACCGTCAATAAAACAACAAAAAATCTCCTGCTCCTAGACACCTTCACCTGACTACCCAAAAGGTAGCGTGGCCAAGGCATCCAGGCCAAACTGAGACGCAACCCAACATTGGGTCACCCAAGGATCCCAATACAAGATGAGCACTAATAAATCTATTCGGTCTTTCCTAAAAACTAATGCCAGGCCACTTAAAAACTCAAGAAATGTGAAATCAATAAATTACAATCGCTAAACACTCAAACCACTTAACAATCGAAAACTAACATTCTGAACTAATAAATATATAATTTATAAGAACTATCCAATCCCATGGAAAACTTGGAAAAGTGGCTTGCTGTCAGTAACCAGTACAAATAGTCGGGCAAACAGATACTGGTATTAGTGGTCCACTGCAAAGACTACTCCACAAGCCTACCAGCCAAATTGTGAATACTGTTGCATGGCTGGTGTTGAAGATCTTGACAAAAATGCAATGCAATGATGCAGTTGGGTGCCAGATGATCAGTAATTTAACCTGGTCGTCGTAGGTTTGAACAGTTGATTTTCTAGGAACACATAAGCTAGCTATCATGCCAAAATCTTTTGATACAATGGAGTTGAGAAGCAGCCTCGCACAATATGGTTTGTCAGCTAAGACAGAGATAATACCTTGAGCCGGGGTTGAGTGCTGGCAGCTGGAACTGCCACCAGCAGAAACAGATCTACTGAGTTTGAGGGGCTCAATCAGTGTAGCCATGAGTGCGCTGGCTTTGAAAAATACTTTGCGATTGATCCATCCATGTTTCAAGTTAAGATCCTCGTAGAAGTTGAAAAAACAAAATTTTCCTCATAGAATGTTATACGTTGAAATTTCAGGCAAAATCGTTTTTTGATGAAGGTTTACCTCATCGACGAAATTCTGGTGACCCTTAAGTTATTTGAATGTACTACACAATTGGTTGAACACGTTGGAGAGTAGTTGTACAATTGACCTCTAAAGTTTGTCGGTCCTTAACGAGGGACACCCTTCATACGAAGATTCTGAGTGAGGGTTTGAAACCATTAACTCTTGTGTCTAATCAAAAATTTGATTTGATTTGAAATATTTAGCCAATAAGTATTCCACACAAAAAAGTAGAGGCAAAACAAGAAGAAAAAAAACTCGTTCTCACAACAACACATTCATTTCAATTTTTTTTTTTTTTTTTTTTTTTTTTTTTGCATAAAACTGGTGGGGAGCAGTCAGAGCAAGGGATGAACAAGAAAAAGTGAAGTAGACAACAATTTCAGGTTGGGGCTTTTCACCATGCTGCCTCAGCATTGTGGATGTCTTCAGTTTACAGAGCTGGCTTAAACCACGACCTTCAATGAAGCCTTGGAGAGAGTCGGGCTATATCTCAACCTCAGAAATTCTTTATACCTTCCTTTGGTGCCTAGAGGAGAGGGGCTCGTTGTGCCAGCTGAGGGAATTACACTTGGAGTAAATAATTAAACACCTAAAGGCAGCATATCATAATGTTTGATGAACATATCTCCGAGTACTGTTTGGAGCTCAATGAATTTGTAACAGCACATCAAGTGAAGTTACAGATATGCTTGGATGTATAGTCTGGGCACCAATGAAGCCGCTTTGTGATACTTCAAAACCATGGAATCCCCTCATTGATTCACCATCTAGTTCTGGGAACACACCACTAGCTCCAGAAACAAATAGATGTTGAAATTAGGAGAACTGTTAGGAAGTGGTAACGTCTTTCCATTGAGTCTATGAATGCATATATCCCTGGTCATGTTGGTGATGGTGGTCTAGATGTCATGGATATGGTAACCCGAATCCCTGCCATACAATCTAATAGACAGAGGAATATTCATTCACGCCACGTCAATGCATGGAGGTCAGGCATAACGGCATTGTTAATCAGTATGTGACCTTTGGACTGTCAGAGCTCAATGCCTACAGAGGAAAACAAATGGAGCAGAGCTAACTAGACCTCGATAGACTAAAACTAGTACACCATGGATCAGAAATCCTTTGACAAAGTTGATGGGATAGAGATCACTTGGTCTGGCTAGCACATATACAGCCTCCCCAAATTTAGGTAATTGGTGGAACCATTACCTGGCAAGGTATATGGTACAACAGTTCAGTAACTGTGCTGCCACAGGCAGGCTTTACTATCCTGATACTGGATTGGATGACTACCAGGGTCCTAACAAGAGGAGCATTCATATGGTCAATGTTTAGGGTGAATCCTCTCCACCATGTAATGATGGCTGACTGACTTGGAATTGAGGGGCCTTTAGCTCGACTCACAAATATACAATGGGGAGGAGAAATAGATGGAAAAGCCAGATGCAGCATCACTCTCCTACTTCAACACGGGGGCCGACCAACACAGGCCTGACCTCACCCACAATATCCGAGGTCAGACGCTGTACCCATATTCAAATGATTCTGGATGGACTCACAACAATTATAATGGCAATATTAGTAATATTTCAACACCATCTTTGCAACGTTTGCAATATTATCCAAATAAAAATGTTAATGTAAAAACTGGTGGGAAGCAGCGAGAGCAAGGGATGGATACGGAAAAGTAAAGTAGACAATAATTTAAGGTTGGGGCTTCTCATTATACTAAGACCGGATCAGAATTTGGTCTGATGATTTTGATTGAAGTTATTCATTGTCTCACCCCACTGAGCATACAGAGGCGTTAGAAACATATTGGTAAGTAATGTATGCATTACAGAAACGTCTGTATGTCCAGTTTATATACGATCACACTTACAAATATTTCTGAAAGTAGACCAAATTCTTTATCTAACAAAAAAGACGAATATTGGCAGAGCATTCTGGTTGATATGATCAGTGCTTGAAAGGATTGGCCACTACCCCTTCCAACACTCTTCCCAACATACAATTCAAAATTTCTATTGCATTTGAGAGGTTTTTCAGACAAAAATTGTGATCGAACCAGTACCCCTAATGATTTTTCCTCCCAAGTACCCCTTGGAGCCACACACTGATGTGAAACTCGTCAACTTCCTCAAGGATCAATGGCTCTATATGATACATATAATAGTATTACCATAATATTACCTTATGGTCAAGAGTTATTTTCGCAGCACTGTGTTCCTGGTGGTGTTTAGCGACCTCCTTAGTCACTAAAGCATATTTCTTGTCAATCTGAGTAGTTTCAGCACTATCCACACATGACAAGTGAAGTGGCTGAGCTCTAAAGTGAAACAAAAATACATATTAGAAAAGTAAGGAGGGACTACAGATTGAAATACCATAAACTATGTGTGATCAATAACATTCAATCAGTAAAAAGCATTGAAATACAAGCAAAAGGTACCACAGTTTTGTAATAGAAAAATTAGAGATGAACACCAATAAACAGAATCAATCAGCTCAATATCGGAATGCCTGGTCAGGCAAACTGAGGTAACCACTGTTTGATCAAATGAAAAAGAGAAATAGAGAAAAATATACTCCTACTTGAAGTTATTATTTCATTTACTGAAATGAAGTAAGTAATGCCATCATTTCTGTCTGTATTGTGAACAGCGGCAACACAGATGTGCTGTGCATTATATTTGTTAATTGAAGTGGTCAACTTCTAGGGGGGCTATAGATACCTTGAGTTTCGCCGATCACACAGACGAGATCACCATTTCAACTCATCTGTCTGTGAGTACATCCAACAGAGTAACAGATCCAACTTGGCTATCCGATGGATTGTCAGATGGACCTGTCCCCTCCTCGCGTTTTTCCTCCCATCAATGTCACCAGTAGTGATGCACTTAACTGAAATTCCAGTATATATACTGGTTTCCTACTTCAACTTCCAACTTAACAGTTTCAGCTCCAAAGGTAGAAGGGAGGGGTGTTGGGTTCTCAAATTAACTAACTTCCAATTAAGATGAGGCAGAAGAGTGATATATTTGGTATGATTGCAACAAGCACATGAAACAAGAAGCTTGGAAGATAGTCAAGCTTTTTAATTTATTAGAAACATTTTAGTTAGATAGAAATTACTTAAATCTTCTAATTGCTTGCAAAATAGCTCAATTGAAAATAGCTTTCAGTCTGAAAATGCAAACGTTTCTGTATCAAAAGATGACTGAAGTTTACGAAACCCAATGAACAAGAATGTATAACTATTATCTTAAACAAAGTCAGAAGAAATGTATGTATGCATGAGTGTGTGTGTCTGTCAATGTTGAAAATGGCAAACCAGAAATAATATTAAATTATAATGAGGAAGAAGGTACTGTGGACGCCTTTGACCAATTGTGGTACAAAAACGAAACGATGGAATGTTAGTGTTTTCTTCAATATGATAAACATAGCCTGCATCATTTCTTACATCGTCTACGTCCTTAATGTTCACAAGCTCCAGGCAACAACTGGGCGCAGAAGAACATCGGATGAACAGCAAAAAGGAGGAACAGCACATTGGAAAAAAGTGCTAAAACCGTTCAGCCGATTCGAGTTTTCAGAAAAGCTGTCTGACCAGTTAACAGCTACGTGGATGCTCAAGAGACTGAATGGTCCATTGACGAATGATATCCCGGACATGATCAGCAAGTGCTTAAGGATAAGAGACATGCAGATAGCTGAACCAACCCCAGCAAGCCAGAGCCTGGAGCAGCCAAAACGAATGTATTGTGCCTTTTGTAGTAATAAAAAAACAAAGAAAATCAAAAATGAAATGCAACGAGTATTGTAACAAGGCTGTGTGTGGTTAGCATCATAAAAATGTTTGTCCAGACTGTGAGAAAACCTAATTTAAACTTTGACTGAAGTTCAGAATAGGGGGCCCCTTCTGATAAGAAGAATATATCGATGTGTACCAGGATCGATGTTTTTATAGGATCATAATATCGATACTGCTGCCATGTCGGATTGCTTTGCACAACCACCTTCGAACAGCTGAAGGCCCGCCATCTTTCCCGCTTCTATTCAACCTTTCGTTCTTGAACCTTCTATTTGTCCAACTGATCTATACTTTACTAGAAGGATTGATGTAGGATATTTTTTTGTTTTTGAGATGCGAGTGAAGCGAACATCCAGACCAGCAAACTAGACAGAACACATTAGAACACAAATCCTGAGTCACATTATGCACAAATTGAACCTAGCTAAAGCTACTGTTGCTGATTGGCGTAGTTTTTTTTAGAGAGGTTTGTGTGGATTTGTTGGCAAATGAAACGGACATGGTTTGAGGTGAGAATAAGATAGTTGAGAGCAGTTGTAGATGTCAGCCGAGATATGTTTTTTTTTCCTTCCAGACGCGTAACCTACGTATT
The DNA here is from genome assembly GCA_031894815.1 of Creontiades dilutus. NCBI lineage: Eukaryota > Metazoa > Arthropoda > Insecta > Hemiptera > Miridae > Creontiades > Creontiades dilutus. The sequence continues at coordinate 22,479 of JAVIWC010001684.1, read as the reverse complement.
TCACTATGTTCATTTACCGCCATTTGCCACTTAGAAGTTCGTTATTTTCCGCCATATTCAAAAGTTGCAGTTTGTAGAAGTTCGTCGATTTATATATCGGGGCCCGATTCCTGATAAGATCGTCGTAACACAATGTCTATATATCGATCCACGCTTTCTTTTATATAAATCATGATTACGCCTTACAACTCTACAAACTGCAACTTTTGAATATGTTTGCGGAAAATAATTCTGTACTCACGTTACCTACCTGTTACATGTACACTAATGATTCCTGATTACAGTTCTATAACACAGTTCTATTATTTTATTTTTATTTTCTAGTTAGGCTATTTGCATAAAGGAATCTGTTACGTATTTAAGAAGGTTGAAAGTATAATCATACACGTAAGTAGGTTGTAGATTTGCAATAATAATACTTTATTCTCGATCGCCTACGGCCTATTGATAACACAGCAGTGTTGCCAGCAAGGTATCTATCATCTCTTCCCCCTTACAAAAAAAAATCTGAACATTAAAATAAAAGTTCTCTGCTCAAAAGGAAACTTGAAAGGAAAGTATACTGTCCACCAAACTAAAAGGCACTGATTTCATCCAAATTGAAAAACACCGTAATAATTTCATGATGTCCGGCTAAAGTGGGTAGCTCTCAATCAGCCGTTTCGGTGCTTGCCGTTGGCGCCCTGAGCGTCGCAGGCCACCTTCTTCTTGCACAGTTGGTGCAGGAGCTATGAAGGATTCAGAGTTTTCTATGCTGGGTTGTGCGATAGGGCTGTTGTTGATCGCACTAGACCTTGGTCGTAACGGGCTGGTCACTGGCATTGCAGAAGGACGTAGTGGTAGCGGAGGCTGGGAAGGTGGCGAGGGTTGCAGAGAGGAGGACAATGGCAATTGAACAGGTGGAACAACTGGTGGCGTAGAAGGTTGTCCACGTTGGTCAGCTGCCAGCTCACCTGGGTGCTCTGAATGGTGGGGTACTGCTGCGCTTGTGATTTGCAGGTCCTGCCCAATTGGTCTCATCTGGTTGATGTGTCGCCTCCAGACCATGTTTCCAACCTGTACACTGTAGTGTAGATTGCCATCTCTGTTCACTACATGGCCAAATTCCCACTTCCGGTTGGGTGATGCGTATGAGCGAACTGCTACCTTTTCTCCTTGGTTAAAGACAACCGGATTATCTGGTGGGACTGGGTTGTGTAGTTCCTTGGCAAACGATGGCTTCAGGAGATCAATTGCTGTGCGGATTTCACGTCCCAACATCAATCTGGCTGGTGATACATTGGTTGCTGAATGGGGAGCCCGGCGGTAGGCCACTAGAAATTTATTCAATTTCTCCTGGGATGAGCCTGGCGAAGAAAGGAGCTTTCGCAGAGCCTGCTTCATTGTTTGGACCAAGCGTTCAACTTGGCCATTAGTTGAAGGGTTAAATGGGGCTGATGTTTTGTGCTTAATGCCATTCTGTTTTAAAAAAATTTGAAATTCTCGGCTGGTAAATGCTGCATCATTGTCGCTGACAAGCACTTTGGGCGCCCCAAATCGTGTGAACAGGTCAGCTAGGAGCATGATTGTGGAACTTGAGGACATGCTGTTAACGCATACAATTTCAGGCCATTTGCTGTAAGATTAACTTTTGTGACAGTAATCATGATCTCAAAGTTTTGTATTGATAGTAACTTAATCATAAAAAGACTAGATGGTTTGTTTAAATTGTTGGTATATTATTTAAAATATACTTGTTAATATAATTGCAATTTTTTTCCTTCCAAAGTTTCATGTTTGAAAAAATTCCAAGTAAAAAATGGACACGTTTTGTTTGGCATTCAGTAACTTAATATGTGAAATCTACATTATTATTTTCAATGCCTGAGTTCATTTTGTCTTGATTACATTTTTGTTTTAATATCCAGATAGTAATGACGAATTATTAATGATTTCATGTAATTGAGTAAAATGTAGAGACTTAAAATATTTTGAACTGAAATTTATGTACCATAGACCATTGAAGTAAAGAGCCATTAACACAAATACCATACCAAGTATCGCCTAGATTAAAGGCTAAAGATTACTCTGCCGCACTGGACTGGTTGTTACAACAGTTACAATGCAGGGACAGTAAACTGGTACTGCTTAGTGATTTTTGTACCTGGTACTCGACGCCTAGAGTAATCGACTACTTTTTGAGAGGCGAGTAACGTTACAAAGTAACTTTTTATTAAACATCGGGTTACGACGGTCTTATCAGGAAGGGCCCCCTATAATGAACTTCTACCTAAACTTTTGCATTGGGAAATTGTTTCAATTGTGATGATGTAGGTACTCAATTCTTTAAAAAAATTACTTGTTTTGTAATAATTAACTGGACATGTCAGTTCCTTTATTGGTATATGTAATGGTAATTGCATTTGAAATCAATCCAATTCGAAGTTAACTGTTAATTCGAAAGTTGAATAAAATCTACATTATAATTTTGGGAGTTCCGAGTTGAAAGGTAGAAAGCCTGAATCTAAGACAATAACTATAACAGTTTTTATTTTATGATCTTTCGTTAATTTGTAATTTCCATTTGAGATGAAACAACACTTGATGGTGTAAGACAACTACGAACTCAACAGTTGAAGATGCAGAGGTAACTGACAGGGTTATTTTTTTTTTAAATTCCTATTCGAATCGGACCCTGGCAGACAACGTTCCAATAGCTTTTTATTAAACTTGCTGTACTATCTTACCTGAGTGGCGAGCTGATTCGAGGCATCAGCCTCATTAAAACTTTGGAACTTATCATCTTTGGCTGAAATTCAGTACATTTAAAACTGAAATCAATCAGACCAAGAAGGAAAACAGTTGAGTTGAAAGGTAGAAAGTGATAAGACGATGATAAAATCATGCCTTCTTCTTCTTCGTTAATTTGTAAAGCCCGGTGCCGTTACTAGCGGTAGCTGAAGAAGCCGTCCGCTGATGGGTAGTGGGTGTAACACTTAGCCGTGCATACGTGGAAAACGAATGCGAGCGACCAACGCGATCTGTTAGCGCTATCAAACAATACAATCCTATGGAAGTGTCTTACTTAGCAACGCGGCGTCGCGGTAGTCGCTTTCGTCGAGGAAATTGCTCGCGTCGCGTGGTTTGATTTTCAAATCGGTTTGAATTTTGTCGCGCAATCGCGTTATTATTTGTTTACGTTTTTGTAATTGTTGACATTATTCATTCGTCTTCGATATCGCTTTTTTAGTCAATTATTGCCTTTGTGGCTTGCTTTAAATGTTTATCATGAAAGCGATAATATCGGAAGTGCAAAAGTTTTGTGGAACGGAAAAGCAAGATATATGAAAACAGGAGGCTCGCAGACCTACCTTGGGATGCTGTAGCGAAAGAGACAAGTTTTTCAAGTAAGTTAAAACACCATTTAATAAATTATTTACTGTGAATGAATACACCGTTCAATTACCTGATAAATTACCGAGTCAGATCCGACTTCCGATTCTGATTGTGACTTCTTCCCTGTTGTGTTTCACTTGTCATGCCAAATGATTCGACTGATCTCGTTGGTAGTAAAAATGAGGAAAAACAAGGCATTCATTCCGAATATAAAATAAAACTGGTATAAAATTACACTGGAGGAATCTGTAAATAAGGGGGAAACCCACTTCGGCGATTAACGCGATGTGCAACCTCACGTAAGACACACGTTTTGGAATCGTACGCGATTCGTCAAAATCGCGTCGCTCGCTCCCTCGCCCGCGTTTGTTCTCCACGTAAGACACGGCGTTATACTATAAGTGCTATTTGTGTATTTCTAACTATAGCGTTTCCTGATACCGAGGCGAGGCATAATAATAACCTTGTTGTCATGACGACGAGTAAACTAGAAAAATTACTTCATTTAAAAAAATATATACACATCCAAAATGAAATTAAACAACTTTTTGAAAGTAAAAATTGGCATAGCCTTAGGCTGTCTACCAGAGTCGACCCAAGTAGAAATCAACGAGATAAACTTATTCAACATTGAAGAAAAAAGCGACATCATCTATCGTATTACCAATTAAATTCAATAACTAGTGACTACACATCACACGCATAGTAAGCTAGCTAATCCACTGATTTGTATTTTCTAGGGAAATAAAAAAATCAGTCTGTGCTACTGTACTAACTCCAAAACACTTGACTCTTTATTCTCTTACAATTGGACAAATTGCGATAAAATGAAAAATATCCTCCTTCACGCCATAATTACAGAGAGAACAGTCCACACGTTTATGATCCCATCTAGGACGATAGTTCAATCCAACCATCTTGCTCCATATTTTCAAAATCCATCTTAAGATTGGCAAATCAAAATCAGAGGTTCCCCGCGGGTCAAGCAGATCAGCAACAGGTACTGTAGCATTGAAGAGTGCCAAGTTCAGCAGGACCTATGTTAAGTTTAAGCGTTGGTCTGTGTCTGTGTTCAGTTCATAGAAGTCGTTTGGTGAATCTAATTATTGTAATTTTTTATCGTCCTCATCCTTCAGCTATGAAGAACGATCAAAATCTATTTGAGTTGTGGGTGGGGCGGGGAGGGGGAGTTCAAATACAATGAAGTGTTCCAAGTTCCAGATTAAAACTGAATTTTATTTCTTAAAACAACCGAAAAACTGAAAAGTGAGTACCAATGTATTCCACCTTTTTGTTCAATATTTATCGTTCATTTAATTTCGTTTACCAGACTTGAAGTAAATGTCTAACAAACAATTTTGTCCTACGAATTTAAGAAGCTGCTCAACTCTTGTAGGTAATAATTGTAGATATTATGTAACAGTAGCAACAGGATGGTCTTAGTCATTTCTGCACAGCCTGCACCTAAAATGAACTTCTTCCTTTTTCCTTAAAGTTGATTTTCAATACAACTACATTTTTTATATTTCCTGATCCGGAAAATTTTCTAATCTGTTCGTCATTTGCCTGAACAGCAAAAACTTTGTTAACTTTTGATAAACGATTAAATCTGGTAGATACCTTTACAAGTGATTTGTTTCTTCGTGTAGCAATAACTTGCCTTGTTTTCATCAATGAACTGTCTCGACAGAAAGCCGAGTTATGCGCAATACTGTAATAATTGTTTACTTACATATGATTTTTATTGGCGAATGAGATACCAACACGATCGTGAGTGATCTGTAACCTGTATTCATTTTGTATTTCTCATATGAATTGCAAATCCAAGATCCCCTGTCTAAGCGGTAACAATTGGTTGTATAGGGTGATTACAACATTTCGAGTAAGATGCATAAGGGTTTTCTCATAGCTTATTTAATACTTTTGAATACTCGCCCACTTGAGGGGTTGCACCATTTGTGGAAGCAGACCTGTTCAGTCTGTAAAATGATATTTTTAGAAATGTTTCTCATTTCTTAATTATGAAGGCAGACATGATTGGATTGGGTATTAGGTACCCGTAACCTTACTACTGAACTATTAGTTGCGATTGCCTAAAATATTATTGAAGATACGTTCAACACGTACTTTCACAATGCATAGGTGGAGAAAGTACAGGTTGGTAGTGAGATGTCATGGCCCACACCGAAGTCAGCTCTACATGTAGATCTGTTACTTCGTGAGGCTGGCTGACGTCTCCGAATAACACCTCTACACGTAGATCACCTTTCGTTTTTAAGTTCCAGTTTAATCTAAATTAAAAGTTTTCAGGTTGAAAAAGAACGTAGATTTTAGTTACGCGACCATAATTGATTTCACAGCAGATCAAAATGGTATATCTATTGGTGATTGAGGGGCAAAAGTCTATCTTCGTTAATTTCACTGTGGATCCAAGTTCATAGGTAGCACTGTTCTTTCAATATTCCGCCTTGGTTAAAAGGAAAAGTGGTACCCATCTAAATACCTAGAAATATATACATACCATTTTTGTACACATCAATGCCCACCCTGCATCATTCTATGTTCATAAAGGATAATTCACAGATCACCGTGAGCACTGTCCCAAGAGATGTTATTTTTAGAGTCTTTGTTATTTAGTAAAATGTTCAGAAGAGAGGGTTTCTGTGCGTGTCAGCACTTGGTGAGCAAGCTACGCTGTGTACACCCTTTCCAAGAGGCAGTTCAGTCTTCCCCACCGAACGGTGCTACAACCTCCACAACCGGCAGGCTTCTAATTTCATAATTAGCTAGAACTTAAATTCATACAAAATAGTCGATTCATCCAAGCCAGTCACTACTCGTTATTATAAACCAACCCCTGTAAGTGTAGCTAGTTACAATTTTTCGAGAGAGAATAAACGATGAGTAACGTCTTCGTATAATATCCAGAAACGACCAGAGGCATGGAACTGTGTCTCTGTCCACCAAATAGGGACTCAGAAATTTACTCTGACGGTTGTTTTCTGAGTCTGATTACCAATCATTGTTGTTCATCGTTTTTGATTGTGTCATCTGTCATGCGTTCTTGTAATTGTGATTATTCCCTTCAAATTAATGATTGAATATCCAAGTTCATTGCTAGGCTCACAATAGGAAAATTAATCAAATTATTTGTGGAAAACAGATTAGATTAACATAAGCATTCAAAATTCAGCTTAAGCACCTAAATTTGTTGAATAGTATTAAATTCTTGTTGGAATTGTATCTTTAACGACAGTTTTAGAGATACCATTCTCATGAATTTCCCCATTATAGGAGAGATGATTCATATTATCAAATTAAAAGTCAGCAGAATAGTTTCCTTCTACAGGATGACAATGAGGTCAGTTTTCCGATAGTTGTAAATATCGAAAGGACGACAATCTTTAATTAGACAAAGTCACCTGATAATGTAACATTACCTACATTTTGAGTAGCCTGATTTGATGTCAGATTATCTTTCGGGTAGAGCTTGAACCAGCCATTTGGTGTGTGAAGCTGCCATGGAATTCTCTAGGTCACCGAAAAATCGCTTGAATTCACCAACAATGTAGGTGCTTTCATTAATATGGTTAATATGTAGTCCTGAAGCGGAAATGGCATCATTCCGTACAACATACTTATCCAAAGAATGTGGCAGAGCAAGATGACGACGGTCTCTCTCCAGGATTTTGAGTATAACTAAAAATCGACAAGATAATATATTTGATGAAAATCAAAATAAGTTAAACTTTATAATTGTAACCCAAACTAACCCAATGGTGTAGTCACATCATCTGGAAAATCGCAGAAATGCGTCTATCAAAATCAACTCTCCCAATTATAACACATGAGTTTATAATTTTTAAAAAATAACGCGTGGTTATTTGTTTGTTGTGGTGGGAGGATCACTTTTAGGTTCAGAAATTGCGACGATTTGCTATGGGGGAATTTTTACAGATCTAGACCATTTCCCGGTCGATCTCCCGTCCGTAATGACTTTGAAATGACAGCCATTTGGCCTCAAGCTTTTTGCCCATAGCATCTGTCCGTGAAAAGCAATCGGGCTGGCTAGAAGTTATCACCAACTAGACCTTAAATGGATTTCTCATATAATTTCCAAGATTTTTAATGGCCTGGACGGCGTGTGAAGGACAGACATCGCTTTTGAGTCTACGTATCTTGAGACGTAAAATGACAAAGTTTGAGGGGGGTATCAACAAATATTTGCAACACGATCACAAATGCTGATTTGGAAAATAAACCAAAAGAGCAGCTCACCCGCAATTAGATAAATGTAAAACTACACACCCAGAGGGTTCATTTTTGAAAACTCTAGGTTTTAAGTGTGAGATATTAGGGCAAGACAACAGGTAGGAGAGGTCGGGAGAACTGTCCGTCTAGATCTCGAGCTTATGGAAGGCTCTACCAACCCCTTCTCTGATGGCTGGTAAATTTCCGGTCTCTTATTACGTGCCTTGACCTAGTCACGTTTATTTTTTCTTCGGTGAAACATATTTATTCATACAACACATTTTACAATCATATTAATTTATTAATACAACTCAATATAACATTCTCTAGATAGCAACAGCCCCCCCCCCCCTCAATTCGTTTGTTAAAACTATGTACCGACTATGTATGAGTGTAAGGAAACACTATAGTATCGTTAATTTTCTTTTGGTTTATTACTTTAAATAATTAGCCTTTGTTGTCGCGAAAATAGATTAACCTCCTCAAATTTTGTCACGTTACGTTTCAAGGTGCGTAGATTCCAAATTTGCAATGCCGTCCGCTGTACGGGTCATAATAGGCCTTAGAATTCATGTAAAAAAACTGTTCTTTCGCGAATGGACTCCACTTGGGGTCTAGTTGATTCTAACTTCTATTGTTGAAAACTGCCTGAAAGCTGGAAACTACTGACGGAACACGGTCCAGACTCGAAATAAAATCAAATCGTTACGCATCAGAGGAATGACTTAGTGCCTGTTAGTATCTCTGCCTGTAATGGAAGTCCTAATGTGAAAAGCTCAAATCAGGGTGCTGAATAGTGAATCGCACCGCATTTCTCAGATATTGAAGCCATTACCAGGTTTCCAATTATATAAGTTGATAACGGGGACTAATTTTCAAGGTCTTTTTGAAAAATGTACAAATAGGAAATTGAAACCTTCATCAGTGATCAACTGAAAAATCATCTTAATCTGAAAGTCGAAAATGATGGTTTTTTTTTCACGCAAAACAAACAGATTTTGTTGTATTTTGTATTTTGTTCATTATTTCGCAAAAATTGAGTCAAATCTAGAAACTAATAGCATCACGTGAATCTCGTTCTCATTTTTTTAACGCTGATTCACGTGATGCTATTAGTTCCGTTATTTGACTCAATTTTTTGCGGAATAATGACCAAAATTTGTTTGTTTAGCGTGAAAATCCATCTTTTTCGACTCTCAGAAAAAGATGATTTTTCAGTCGATCACTGAAGAAGGTTTCAATTTCCTATTTGTACATTTTTCAACCAGACCTTGAAAATTAATCCCCGTAACAATTTGAAAACAGGCGCCTAAAATAAAAAACCGGACGCGAAATTTCAGTCATTATTCCGAAAAAATTGAGTCAAATCATAAAATGGATAGCACCAAATGAATCAGCGTTGAAAAACAATGAAAATTCATGTGCCACACTTCACAGTTCACCATCATCCACAACTTTGATTTGAATCGGCAATGTTGGGGTTGCATGAAACTTTGAGTGCTCTTGACTAATCATTCGAGTTTTTTTATGCAATAAAAAAAAGTTGACATATGATTTTTTTTTTTTTTTTACACCATTTCACGTGATGCTATCCATTTTTGGATTTCTAGAATCCCCAAATTACAGACGAAAGTAAAAATGGAGATGTTCTCATTTTAAATAAGAAATAAATCTTTTCAAAATTGAAAAGAATAGTGGTTCTCCAAACTTCTGGGACTGGATGATGTCTTGGACGTAACCATGTGAAAATTCATGGTTTGCTAATTTATCCAGTATCTTTCAATCATTAAGATTGAGGCCATGAGGTCGCATCGATCCGAGCACCCATCGATGAGCCCGTTTGGACTGCTGCAACACTCTGTCATTGCTCCGCTGTGGTTCTTTAGGACCTTCACTCCGAAGCAGTCGTTGAAAGTAAAATGTCCCAGGCATTTGTAGGAGTGGGAGGTATTTGGTGAGGTGAAGTGTGAGTCCTCAACAACGACTTCATACAGCTTGCACCTTGGACGCCCACATCGACGTAGTCCAGGCTGCTGCGCTCCTAAGGATTGAACTCGTGGACGTTTGTGTGACAAAATTCCACCCAGATTCTGGTCTTGTCTATACGTCACTTGAGGCACGTTCTTGAATCAATCACGAGTCAGGGGACTGCAAGTCAGAATCGGTTGGAGGATCCCATTCATCTTCTGAATTCCGAAGAAGAACGTTATGACCAGAGGAACTCGGTCTATTTGCGGTCGTGATCTTCGCCGGTATTTCACAGGAGCTGGAATCACTCTTCCACCGACAATTCGTCTCGGGTATCCTCTCTCTATCAATTGATCTCCAATCACTGACAAATAATCTTCCAACACAGAAGATAGAGGAGATTATTACAAATTTAGTGGCCTCTAATGGACAATGACCTTGGTATAGTTCTCTTTGTTTATAGAGGATGACACCTATCGTAATGTAAGTAAAGCTGTTTGTTCGTGGATTTTACATGTACACTAGCTGTGACGCTTTCATTGAGCATTGAAATGTCCACACCGAAGAAAATTGCCCTTGACTTTGAATATGACCACTTAACGTAACAGAGAAGCTGGAGTTGAGGTCCCTGAAAAAAGACTCGAGTTCCTCTTCAGTATGCGACCATATGAGGAAAATGTCCTCAATGAACCACTTCCATATTAACGGGATTCTTTCTCTCGATGCTAGAAGTTTATTCTCCAAATCAGTCATAAACAAATTCGAGTCCCCATCTTCTCTTCTGTAGGTAGAATTGGTCCGCGATTTTGAAAACATTAATCGAAGTTGGTAGATGGAACTTTTAATTCAGAACGTATCTCCAGAAAGTGGGTGAGGACAGCCAATCCTTCGTGGTGAGGAATTTCTGTACATAAAGAATTCACATCTATGGTGGCAAAAATCAAACCTGTTGCGATCGTGATTTCTCTCAGTAAAATCAAAAAATATTGTGTGTCCTTGACGAAAGATGGCTGGCATTGTAGAGGGGTTGAGGTTGGGAGTCTACATGTGCAGGAACGTTAACAAGGTAACCACATTTCTCCACGGCAAACAATCTCTCCACATCAAGTTAAAATTTCCCATTTCAATTATTTTTTTCGTACTTTGAGAAAGGCTAAAAGCCGAAATACAAAAATTAGTATTGTTGTGTGGATTATTGTTGATAAAAGTTTGTACATTTACATATATATAAATAATGAACAAAAAACTCTTACTTAATCAGCCCTTCAGATACTAGAGCCTTGAATAAACAATTAGATGTTCTTAAAATGAAGTATTCATTTATTAAGGTGGTCTGTCTGATCGCATTTAGATGAGCTACTGGCGATTACGACGTTGTTGCTGGTTCATACATCACGTGTGTAGCCGTTAAATCTATTAGGTATAAGACGACAAAATACTAACATACAACTTTTTCGAAGAAATGCCAACGTTTATGCAATGGTTTTTTGAAAATTATTATTTTTTTACAAGTATTATTTTTTTACAAGCACACAGAAGCAAAGTGGTATTGATAGGTTACATGTTGCTTTAGATGTAAGAAGAACACAATCTTTTTGTTCATCCGCTGCATGGCAATGTTGAAGACACTAGATTACTATCATTCCTCAGAATGGATGATCCTAAGTTATTATGAACCCCGCAGTATATCAGAAGTTCATTAAGAACTTAGCATATCGTGGGCAATGGTTTACATTAATCTAAATCAGATGCAGATACAGAGAGTATTAAATAATATAACGATAAATAATATATTATTGATTCATTAAAATAAATTAAACATTTAATAATAGTAAATAAGCAATTTTTGTTTGTTGGTGTTACAGATATACCGAATTATGTGAACCTTTATAATTAAGTTTCTAATGACTATGGTAGATTCTCATAATCGAAAATGTCCGAGATAGGCTGGAGAGTGCCAGCATTGTGAATTGGGATAAGAAAGTTGGGAGAAGAACCATAGGATTTTGGGGTAGGCCACTGCTTTCGGGGGGGAGCTAACGGAACGGCTGGGCTTGGGGTGGCTTGGCGAATATATATACGAAAAAGACCGTTGAGCCGGAGGTGGCGCATGTCCGCTTTCCTGCCTCCCGCCGCCACCAGCCAGTTCGCGTTTTGGGTTCGCGAGTACCGGGAGGTAATAGAACACGCATCGTGATCGTACTTGCTTACGCGAAACCACGCTGCCGCAGAGGACTCTCCCGTAGGGGTGTCCTGTTGAGTGAATCAGCCTGTCATGTGAATCCCTGTGTGAAGCCGAAGATTATGGGAATGCTGCTAGACGTCATGTTTGTTCTCATCATCATCTATTCTGCTCCACTAACCATCGTTCAAGGTAGGTACATAGCAACTTCTAACATTGAATAATTTAATGACAATCAATCTGAACTTGAAAAGCCAAAAGGTCACTGTATGGTTCCAACAGGTACGAACGACAAACCCCCCAATAATGGTCAAGGCTGGTGGTAGTGACGGAAAATGAACTGGTTGAAAATGACAAAATTAAGTTTGGGTATTTCATTTTGGCACAATATTATTATAATTCCGCGTTTTTTGTTGTTCGAAACTTCAGAACTCTTGCTGGAGAAACCAATCATTGCATAGTTTTATATTTTATAGTTTCAAGCACATAGGAAGTAATCAGTTCTGCGACTGTCATTGATAAATCTACTGTGGTCAGTGACATGTCTAGGTTGAAGTGAAACTTAGTGAACACATTCTGCCAGGAAAGTTTCATAGTGTTATTTTAAACAGAGGGTAAAAAAAAGTATTTGAGTTATTTGACTGTTTATTCTTATACATTTATAAATAACAACAAGACTACCAACAACACCATTCGTAAGTAGGTACATTCTATGCAGGAAGTAGAGCCATATTATCATTAGTACTGTTATGTCTTTCAAAAGCATCATTTGCGGTGTACTGAAAACAATGGGCTTAAGGTATGGGTTGTATCAAGCGGAATGTAACACAGAATGATTCCATAGTAAAAAGTTTCCTGTTTCATAATAAAGAGGTTTTTAAACGATTTTATCAGATGCATTTTAATTTGCATGGTTCGTTCAAATCTGAACCAAATCTTCCTTTACCGTATGTTAGTAAGATCCTGAATGTAGATAACTGATGTTATGTTGAAGAAATTAAGCCGTGGACTGAGGAGGCATATCGTGAGTGGCACGAAAAGTCTTAAATCATGATTGTAACTGATAATATTCGCTGTGTACGACATCTTCAAATCCGTTTTTTCATTTGATTGCATGATTATATTTATTCATGCTTTGTGATTGGAGTTCGTTCTTAGGCATCTACTTTGCATTCGTGTTTTTAATGTCATGTCCTAGCTTGTAGGTAAAGTTTTGTTCTGTCTAAAAGACTCGTTCCAAAAGTTCTTTATAAATTGGGAAAAAACTACGGTCAGAGCAAAACACATATCGACTGAAAGTTGAGGCGTGGGCAGTCTGAATCAGATTTCTTCCATACGGCATGGCACATGCCAATCTTCACATGGGCATCTAGTTTCAGGTTGTCGAGAAATGAATGTCTATTTGACTCTTTTTTCCAACACGTGACCTAAATGGGATTGGTCTCCGACTAAGTGATCGTTGTATATTCAAAACTGCAGTCTTCGTTCACCGTAAGCTTCCATCGTTTTCAAAAATTTGAAAATTAAGTGATTTAGTTTTCTTTTTTTCAAAATTTGTACGAAGAAAAGAAATTGTTCTATGGCGCGTAGTAAGTGCTATCCACACCTACTTTTCTATTTTGAACTAGAACCACAAATTCAATTTCAAATCTAGAATCTATGTAAAATTTCATAAAACAATAACCCGATATTTAAATTTTGCTGTGTATATTTCGTAAGAAACGTTATGGCTCAAGTTTGTGTAGTTTTTAATAAGATTCGTCTCAACCAATAGTCCAATTTATAAGCAGCTGTTTTAGCCTCTGTTTACATTGCTTTGATCTTGATTAATGTTCGATCTCGGTCCTCAGCAATGAGTTGTTATATTCTCCGTCTCCTCCTTTATATACCTTATTTTGAAGACTAAGAAATCGAACTATGACAGACAAAAAAGTCTGCGGTAGTATACGTCTTTTATAAATCTTCAATAGTATTTGCCTGACTATTTCAATTAAGGCACAGTAACAATTTTTTTAAATATTATTAAATGCGGGTCTAATCGAATAGAGATATTGGAAGCATATAGCACCCCGGAGCCAGATATGAACGCTGCAGATGGAACCCCTGGAGGGCGAGCGGGAACTAACGGACAGCAGGGAACTCGTCTGTATCGTTCCTTTTTTTCAACATAATGCTTCTGAGTAATTATGACGTAAGTTAGAACAAAGGGGGGTTCGTCAAACACTTTTCCCACCTTCTATCTTGTTAGTTTTAAGGACCACCTGGGAAGCCTGTGGAATAATTTGTGTAATCATTTTTCGCCTTCCTAAAACCAGGAAAGGGTTTACAATCACCCTCGAGACACAGGGCTCCACGAGGCATAGACAAATGTAAAATAGTAGTTTCCTCAATAAACTATCTCATAAAGACGGACACCAAAACCGTATTGATCATTTCATCGACTCTCGATCTAATCCTTTGCACTAGCCTTGAATAGGTGAACAGGTAAAGACTTGACTTATGTCCACCTAAATTGGTGATTTTGCCCACTGTGCGGCGTCCATGGTTACATAGGGTGAGGAAGGTAGACGTACCAGAGGTGGGAAGATCTGACGATATTGATATAAATCTTCAGCTTTTCAAATAGTTTTCTAATTAAGATTGATCATGTACCAAAAGTGAGCGATTCAGGACATATAGTCGTTGTGGTAAAGCGATCACATCGAACAGTAGCTCCAACAACAATTTCTCGTTTTTGAAGGATTTAATCAAATTATTTTGGATGATTTGTTCGTTAAACTTCGCCGAGAAACTGATTATGTTGAGGGTGTCCGACGTGTGTGCTGTTTTTCTGACGAAGTTTTGACTGAGTTGATTGAATCATGGGTCAGAAATATCCCCTACTAGCGGTAACCTTCCCACCCTCCATCAGGCGCGGATGAAACCGTGGGAGGCTGTCCCTTACGGCGTCGGTCGCTGGAACGTCTGCAGGTGTTGATAATAACAATAATGATACAATTATCTCCGGTACCTAACATTTGGGAACCTGGTGGTGTGTTGGCTTTCTCCCATTGCCTGGACGGCGCCGAGCATAATCTGCGATACGTGACGGAGTCAGTACAACGATAATGCCGGAGTAAAAGTGTCCCTCATGTTCAGTACACCTTGAAACCAACCATCTCTGAAACGTCAAAATGTTTTTCCGGATCCCCCTTCAAACACTCAAGTGAAGAGGATAAACAGTAACGAGACTATGATTTCTTTGGAGGATATGGACATTGTCATATCCAGATTTTCTCTAGTCATGGATATGAAACTAATCAGTTGTGAGATGATCTGAAACCAGATCTAATACGAGTCTGATGAAGATTATGTCGCTAAAATAAGCTTGTTAATTTCGGAGGTTCTAGATGTGACCCCTGACACCACATTCGAAGAAATTTCAACTTCTCAAGGGCTTCAATAAGCTGATAACATTGAAGTTTGGATACATGGGAGACGTCATGAAAACTCTTGAAAACAAAAATCAATTGACAATGACCGATTGTCGAGTGAACCGATGCTGTAAGAGAGTCTCGACGGTATCTCTTTCAGATTAAACGTGAGGTTGGTCGTTAAAGTCCTGGGCTAAGCGCTATAGTTCTAAAGGACATTCTTATAGCCGAAAATAAAATTTCCAGTTCATTTAGTTTATAGAGACACTGGACTACACCTCTAAAATCGTAGGGATCTAACCATGACAATACTGGTGGCAGCAGCAAATCCGGGACGGGTTGATCCTGCGACCTCATGATGTACGGATGTCTGTCGGAGATCGGATCGTTGCTTTCGTCCTCCTAATACTTATATCCTCGTTTATATTGTTGATGTTATGAATGTGTTTAAAAATATACATTAAGTCACCTGACACACTTTTCTTGACATTTCAAGAGATTTTCGAAGTTTTTGTGGGCTATAATTTAAAATGGGTGGAAGGTACTAGACATGGAATCTCACGGCGTACTTAGTTGTTACAAGTTTGCTGATTACGGCTCATTGAACACTGTAGTCGCTGAACTACTATAAATGAAGGAGGTTTTTGTTCCAATTCATCTTGACTGTCAACATTGGGATTTCGATCTTGATGTCCTTACTGAAGCCTTCCCGAGTAATTTTTTAACTGGAAAACATATCCCAAATGAAAATGCGAACAAAATAAATTAGTAAATGAATGAAGGGAGAAGAAAATAAATTGTTGTTCGCAGTGTGAGGTTTTCCCGGTTTCTCTTTTTCTTTTTGACCTCCCCAGGCTAATTCCTGCTTCATTTGTAAATCCAAATAAGCCCATCGCCATTGTACATCCTGTGATGCACATCGAAGATGCACGAATAATGGAAAAATAAAGCTCAGCTCTCAGCCATCATCTTACCTTCCCTTGTGGTTGGTCCACCTCTCGCTTATTCGCTAACGTTTTGAGGAATACCACCGTCTTAGGGGCACACGCACGGAGCACATTAGCGGTGCAAAGGAGGCGTGTTGCTCTTCACATGCCGGCAGATATATTCTCTTCTTTCCTTCTTCAACTCCTGAGAGAACTGCTACCACGGGGTGGGAAACTTAAAAGGGAGCATCAGTGTCAATGACTAGGGTATCGACAAATTATTGCCTCTTTGGTTTCTACACCCTGCGACAAGCAAGACAGGAAGTCCTGGACAGGTCTTTGAAGGTTCTCTAATCACTGGCTCCTTGACACAGTTTCCACAAGCCGATATCATCAGCACACTCAGTAGACCTCTCACTTCATTGTGCCTTCTTGTAAAAAGTCATGTATGTTCTGCAACTGAGGGAGTGTTCAAGGGAAAAATCCCCATGACTCATCAGAAAAAGCTTGTATATAAATGGGGCATTGTTTGTAACGCCAGCTAATGTGTCCTGGAAATTAAAAGGTCAAAGTAGTGATGTTTCAGAGGAACTTCTGAAAACCATCCCGAGGTCTTTAGCATAGAGGTCTTTGATATACGGACTAAGTCACTCGCGACGAAGTTGTGGAAACCCATTTCAAATAAAAACGGAGTAGGATAGAACGTTGTCTATATTTCCACGAAAGTAAAGAGTTACACGGTTATCATCATCAGTTCATGTTTGTTACTGATGATGACCTAACCGTCGAAATCGATTTAACAGTGTAACTCTTTACTTTCGTGGAAATATAGACAACGTTCTATCCTACTCCGTTTTTATTTGTCTTTGATATACGTGTTGTACCTATATACCTTTCATTGTTAAACTTCGTTAACGTTGACACAAGCCACCTCTTTTCAACCAATTTTTGACCTTTTTTTTTTTTTGGTTCGTGCTTTATGGTTTTAAGAAGGGTCAGGTGTTCATCAACGTCTAAGGGATGAAAAAAACTTTCAAAAAACCGTTTAAAATTGACGCATTTAGTGTTTGGTACAACCGACTTGTAGTTCTGACTGGTGCCAACCAAGCAAATCCTCCTGAGTTGACTGACAAACGCTTCCGCCCAATTTAGGGGGGATAAATATTGAGTTAATCAAATCTTTCATCGGCTGGTAATCCTCATCCATACTTTTGATTACTCTTTGAGCAAACTACCATTTGAATGAGTGATAGCCAAATTTTGGGCCTTACGCGAATGCTGATCCCACCAGTTCTTCACATCCACAATACTACTTTATGATAAGGAGTGGTCCTTATACCAGCATTCAGTCATTTTTTGGGTTTCAGTTCTTAGCTAATGGCTCAGAGACAAAGTGGATATACCATACACGTGTCAAGCAGGTGATACCGCCTCAAATTTATTTACTCCTCCTAATATTCGGTAGATCGACAATCCAATTACCAAAAGGCAAATGGTAGGCAGGACAGTTTCCTTCGTCTCTGGGATGACGTCTGTTATTTGTTATAAATGGAAGGGCTGTTGCGGGGGCTGATGGTGAGCTACCCTTTGTAGGTGGGTGTGGTTCAGTATGAGCTTCTTTGCAGGTGATGGATATATTCAGTGATTTCAAGATTGGGAGCGAAACTTTCTCTGACCATATGCCACTCATCGTTGAACTGTCAAGAGGTTAGTTGGTGTAGGAAGTAGAACTGGTGTTGCTCCTAAAGATACCATAGTGTGATCAAAATAACTAGCTTACTATAAGGCATAATTGGTTGAGTTGGTGGATGATATATCTCTGTCGGCGGCCTTGTACACTCAGGCTTTTAGGAAGTATCGGGCGAGCGGATGAGGAATCATCCGTTATCGCATACCGCCATACTAATGTGGAGCAAGTCCTGCTGTTTTTCTTTCTTTTTTTAATGCCCATTATTAGTTGTCCCATCAACACTAAAAATTATGCAGTTTATCTTGAGGCTAGCCCGGATCCTAACCTTGCCCACCCAATCACCCTGACCCGAAGGTGTCTGTGACCAGGTTCCCAAGTTTGGTTGCTGGAGCGCAGCCTTGGTGAGAACTCTCCTCCTGAGAAGAGGTAGGTTCGCTGAAACGGAAAGAGAATAGGTTGGCACTGACCAAGTTTTGTGAATTAGCCTGAAGATACTGGTGGGTGGTACATCAATTGAACTGGTAGAAATATATAAAGGTTTATTCAATTTGAAAAAAACAAAAAAAAAAAAAAAAAACAGGAGAATATAGCATGTTACAGGTTCATAGGCTCTAAACGTGTGACCCTCTCTGGTAGAAGTTTATTTCACGGTTATTTTAGTCAGAACACATTTCTTTCTTTCTTTTCTATCTGAATTGTTTGCAAAACATAAAATATGTAAAACCTCATTGTGTACAGCCCTGTCTCGATTACACTCCGACAGACGGACAATCTAAAGTCTCCGTCGTATAACTCACATATTTCTGATCAAATAATATTCCTAATAATTAGTATTAATTTCAAACAAAAATGACAAGATTTGCGACGTAGTCCAATTCCACAACTTAATTCTCCCTTCTTGATGAATTCAAGGGTAATTATTTTCTGTGAACAAGTGTCATTGATACATACATTATAAGACAAATAAAAAATAAAATAAAAAATTGAAAAAAAATTTAATTTTATTAATTTTCAAAAAATTGTAAGAGGAATAAGTTTAATTTCAGCCTTTAGCAAATATTCATAGTTTTTATTAACAAAATTGTCACAGAATCAGAGTTACAGTTTCGTGCATTCACGCTGGAGTAGAATTTGGATTTGCTTCCCTCTCTTCAACGTTGGGTCAACATGGACAAATTAACAAAATTTATATTCTGATGTAATCATTATGGCAATAATATATTATGTTGATAATATATGCATATATAATACATACATAGATTACATAATACTAATTACATTATGTAAATAATGTTATTCTGTGATGATAAGAATAAAAGTATTTACCTATTTCTTTACCAATTGAAGAAAACGTTTTTCAAATTTATAAAACTAAATTAATTAAAAAAATAAATGAATTAGAAATTTGTTTAAACGAGTAAACATTCCAAAGATATTCATAATATTTAATTACAGAATAGTCCGAGAAGATACTCTATAATTTTGTCTGATCATACTGGCAGACCCGGCTGGATTCACAGCGACATTAGCAAAATCCTATAAGTTTCGGTATGAATTCGGTTAATAAATCAAATGAACTTCTTGTCTCCGGAGTTCAAATACTGCTCGTGCACAGAAACTCATAACATTTATGTTAATTCGGTGTTTTCTAAATCGCATTCCAACTTGAAAAGTTCAACCTTTTTCGCTGATTCCGAACATCGATTTCCCTCAAGCAATTTCAACATATACTTCCGAACCGCTTGCGGCTGCGGGAGAAAAAATGAGTATTTTTGTGAATTTTTATAACCTATCTGAATTCCACTAACGATTCAGCATCAGGAACTAGCACAAAATATAGACAACTTCAACTATCATTGAAAGCAGCAACAGAAGAACGAACGTTTTTCTCGCTTTTAGGATTGGAGTAAGTTACTTATACTTATTTGCTATTCTCTCTATACCAGGACTGTATCGGCTTACTCCTACCTTTTTTCCTTTTTTGGTACAAAGCAAACACACGGCTGTTCAATTAAAGTTGCATGTAGCCTCCCAGTCGTAGGAATTGAATTAGATTCCAAAAGATCCCATGAGAACTTGGCTTTGTTGAATATCTGTACTAATTTTGAAACGCGTAAGATAAATCAAATAGATGCTGACGGTTGAGAGATCTGTCAAAATTTGTCAACCCTTATCATACTTAATTTTTTGTTTAAATGGTATACAATTAATTTACTATTTAATAGTTATTATTTATTATTTAATAATAACTAACCACATTGCCGATGTCTTGTCCAAGTGTCAGAATTTGCAGGTTTGTAAGTCAATAACAATTGCTTCCGAGTCTACCAAGGTAGCGGAAGCATTGTTTTCACTTTCGGAATGTGAAAATTTTTTTGTCTCCAAAATCAAAAATTCCACTCGCATTTCGCGTTTTAGACCTTTCTGAACAATTTTGGTTCCGTGTCTGTCTGTGTGTCTGTCTGTCAGCAAATCCTTGTTACGGACAAAACTACACGAAGTTATAGTCCGATTTTGATGAAATTTTCAGGGATTGTGCGGGTTGTTGTGTAGATGGTCAATGGTAGCCTCTGCGCATATGAAATCTTTGTTACATGACTTGACCCGATGACGGATCAATAGCATGACCCCCGGATCAATGGTAGCTCTGCGCATGCGCAAACGTGAAATCCTTGCCACAAGCATAACACCGGGAGTTCTTGACCGATTTCGATGAAATTTTCAAGGATTGTTCGGACTTATTAGGTATACTTTATAGTTTGTTCAATAGTTGAACATGCCTACCTTTATTTTCTCAAGTTACGCTCCTGCATAACAATAAATTTACCCTAATTCAACATTTACTTCGCCTAATTGAACGAAGTTCTTTAGTCAATAATAATTTTCAATGATCTATACAGTCATGTTATGGATACGAGGAAGCTATGTGCCACACCCACTTGTTTTGTTTGTATGTTATAAAAATTAATTGTAGGAAAGAAAGATAAAATGTGAACAATATCCTACACTTGTATGCGTTCCGCTTAACATTTATCTTAAATCGTATGTACTTGTAACTAACTCCAACCCCAGTACAAGAAACTTTTCTTTTTGGGGTTGTTGCATTTGGTAAATGCGATGTGATTTATAAATGTCTGTTATATAAATAAATGCAATATTAATTTTAAAAAATCACGTTTTTAACGTTTCATTTTGTTGAAGTTATCAGAATCTTTGAAATTTTCGTACTTTAAGTTTTTGAAACATCATTCAATTGAAAATCATTGAAAAAAAACCACGAAGGCAATTTCAACGAAGAACGGTAAATCTCGACAGAAGCGGGTTAACCTACAAAGTGTCCGCCGTTAACGTTACAAAGTGTAACGTAAACAAATGTTAACTGGATTGCGCGGCATAAGAGCGATTTGAAAGTCACACCACGCGGCACGAGGGTTGCGGCACAAACTCAACTAGCGCGGTACCGCGCTTTTACGTATGACAATTCCGTAGAACAGCATAGTTTGATCGCTTATAGAACAGATCGCTTATAGAACAGATCGCGTTGGTGGCCCGCTCCCTCGCGTTCGTTTTTCACATATGACCCTGACGCGTCTGTGGCGACTTCTTCATGTAGGTACATACACAGGCGCGCCGCGCTGTGGGAGAGTTTTCTCTCAAGGGGCGCGGCGCGGGAGGAGGCCAGCGGCGCGGCAGGCGCCCAGCGCCCCTGTAGTACAGGGCCTGTACCTATACTATTGCCCATATAGGAGCGAGCCCCTACCGCAGGAACGAAAACCCCTTCCCCGCCATCAGGTGGCAACACCGCAGCGGACCCTTTAACTCGGCTGACTTTCCCTCATTAGCAGCAGTAAAAGCCCCTTTCAATCCCCCCCCCCCTCTCTTGACGCAAGACGTTTTAGTTGTTTTTGTTGGAAAATGTTATTTTTTGTAAGATTCAAAATGTTCTCATCGTTCTGAGGAAAACAAGTCTAAATGTCATATAAATCGGTTCAGCACCTTATCAAACAAGTGTGTGGCCGTATTGCAAAAGTGTAATAAATTGCAAATAGTAGAAATTCAAATCATGAACGCAAGCCAATTGAATAATAAACCCAAGTGAAAGAATTTGAAGCGTTTTTTTATTGAACCTCAATACCCCCCCCCCCCCCAATAAAAACATCATAATCATAAAACATAATTTATCAAGTCCTTTAGCACTCGTATTGCGTTAAAACTTCCCCAAATCCAAATTTAAACGATGTAGCCAGAGGTAGACTGATGTAGAGGAGGCACACAAATATAATCAACTGATCAATCCAAATAGGTGTTTTGGTTGAGAACCGATTTACGTGGTCCATGCATATCTCCTGAAATTCAATAATCGCTCCATCACCTGTAAAACACGCAAACTCCAAAGCTTAGCAGAAATTCAAATCATGAATGCAACTCAAATGAATAAAATTTAATAATAAACCCCACTGAAAGAATTTGCAGTGAGCGTGTTTCACAGGTGATAGAGCGATTATTGAATTTCAGGAGATACACAAATATGATCTACTGATCAATCCAAATAGGTATTTTGGTTGAGAACAGATTTACGTGCTCTAAGCATATCTCCTGAAATTCAATGATCGCTCTATCACCTGTGAAACACGCACACTCCGAAGCTTGGTACAGATTGTAATCATGAACGCA
>JAVIWC010001683.1:0-29736 GCA_031894815.1 Creontiades dilutus | reverse complement strand
TCTGAAACCGCATGAGCTTGTGTAGGAAGTGAATGTGAACGTTTCACATTCTTTTATGTTCCTTATATCCAGGACAATTTGCTTTAGTAATATAATTCGGATTTATATTATCAATGAAATTACACGGTACAATAAAAGCTTATAACAAAAATAGAATAAAATAAAGAATATAGAAGAGCTATACCGAATTTTAAACAAAGCTTACAACTTATTTGTTTCGAGCTAGTGTGATATCTGCCTTCTTATTCATCCAAATAGAAACGTAATGGGGTTTTCTTACAGGAGAATACAGTTTGAGGGTCAGCTTCGGAACCTCCGAGTTTCTTTTGTCCGACCGAGGGCGTCAGTAAGGAGGGAGCGGTTCTATCGTTGTTTTGGTTATTCTACCAGCGCGTGGGTGAGAGGTATCTTGTCACCCCTTTTAGCAAGAGTCGGCTATCAATGTCACACGTCCTTCGCTTGGAAAAACCCCCGAGGGTCCACCAAAGCCGTCGTTTTCCCTCTAGCCGTTTTGTCATCAGCTCGTGGGACGCCTGGATGGCCATAGAGTTTTGAATACGTAATGCATTTTATACAGAGTGGATTCGGCTGAGTATGACAAAACGAAATTGGGTGAACGTGTATGTCAAAAGAAACAATATACCACCAACCGCACCTTTCTTAGTAATCCTGAGATATGATTTTTCAAGGTTTTTTTTTTAAAATGAGAAATCCAAGTTTTTTGCCATAAAAACCTTCGTTCTCCACTTTTTTTTGTTAATTCTATATTTGTATAGTCTTTCGACGTTTCAAAGAGTAGCTTTAACTACTAGGTACAAGTCGGAAAAAGTGATAAAAGTAAAATTGACACTGCTTTAGGTACATTAAACTCTTAAATTATTGGAAAGGTAAATACAGTGAAAAGAAAAAAACGTACAGGTGCTTGAGTGCTAAGGGTAAACAAATAGACATAGAGTTTCCACCGGAAAATGATACTTTGTTTGTAAGAAGAGTGAGGCACAGCGAAAACAATAATGATAGGAAAATGTTTTTTATCCAGTGGCTCACATCAATCACTTCTTGCAGAAGTAAATATAAACTTGGCTTGTTCCTTTGTTGGCAAGTTGAGTATAGACAGGAAATCGCCTAACGACAAAGTGTCAGTTTCAAAATAGGACAACCTCTCACCCCTAAAACGTGAACAATCGCAAATGCAGCGAATGAGAGATTTGGGCACTCCATCCCCACATGATACATCTCTATCTCTATGCTAAGAATCACACTGTTGGAGGTTTAGAGGCTTCTATATCCCCCTTCAGCAGGTTTGCCAGGAACACCACATCCGTCTCAGCTCGTCGACTGGGACAACATGAAACAAGATACCCCACATTACCAGGATGTCCAAATCCCTAAAATCCTTATTCCTCCCCCCCTGGACCCAAAATGGAGTCTTTGTACGAAATTCCAGCTTTTTTTCAGTCAGTTCTAACCTAAAAGTGGATATTGTAGATTTAGAAACTACTCAGCTCGAAAAGTAAATAAGAACGAAGTTTGACAGCGGGATTTTGGGTGTAACGAAGTTTTTTGATGAAGTCACACAGACTTTTTGTTAACATTAATAAGCAAAACCAGGAATTTCTGCATGCTATTAGGCACCTTTTTCAATTATGGACATCGTTTTTTCGTTACTTTTTTGCCAGTATAGGTCAGAGGCTGTAAATTTCGAGGGATGCTAAGCTCAAGTCAGCAGTAGTATTTTTGGATCTCAAGAAAGCGTTTGATTCCATTGACAGGACCACACTGCTCAGCCGTCTGGAGGAGGTCGGTGTGGTGGATACCAGCCTAGATGGGTTTACCAGCTATCTATCTGACCATACCCAATATGTCACAATTAGAGGAGTAGATAGTGATGGGAAGTCGATCGGTTACAGTATGATCCAAGGTACTACCTTGGGTCCGATGTTATTCTTAATTTATATCAACTCCCTGGCTTCCTTGAGTTCCTTGGATAATATTTTTCTGTTCGCTGACGATACCGTAATAATGGTGTCTGGTCGCACTTGGGAGGATGTGTATGACAAAATTAAGAAGCTGCTGAATAAAATTGATGGGTGGCTACGGGAGTTCCCTCACGTTGAATGCGGAGAAATACATGCTCATCGGTGGAAGCAGTAATGCTGATTGCGGCATTTTGAAACTCAATCCTTGTGTCCCGGGAAAGTCTTGTGACTGTGTTCAACTTGAAAAGGTTATCAAGTTTAAGTACCTTGGTGTCATCCTGGACTCGGCCCTCATATGGGATCAACATATTAATTACCTTTACTCCAAACTCTGAAAGTTTGTATACATATTTTATCATGTAAAGTCTATTTTGTCAACAGAACGGTTGAAATTAGTGTAAATATCCCTTCTTCAGTCTGTAGTGCAGTATGGCTTATTGGTTTGGGGTGGAGCTTTCTCGAGCCACTTGAGTAAACTGATAACTCTACAAAAAGCTATTCTGAAGCTGATGCTGTCGAAACACAAGCGTTTTTCGAGAGTGCTTCCCTACCGGGAGGCCAAGGTGTTCACCTTTCGCCAATTATTTGTTAAGGTCCTCGTTCTCTTTTTCATAAGAATCCCTCTATTCTAGATAAACCCTATGGTCATCAACATTCAACGCGTTTCCAACTTCTCCAAAATGTTGTTAACCCGAAAATTTCGTTGACCCTTTATTCTAGGAGCCTCCAATATTTAATTTATTTACTTCCGGCTAATTTAAAGACTGTTGATCACATCCCACGTTCTGTTTTAAAAAAAATTAATGTTTACTTGTATTATACTGGAAGCATGGAAAATGTTTTTTATAGAAAATTATATATATTTTTTTTTTTTACAACTTGAACTGTAGAACGACTAATTGAGTAATTCCTGGGATACGAGATTTTCTTCTTAAACATCTTGTTGTTTCCAAGGCATGAAATGATAAAGAACAAATTAATAACATAATGTGAGTGACTTCTAACAACTTGGCTAATTAATTTGGGTCCAGAAAATGTGGAAGAGCTATTGACGACCATGTATAGTGAATAAGTAGAAGAGACTGTTTTTTTTTTCACTCTTTTTGTTATAAAAACGAAGGAAATTTAAGATTTTGTTTAAAGGAGCAAGTAGAAATTATTGGTATTAGTTCTACAACTCTAGCTCGCCAACAATGGCACTGCCTAAAGGTGGTCTATATTATTCTGTAAATGTATTTATTTTTTCTTTATTTTTTGTTAATATTGAATTGTTAGTTATTGTTATTCTATTTTTTATAGGCGCCATGTTTTTATTTTTTTTTTTTTTATTGAATAAATCTCTCTCTCTCTCTCTCTCTCTCTCTCTCTCTCTCTCTCTCTCTCTCTCTCTCTCTCTCTCTCTCTCTCTCTCTCTCTCTCTCTCTCTCTCTCTCTCTCTCTCTCTCTCTTTCTCTTTCTCTCAGGTACTAGTATTATGGTTTGTGAGGCCCTAGGAGTGCTAGTGACGCGGTCACACGCTTCTCTCCTCGGTCTCTCCTATAGAATTTGCCGCGGATTCCAAGCGGATGCCGGGCATCTTCTCCGATAGATTTTTGGCGACGTTTTTCGCGTAGGAGGCGGTAGGATAAATGATGTCTTCCGAATGAGTTGTTCGGGCGCCGTTTAGAAGATGTTATCTTTCCTCTTCCTCGGCCATGCACATTATCAACCGTCATCGCTCATCTCCCACAACGTTCTCTCTTGCCTTCGAGATGCACTTTAGCTTCTTAATATTACACAACTCTACGTGATGTTTGGTGTTTGAAAACTACCACGCATTTTCAAATGAATTTTTTTGGCCCAGATTTAAATCATAGTAATCTTATGTCTATAACGTATAGTTTTTGTGGAAATCTGCATTCCTGATGTTTAAAACTGGGGAAATGGCTCCATACGGTTGCGGGGAGGTTCGGTTGCCTTCTTGTAGTGACGTCACTGAAGGCCGTTTGGAATCCCGACTTATTTCCCGACGTGGCGGGGGAAAAGTTACCAAAAAATCTCTATTGACTTATTTGCCTTCGTGGCAGGTGCAGACTTAAAGATAGTTTGATAATGTTGGGACGATCACGGGATACTGATGACTCGTGGTCCAAATCGGCGAGTATCTCGAGTCGTAGAAACGAATAGGTTGCGGGGAGAAATGGCGTCGATCGCGTGAAGTTTCGTAGTGATGGGCGAAGCGGTGGCGTGAATTGAGTTGGCGAAAGGAGAAGAAGGGGGTTGGAAGCTGGAGATAAGGAAGCCGCACAAGCCGGCGATGGGGCTTGCACTCGGTGAACCCGAGCAACAAACAAAGTTGCGAAGCAGAAAAATAAACAAAACACTTGGAAGGTGATGAGAAATCTTGTGAGCACTTGCGTGAACATGTACATAACAGTAAAACCTGACTGTCTATGTCTTCCCAAGTGGTCTTGATGAAAATTTTTGCATCCTGCTAGCCGAATCCCTTTCTTCGTCCAGTCCTGTCTCCTCAGTATCTTCTTCATCATCATCCATCTTAGCACGGACACAGGCACCTGTCAAAGATTTCGTCTTCCAGTTTCATCTTGGAAGTCATTCTCTACACTATTTTGTCTATTACGATTGTTTTTTCCAACCATTCGCGCCTATAGAGAATTAGTAGACTTCGAGTTGGAATCCAGAATAAAACCAATTTCATTTATTCATAATATCGTACCAACGATGGGTGAAACTTATCTCCCGCTTCCATAGTGTCTGTAATAATCGCACAGATAGCAATAAAACGGATTTCCATTTAGAAAATATTTTAAAAGTTTCATTTTGAATTCTAACAGCTTCTATTGCAATGAAAGGTCGCTAAAAGGAGATTGTCGAGACGTTAAGTTCCGCGACAATTGGACATCCATCTGCCGGTAACAGAGGCGATGTTTCAACTGTTTCACTTACAATGTAGTGGGTACGGGACAATTAATCACCTCGGCAGATGGCGTAGGCGACAACACAATAGCTGCGGGTTTGCGGTGCGTTCGGCTTGAGAGTCTGAAATCCTCGATACAATTTGCTGCTGATGAATGCACGAGCGGTAGCTGAATTCAGGGAGGGGACTTCGAACGAGCACAATGGAAGGTACTTAGCTACACTCTCAGACTTTGCTTGCGTTTGCAGAAGTGTGCAAAAACGGCCGCGAACTTTCAACTAGGAGCGCTATCAAACTTTTCTCAGATGAACCCAGTAAAGAATGATTATTCTCGCGCTCATTCGTACTTTAAAGGTAGACCAACCATTCACCAGAGCAGCTGGAAGTTTGGTTCCACCAAAAAGTAAGCTAGAGCCGATTTTACAAACAATCCCTAACCATGGTTTGATTTGAACGTGGTGATTTAAAACAAACTGGTTTCACAAACGTAATCATTGGTTACACTGTTACCAGTAAACCTCAATTTACAGGGTTTCCATAAAACGTCGATTTAAAGTTTAGACGTTGAGTTATCCAACATGAAGATGGCCCGCAAAATGTTGATGATAACGAGACGACAGTAATAACGTAGGTAACCAAAGGGATCATGTCCATTTCGTTCTTTCCCGTTTTTGTTCAATTACTGTTTTGCTTTACTGCTTGCTACTTTTCTTACTTTTCCCCTTCTTTTCTGTTTTAGTTAAAAGTATTGTTTATGTTTAAAGTTCTTTGTTAACACTGTTTTTGTTATATGCCGCCTAGTCACGGCCAGAGACGGAGGGATTTCTCGCAACCGAAAACGTGAACCGAAATTTGAGAATTCGTAAGTCTTGTCTAGTCAAAAATATGGATATCTTTTTTAATTTATTCGATTACACTGTAAAGAGACTGATATTTGAGGTAACTTATTTATGCGCGCCTACTATCAATTCTGGCACTATATGCACAATTGTTTTTATTGAAACTAGAGAAAGTGAACGTCGCAACGGGGTATTTCAATATTTTGTATGTCACCATTGACGAGCTTGAAATCCGAATTGTAAAATCTACATCAAACTCGTGCTCAAGTAGCCATGCTATAATGTGGCTCATCTCTTGGCACTAGGTTAATTAGACAAAATAATCAATGAAACCAATAAAACCAATAGTTAGAAAAACACTAATAAAGTATATTGCTAATTTTTAGCAGTACCATTAATCAGTAACAGAAATACTACAATGAAACGTAAAGCAGCAAAACAGGATGCGAACTAAGATGGTGGACAAATAACTGACATTAATCGTTGTTTAGGACGCTAACCACTCAAATTCGGTCGGTTAGTTATTGATCATAGATTTAGTGAGTTTAGTTGTTGGTTTATCTGAAGCTGAATTGGTGAAACTGAACATCTTTGATTGAGAAGCTGAGATCTCCGGTTTATTGAAAGAACGTTGAATAAAAACTTTGTAGTAACAGGCCCTTAGTTACTGCGGGATAAGCACCTCCAGCACCTTCATAACCTCCCTCCGACTCATCTTTTCTTGACTGCCAAGTCGTCAAAACGGGAAACTGAAAAAATTGGAATTTAAAACATTGAATTTCACACCCATTAACTTCAACATTTTCAGCTCTAAAATGAGATTTTTAAAGTCAGATGAGATGGGACTGGTCTCGAATCGAATCAGCGTCCGAAACTACATGAAAATGACGTCCTACTTGCCTACGTCAATAAAAACCTCGAAAAACCACGTTTTTCGTACATGACAACTGTATGTGTGACACGGTCAGGCTGTCTGGAGGTTAGGACCAACTAGACCCCAAGTGAAGTCCATGTGAGAAAGAACGAATTTTTTACATTAATTCTGAGGCTTTTATTTTAGGCGGACCAAAAAAAGAGGTGAATCGAATGGTGTTACTTGCTGACATCTACAACCAACAAATACGGGCGAAAGTTCCGTTCTACCGTTTTTTACAGGGCATTCTCTGAGGTTTGTAAAACGGAGAGGTGATGGAATGGTATGTGGCCCCTTCCATGAGTTGAATGCGGATAATACCCGCAACACTCAGACAATGTTCCAGATGCTCCCGAGGCGGCGGCGGATTCAGGAATCGGGAAGGGCAACTTAACCAAATGCATCACATTTTCCAGGGTTATGGTGCACTTTCCCCCTTATTCGTTGGGGACAGGTTGTCCGAGCGAGCTAAGGCATCAGTCCTTTGGCTATTTACTATCAGTGGGAGTACTGATTAGCCCGGTTCGAATTCGGCAGGCACCAATGGTTAGGGCCAAAATCCTATCGTGTTCTATACCTGTCCTGTCGTTAGACAGTTCACCTCTGAACTCGATATCACGTGAATCCAAATCGCTCCCAACCCAGGGGCGTGAGGCAATGGGAAGCACGAGCGAAATCGTCAGACCTAGTTCCGATCCTCTTTAGAGGACTGCTGGCGACGTCCGCGAAATGAAATTCGACGTCCGTGAAATTCCTTGTTTACTTTACTTTGCTTACTACTTACTTATTCGTTGATCGCAGAGGTCTGCAAGTGTCACCATTCGATTCGGCTTGAAAAATTACGTAGATTCAAAGTTAATTACAAAGTTTAAACTATCAATTGTGGAGATCGTTTTTTCCTGAAATACATCGATTTTCGTTCCAAATACCACGTTTTTTTTGCATTCTAAAGCCATTTTCTCTCCATGTCGTTACTTTTATCTATTTTTGGCTCTACTGTTGGAAAGCTGATGAAACGTAGAGGTTTTTTACTGTACTTGCAAGCGACTGCTAGTTTTCTGATGGAGGGAGGTGGCAAAAACCCAAATTTATAGAATTTTTCCAAATTTTATACTTTCACCTGTTTTTTCGGTCTCTTAAGTCGCTAAAAAAATGTGATTTGGCATCAAGGAGATAGACAAATTTAATGCTCTTTTTAACGGTAACCTCATGTTTGAAAATACTCAAAGAATGAAGGAGTCATAGCCATTATTAGGAGATGAAATTTAAAACACGAAAGAAGCTCAAATTGTGCGAAAGAACGGATTTTTTACATCAACTCTAAGGGCTTTTTTGTATGGAGGAAGGACTCTCCCGATTTTGAATGAAACATTGCGGATTTTAAATATAACACTTGTTTGCTTCAGGATTACCAAGGTTTAGTATCGAAAATAATAAACCAAAACGACAACGGTTGTTCTTTATCATTCCCATTCTTTTTCCAACCTCCGATGGCGAGTCATCCCAGTCCGTGACCCTCATCAGCATAATGTTATCTAATTAGGCATCGCCCTTGCTCATTACTAGATTTACTTTTCATCTCCCTCCTCCCCTCTCAACTCAATATCCAACTGATTTATAGCATTTCCAAATCTAATTCAACATTTTCCAAACCAAATTCAACATTACAAACAGAATTTAACATTTTACAAACTAAATTAAACATTTTACAAACCAAATTCAACATTTTACAAAACAAATTCAACCTTTTACAAAACAACTTCAAAATTCATTGCATTTTGGTTTATTCTTCAATAATAAACCATTCTAATCGCTCTGGAAAAAAAAAAATTCTAACCCCCCCCCCTGAAAATTTCATGGTTTACGTTTCAAAGGGTGTAGAATCCAAATCTGCAATAAACAATTTTCCGTCCGTACGCCGTACGCACGATATATCCGAAATGGCTGGAGCAAAAGATCTGAAATTTTCAGGAAAAATCCATCTTGGCCCAACGACGCCCCAATTCTTGAGCCATCTCTCTCACTCAATTTAAAGTGCCCTTTAAGGGCTGTCAAGTTTTTGTAAAATCCCTAAAAACCTCAAAAAAGTCGGAGCGGCTTAAATTTGGACTCTTTTTGAAGAACATACCATGAGGAATCGAATGAGCCCTTCTCCAGGTTCGTAGCTCAAACCATTCCCGATGAACGGACCGATTTATGGTGTCAACATTTGCGTTTTTTGGTTTATTATTGTTTGTTTGTAACCTAGGGATGCCGATAGCGTCGAGTTGTAGTGAATGTAGTTATTGGAGTGAAAGCCGATGTGGATACTTGTAGTTTATAGGCGATACACGGGTTGAAGCATTCTGATATGTATGAAACGCTGATAATATATAGGTAAATATTATTACTGGGGATTATTATTCAATATTATTACTGGGGTAAATAAGTATTCTTTCACTCGGGTTTATTATTCAATTGGCTTGCGTTCATGATTTGAATCTGTACTAAGCTTCGGAGTGTGCCTCCGGAGTGTACGTGTTTCACAGGATAGAGCGATTATTGAATTTCAGGAGATATGCATCGAGCACGTAAATCTCTTCTCAACCAAAATACCTATTTTGATTGATCAGTTGATCATATTTGTGTGCCTCTTGAAATTCAATAATCGCTCTATCCTGTGAAACGCGCACACTCTACAGCTTAGTAGAAATTCAAAGTATGAACTCAAGCCAATTGAATAATAAACCCCAGTGAAAGAATTTGCAGCGTTTTTAACGAAATTTTAAGTACTAGTGTAAAGGTTAGCCGGCTGCCACCGTTGGTAGAAGAAGCAAAGGGTTCATGACAAAATTCGAGCAGTCATAGCCCAGAGCAGTTATTGTCGCTACTCCCCGTTCAGTTGCACGTGGTAAGACACGGTATCGTTCTTCGCTGAGAATATTCCTCACCACGGTCTTAATTTTAGAAAATGCACTCTCAGCTGGATTCAACATGGGGGAATAAGGTCGAAGAAACATTTGACTTATTCCATCGAATGCACTTGAATCAACCAGTTGTCAAATCCCGGTAGAGCGATGAATTTGCGCATTATCTATCACCAGTACGAATAATTCGTTTCATTATTCGTAATAAATAATTTTAACGAATTATTCGTTAAAAATGTAATGAATGTTGAATTTGTTTTGTAAAATGTTGAATTTGTTTTGTAAAATGTTGAATTTGGTTTGGAAAATGTTGAATTTGGTTTGGAAAATGTTGAATTAGATTTGGAAAAGCTATATATCTCGAATTAATTGCGAGTTGTAACAATGCGTGTTTGTTCAGTGCGAATCGATACCTCCATTAATCCCCTCATTATACCACCTAGTTTGGCAGATCGTTTGGTTCTTTTCAATCTATCGCGTCCAAGTACTGAGCGAGGGCCCCGAACGAGGTCAGGAGAATGTCAACGAGATATGCCCTGCTTCCAACTTCTCACATTCAAAGCCTTTTGAATCGTTTCGCCTCGTCAGCTCAACCAAACTTTCATTGTATTCATCTCATTTTTACCCGTAGCAGCAAGTTCCACGGGAGTTCTCAGACAGTTTCTATCAAGTTCTAGTCAAGTTTCTGAATGGTGTATTTATTCAAGAGGATGCTGTATAACCATACCTCCCTATTGCTTGAGAGCTCTACTTGTGGATTCAGGCTCGAAGCATCCGCACTGACAACGTTTACCCTAGACGCCACTCAAATCATCAAATTGCTATCATTAAACACATGTCGAGTTTCACTGGAAGCGATATTTTACGTCGCAGTTTTAGCTTGATTGCAAAGCTTTCCCATCTTAATAGATAACTTTGTGTTTCATATTGTTTCTGACATACCACGCTGTGGAATAAGCTTTTACTAGGATCTATTTAAAACTATATAAAACGAGAGAAGCATATCTGTCTGTCTGTGTAAGGTCGATTCACACCCAACCGGTTTGACCGATTTTGATGCAGGTTTTTGCAAAATGACCGCGAAGTTCCGGATAACATTTACGCTATAGTCAACCCCTGAAAACCTGACGACGTTGCTTTGGTATACAAGTTGGGAAAACTTAAAGGTGGAACTAAATGAAGAGGAATCTGACAATTCATCACAATCAAAATCATTGCAGTTACTTGGATTTTTTTTTATTATTCAATAATAAACCATTGTAATCGCTCTGGAAAAAAAAAAAATCTAACCCCCCTAAAATTTCATGGTTTACGTTTCAAAGGGTGTAGAATCCAAATCTGCAATAAAATTTTTCCCCGTCCGTCGTACGCCGTACGCAAGATATCTCCCAAACGGTGTGTTTGATCTGATTTTCAGAAAAATCCATGTTGATTTCCGACGACGCTTTCTTGAGCCAGCTCTCTCACTCAATTTAAAGTGCCCTATGATAAGGGCTGTCAAAATTCACTAAAAATCCTAAAAGCCTCAAAACAAGTCGAAGCGGCCTATCTCTATTTGAAGAACCCATGAGGAATCGAATGAGCCCTTACCCAGGTCCGTAACTCAAACCATTTCCGATGTATGGCCCGATTTATGGTGACAACATTGCATTTTTTGGTTTATTAATGTTTGTTTGTAAAGTGACGATAGCGTACAGTTGTCGAGAATGTGGTTAGGAGTGATAGCCGAATAGTTGTAGTTTATAGACGATAATTTATCGTGTTGCCATATGCATTCTGGTAAATATTATTAAATATTGTTGATAGACCACGTAAATCTGTTCTCAACCAAAACACCTATTTGGATTGATCAGTTGATAATATTTGTGTGCCTCCTCTACATCAGTTTGTCTTTGGCTACATCGTTAAAGTTGGATTTGGGGAAGTTTTAACTCAATACGAGTGCTAAAGGACTTGATAAATTATAGATGTTTTTAGTGGGGGGGGGGTATCAGGTTTAAATCGCTGCATTTTCACTGGGATTTATTATTCAATAGGCTTGCGTTCATGATAATTTCTACTAAGCTTTGGAGTGCGTGTTTCACAGGATAGAGCGATTATTAAATTTCAGGAGATTTGCATGGAGCACGTAAATCTGTTCTCAACCAAAATACCCATTTGGATTGATCAGTTGATCATATTTGTGTGCCTCCTGAAATTCAATAATCGCTCTATCCTGTGAAACACACACTCCAAAGCTTAGTAGAAATTCAAATCATGAACGCAAGCCAATTGAATAATAAACCCAGTGAAAGAATTTGCATCGTTTTTTTGTTCATTGTCAAATAATGTCTTTGGTAACTGTTGTAAACGTTTTTTGATAATTTAGCAGTCGGCATTTTGAAAGAAAACGGTTCCGAGCAGGCGGATGTCTAGGATCCGCCTCTTAATCAGGACTCTATCGCTCGGTGTAATACTTTAGCAAGATCGCACAACTAGACACTACAAAAAGGATGCTTGACGGAAGTCACGTTTGTGCATGCATGAGTTGAAGTCTTGATTTTTAAGGTTGAAACAATTGCCCAATTGTAGGAAATATCGTAAAAAAAGTATCGATTCTCGATTTTATTGTATGCACAAACATCGATTCTAAACATCGATGTTTTTACAAGAAAACGAAAAATCGAAAATCGATTGACCTTCCCTAGTATTGTGAACCTTCCATTTAATCCTCACGTGACCTGTCTCGAGGGAAATGTAAAAAACCTGTTCCCTTGTTGAAATTTCAGGAATGAACTTCCTTAATAACCTCCAGTTGTGAGACCAAAGATGAAGAACGCTCCGATATTCTCGGTGATGGGTGAAATTATCGATATAAATCGCGAAAATTTAAATTTTCAACGCTCGAGAAACCCATCAATGGGTGGGGTTTTCCGTAGCGTAGACAGAAAACCGATGTGATTGAAATAATGGACCCCGCCATAATCTCTATTTTAAGGGTGTTTATATCAAATTAAGTTAATTTTGAATTTTTTCGCGATATTTTCAAAAAATTAATGAGCTTTTAATACTGTTTAATTTTCGAGCTACCGTCCATAGACAGAGTTGGATAGCTAGACAGACAATGCATTTAGTCAATAAATAAGATTGATGCAAATGCGTACATGTGGATGATACAATTTTGAACGTGAGCCACTCGCTTAAGGTTAAGTGAATGGCTCGCTCCCTTGTTGATGGGGAAGGTCTTAGTGACAGTAAATTGAAGCTTAAGCATTGTGTTGCAGAAGCTTCGGTACGTAGATTTTACTATCTTGATATCTTGGTGGAACCTCTACCGTTGTTCCTTGCTGAAATGACCCAGGTGTTAGAGAATTATTCCAGGTGACTGAAAATATGAATTGAAAGCACCTCAAATCAGAATCCTCTTGAATTCATTTTTTAAAACTGATCAATGAAGACGTCCAGGATTTGCCTCTCAGTCTGATATTCTCAGTCTTAGTGTGATATTCTAGCAAGATCGGACCATTAGACACAATGAAAAGGGTGGTTGACGGATTTAAAGTTCGCACCTTGGTTTATGAAGTTTGAAATTCATAGGGTTGAATTTCATGTACAGTGTAAACCTCAAAAACGAAGTCAATTCATTCTGTCAGCAGATATTGGAACCAACCAATTTATTTTAAATAGGTAATGAATTTCTCTGTGTTTCCGGGTCGTAACCTCTTCAAGGCAATTTTACCTCCATGAATGTGAGAGCAATTCTTCCGATACCGCAGGTAAACCTGTTTTTAATCAACGTTTACCACCAACCGGAGGTTTCGGTTCTTAATCAAAACGTGTCGGGTCTCATCCCCCGTTCAAGATTAATCAACGACCCGGAAAGAGGAAGATCAACGATCAAACTAACCAGCTAAATTTCGGTGGTTAACGTCGATTTACGGATTCCGCCCGACATCTTCACGCTTGTGAATGGCAACATTTGTCATTATTGTGACAAGGGATATAATCAAAATTCTGTCATAAAGTACGACAACTAACTAACTGATACAGTTTCAATGGAATAACTTTTTCAAGAAAACCAAGTCTTTATAATTTTTGCAAATTCAGACGGATTAGGAAAGTGTGTTTATTGACAATGATGCAACTCAGCTTTGCTATCATAGTCTTCCCAAAATGTGATTTGACGGTTTGAAGTGACGTAGCGCAATTTCGGCATTAACCCTTATTCTTCCTGTTCATGAATTTTTGATGCTAGATTTTTTTGCCATAGTTACCTAATGTAAGTCTAAATATATCAAATTATGCGTAAAAAAATTTCCCCCCACTACCTCACAATTCAGCATTTAGTGCCATATACGGCACTTCAGTAGAATAGGGTAAATGACCAAAAAGAATCAGTTGTCTGTAAAAACAATGTAATTACTTTAAATGTATATACATGGCTTCTCAATAACAGATTAAACTCATCTGTGAGCTTAAATTTATAAAAATAACGTATGATGCATAATATTTGCAGGGCAGGACGTTGTTGGTTTAATAGGAACCCCAAACAGGTAAATAATAGAGAAAACAAAGCTGTATTTAGTTCAAAGTGTTAAATTTATTAAATTGAACAATTAATTAGCCTCATGAAGGTGACGAATAAGAAAGGATGCCATTTGCAAAAGAGATGGAATTATTCAATTTAGAGTGAGTATAAATGACGAGAGGGAGGTGACTCACCCTGTGATGCCCACCAAAGAATGAAGGGACATCAATCCAAAAAAGAGAGCAAGATCCGTAGATGTCTACTGCAGTTCTTTGGAATAAAGGCAAGGAAAAGTGGCAGATTTTTTGAAAAACGGAAATTGTCTCAACAATAAAGATGGAAGAACAGGAAATTGGCTGAAAGAGCTGAAAGCCATCAACGTACGTTGTTGGCCTTTCTTCTCTCTGCTTTGAGGCTAGAAACGGAACTGATTCGCAATCTTCTTTATTGGTCTCACAATACACGGTGAGCTTGAATATGCCAAAAAAAAAAAAAGATAGCGGGTCACTGACTGGAATCTCAGGTCAGAAACAACTGCTCGCACAACCTCCTCTGAAACCAGTTTGACAATTATATTATACTAGGTACCTACCTATCTAGCATGTAGACAGTCATTTCTAGGTACTCACGTTCGTGTAGTTCCTCGTTTTCTGATGTTTATAGGCAGGAATCGTCAAAGATTTCTTCAGGCTGAAACTCCAGGTCATCAATATTAAGGCGTAACTGCCCAAAAACATCAAACACTTTTTCGATGCCCTCATCAATATCACGATCATCAGTGATCTGTGCTTTATCAGAAACGACGCTTTCAGGATAACCGTCTTCTGCATCATAACAAAGAAAAGAATATACTCCCCTCGAATTCGGAAAACCTAAAAATAAAAGCAAAAAAATATAACTGTCAGTATGGCCAATAAACACGATAAAATTCACTCAAACCCGCAACTATTACCCACAAAGTCTTCAGTTACGAATGTTTCCTATCCTACTGGAGTGTCACATTTGTCACCTTCGCTCAAAAGATCGTGGACAATTGAAAAATAGACGGACAAAGATTTGCATACATTCAATAGCCGCTAAACAACATTTGTAAAACGGGGGAAAAGTATCATGTGTAAATAATAAGTTTTAATTATTCAAATAAGTGATCAAACTTACCTTGCTAGTAGTAAAATCCATGTTGCACGAAAATGGAAACCTCTTCAACAACTATTAACTTTATTTACAAGTTTCACGCCACTTTACTAATTTTCACTGCGCTAACGTGAAGGTGGGAGGTTTCTTGATCAAATGCGACTCCAAACTACTTTCTAGCTCATAACCTTACGTGTTCATTGCCCCTCAAAGTTGAGCTACTACCAGAGTCAATTCAGGAGAATAAGGGTTAAACCTAGGAAACTGTAATTCCACCAGTTTTAATCTCAAAATTAAATAAGATTAGCAATTACAAAATTAAATTAGCACTGATTAAGATACGGTAAACTCTTGAAAAATTGTAAAGATAAAATACAGTACTCGAAGGGAAACATTCAGGTTCTTGAAGATAAATAGACAAGACGTTTCCTCCTGATAATAATGCTTTGGTTGAAAGAAATATGAGGCACAGATGTAATTAATTGTTGAAAGTTATAAAACAGATAGAGGGGAGATACGGAAACAGCAATGAAGGAAGAATTATCATCCAGTGGCTCTAACATTAATTACGGCTTGCAGAAATAAATGTGCTTCTACGGCAAGTTTAGTAAGGACAGTGTCAAACTGGGACAACTTTTCTCCTCTGAAATGTGGACAGTCGCAAGAGCAATGAGTGAGAGAGTCGGGCACCCCAAGCCCGCATTACACGAAATCTTCTGATGCATCAAAAACGGCTTTTTTGCCTTCGACTATAGATCAAGCCTGTATCGCCTGTATGGGTCACTCTCTCAAATCGTACACAAAAGTCTTTTGTTTTGGATACCTATTTCAAAATTTAGATAGCTTGCCTAGTTTTCCAAAGGGGTCAAGTTGTTATACAATTCATTGTAGGACGAGGAAGCAACCCTACGTCTGTCCGTACTTTTACTGTTGCCAGAATAACTTTCTAGGAGAGTTTTCTTGGCTGCCCTGAAACAATCAAAATCTTGTCTTCGCCAAATGTCACTTTCATCTAATTCTTTGAAAAAACGGACATTTGGGAGGCCCAATGTGGGTTTTGTCTTCTCTCCGTCGCGACAACAACAGCAATCGTTCAAAGCATAGCCGAGGGAGGCGACCCGCTTCCATTTGCCCAAGTTTTTGGCCACCGTCCCAGCGCTCTTACTATTAACTGAACTTTAGTATTCATTAGTCCAAACTCTGAACGTACAACATTTTATATTTATACTTTCGACAATCGTTTTCATAGATACTTCAGATAATAGTGTTGATGTTGAGCTGTACACGCCTGGTATTTACGAATAGACCAGTGATTTTGGAGATATGCTGTCAAATACAGGAATAATAAACCGTTGCAAGCATCTAATGACCCTCCTGGTCAAGATGCTCCAATTCTAAAAAAGAAAATGGAAAAAGTCTGCCAAGTTCGGTATGGCACATGGCTTTCACGATAAAAACCATGAGTGTATATACAGTTGAAATGTTTTATCTTGGTAATCTTGAAAGTTACTTAATGTTAAAAGATGTAGACATAATTGTTTGGATTCATGGGACTACCGTGGCGCGGGACGTGTTCTAACAAACACTCATTCCTCGAAATTCACAATCGTGTTGACATTTATGAGACCATTAAACAGCCCTTTTGGTTTATTGTTCAACAATAAACCATTGTAATCGCTCTTGAAAAAAAAAAAATGTCTAACCTCCACCCC
This sequence comes from Creontiades dilutus, assembly GCA_031894815.1. Lineage (NCBI taxonomy): Eukaryota > Metazoa > Arthropoda > Insecta > Hemiptera > Miridae > Creontiades > Creontiades dilutus. The sequence goes on along the minus strand of JAVIWC010001683.1, from coordinate 12,829 downwards.
TGAAAATTTCATGGTTTACGTTTCAAAGGGTGTAGAATCCAAATCTGCAATAAAAAATGTTCCGCCGTACGCACGTTTTCTCCCAAACGGCTGGAGCAAAAAATCTGAAATTCTCAGGAAAAATCTGTATTGGTCCGACGACGCCTCTCTCATTTAATTTAAAAAGCCCACTAAGGGTTGTCAAAGTTTTGTAAAATCCCTAAAAATCTAAAAAAAAAAAAAAAAAAAAAAAAAAAAAAAATCAAGGCGGCCTAATTATGGACTTTTTTTTAAAACACTTATTAAAAAGAGATAAAAGTTTCAGTCATACGAACTGATCGCATGGTGATGGGAATTTGCCAAAATTATCGTGAATTGTTTAACCATCTTGAATTGAGTTGAAATTTGAAAACTATGCGTGTAAAAAAAGAAAAAAAAATGCTTAGTTTCAATGTTATTGCGAAAAAAACTTCTCCTAAATAACATTCTTTAATACAAACAAAAATTTTGGATTAGATGAATTTGTAGCATTTTTAGCTCATTTTGATGGAACTTGAGTTCAATTTTCAGCATAAATTTGAGATTCAATTACTAAATGACCTACTTCATTGTTAATAAATGTTTTTCTCGAATAATTCTGCTTTACAATATAATTAACTTCAATATTTTTAGCTGTTTTTTGCTCATTTTTTGGTACAATTTTTGAAATTTGACAAATCTAATTAGCTAAAAAAATGTTGTCCTTACGTTCAGAATGCTTGATTTTTTTGAGACAGCAGGATGTTTCTATTTTATTCCTATCGAGGGTTATCGTCTGGAATGACGTATATATACACTTCCACTTACTTGAGTGAGCATCGGGAAAAACGTGTAAAACATGCGATCTCCGAACCGTAGCTTTCACTGATAGTTTTGATGCAGCCATTAGATTTATTAGATATCAAGCATCACATAAGATTGTTTACTAACGAATTATGAAAACCCATTATTCGATCATTATATGTAAATGAATAAAACTACTACATAACAAATCGAGCTAAATCGGGAGCATTAGAACGGATGGTGAACGATTTCTGTGCCATGAAAATTGCGAAAGTTACATTTTGCTTCTATCGGCTTCGTTCTACGTTGAAATCATAGTAAAACATTTCTTGACATTTGTAAAGGTTTTGGGCAAATGAAAACGGAGTAAGATGGAACGTTGTCTATATTTCCACGAAAGTAAAAAGTTACACTGTTACATCGATTTCGACGGTTAACTCATCAGTTCATGTTTGTTACTGATGATGACCTAATCGTCGAAATCGATTTAACAGTGTAACTCTTTACTTTCATGTAAATATAGACAACGTTCCATCTTTCTCCGTTTTTATTTGAAATGGGTCTCCACAACTTCGTGGCGAGTGACTTAGTCCGGTTTTGGGCAGTTGGCTAAAGCATTGTTCCTTGTGAAAATTTGTGCACGAGCACATCATCTTGGTGAAATCAATCACAGCCCGTAGGAAATGAAGAAAACATTCCCACACCCTTGTGGCCCTTGAACACGTCACTTTCGCATCACGAACAATCACCGCTGGAGCCAGACTAATCTCCAGCCGTCAATTCCCTGCCGTCGCAGAATACTTGTAGACCCTCACCCGTCGCTCCTCATTCAAGACGATTCATGGCGATCTTAGGCATAAATGGCTGGTTGTCATTTGAAATTCTAATCACTGGAATTGAATTAATTAAAATTTAAATGAAAATAGTAGGCGAGTACCAAAACCAGGTGAAAGCAATCCAAATATTGATGGGATAAGTCGATTTGCCAGAACGAGTCTGCATTCGTTCATTCCAGTATAGCATTCACATCCCTGGATGACTTCCAGAATCCATGGATAGGATAATAATTAGTATCCTTGGATTCACTGGACGACCGAATCCAAAAACGAGCCCTTGGACAGTGTATTTAGCATCCATGGATTCATGCAGAGGACCGAATCTGGAATTGAGTCTTCCCAATGGAATCAGACTTTTCTCCCAGAACATAAGGTGTTTATGAAGACAAAAAACATGGTTGCTTAAGAATCGGTAAAAGTCGGAGATAAAATCAATTTATATGGACTCTAGGACAGTAACTGTTGTCAATCACATCTGTGACAGAGAGGTGTTAATCTTGTTTATTCCCTTGAAGTAGTTTCAGAAAGGAAGCAGCTCACATGAATTGAAACGAAGTTTTGTTTGATGATGAGTAAAAATGAAAACTCCCAGATGAGTTGAAAAAATGATTTTGCCAATGAATATTCTACTTACCAGAGATAGTTGAACTCGTGATCCTCGGATGAGAAAGGTTCAACCTGCAATATAAGAAGAATCCACAGCCCCCTTATTCAAGAAATGATTGGCTCATAGACATGTTATTAAATAACACACCCACAAAAAATAAAAAATGTCAAGATCCGTAAAGTAGACTAGGGTATTCCTATGTATTTTTCGATGCTGAATTCGAATCCAAGGTCCGAAAAATACCTGATCCCCAAAATTTTGAGCTGTGGCCAAAAAACTAACCTCAATTCTTTCGGATTTTACTCTCTTTTCTTGTGATATCTCTGTGATATTCGAAAGAATTAGAAGTCATTAAAGGAGACCCCGACAAAGTTTCTTTTTCCTTTTCCCCTTCCCAAAATTCTGAGCTATGGCCAAAAAACTACCCTTAAATTGGTGTCAGAACCTTCTCTCCTTGGAATAGAGTGGTTAAGGGGTGCCTACAGGCTCTTGGAAGTTTAAATTCGATCTCAGGGACCCCAAAAACATAGAAATCCATACCCCACTCGACTTGGCGTGAAAACTCAAATTTCAACCCCTAGGAGGGGGGGGGGGGGTGATTAAGGGGGAGGTAGTTTACCCAAATACTCTCCTTGTCTGAAATTAGAAAAAAAATGTAGAAATTCACTTAAAAAGATGTCGTAGTTCATTCCAATCTCATAATTCCTCGAGGAAGAACTTTGAAGTGAAGAGGTAAAACGACACGAGAGGGAGCTATACCATAAAGCTCATGTTTTATGTGCCGTACGCAGCTGTTGGATGTTGAACGAGGCTGCCTCTTTCGGTTCCACTTTCGCACACCTGTTTTATTGTTTACACCGCCTCCCAATGAAATATTCGTTCGGTAGCTTTTTAGGTTCAGTTCAGCTTGTACTGCGGTTTTGGCGGGCGACCATCACTCGACTCCCGGACGCGCCGGGGCAGTTCAAGAATCGGGTTCGGCAGGATGACACTTGACTCCCGCAATTGCAAATACTGTTTTCATAAAATGTTGAAAACGGGAGGGGAGAGGTGGGTGTGTGGTGGAAAAAATAAGCATAAATGTAAGTCGTATATAAAAACCACTTATTTCTTGAGCAAAGATCTTAATCAACAGTCTTAAGTCATGGCGCGAACGGATGAAGGTTAAACAACAGTGCAAATTACAACTTATTACAATTAGGAACAATTTATATTCCAGGTTCCGAAAAATACAGGGTCTTGGTCTAGTGAGGGGATATAAGGAAGGGAAGAAGGCTGGGAAGTGGGGCTTGCTAGACGGCGGATTTGACTCGTACCACAAATGCATGTGAGACTCACATTGTGAGTCCTTCAACGCCACATACAACCAAGTATTCAACCACCCTCATCCCTACATCTACTTAAAGGTTTTTCAATCTTTCTTCTCAGCTTTTCTTTCAACCTTCTCCAAATCCAAGTCGACACCTACGCGAAAATAAATTCAGTCGATCAAGGGCACAAAAACCAGCCAAAACCCCCGTTTTGGCCGCTGTGGATCAGGCCAAAGAATCGTCTATTTACTGAAACTCAACATTCTTCACAACTATGTATACAAGGAGGTAAAATCCGCGACTCATTTCAGAATGCTTCAAAACGGATTTCAATAAAGTAAAATTTCTCAATATTCGTATTTTAAAATGGACCCATTGCAATACCTTATTTTTTGTTAAAAGGAAATTCTCCGAAATGGTGGTTTCATGACGGATTTGTACGTGGTGCACGATAAATCGTCCAGATCTCATCAGGACTAACGAAATGGGGGGAGAGCACGGGATCTATTGCCCCGAGCGCCGAGTTTCCCAGAGGGAACGGAGGGAGAGAAGCAAAAAATAATAATAATAATAATAAATAAAGTGAAACAATTAACATAATGAATTCAAGAAGAAAGTAAAAAGTATTAACGGTTCTTCACAATAGACTCCATGATTGCAAGAAATATTGTATCGGTTTGACGTGGTACAGACAATGAATCAGAAGTTTTCATTCTTAAAGATATTTGTCTCTATGACTGATTCACAGATGGAAAAAGCCAGTCAAAAAATTCCTGGCGACTTATACAATTGACATATCAGAGTGCCTAGCTGCTGACCATGAACAAATGAGTAGTTTTAGTGAGAGTTGAATCAAATCTACTAAAATCATTGGAAGCTTTATTTCCAAATATTTGCAAAAGCCTAAGCATTTTTAGTGCCTTGCCTTTTCCAGTTCCATCAGCAGAACTATCGTTCAGCACACTTTCTCGTATCAAGCCTAACGTCCAAACGTCCACATTCCACACATGGAATACGTCATTTTCATGGCCTATCATTCGCTTGACAGGCGTCGGCACAACGGACAGATTTGAGCACAACTTCGCAAGAAAATTCGACGTTTTTTCTCCAATCAACAATTATGCAGCAAAAAAAGCCATTTTATCCAATTTTCAAAGAAAAGAAGCTATAACAATGTCTCTGAAGTATTGGAATTATGTTACAAATTTTCAACTTGTGTTGTCGAATGAGTCCTATTCACGATTCGTTAGTTTACCGCCCAAGTGGTGAAACGAGCTTGGATATTCGAAAACGTTCATGAACAGGGTTCGCAAACTCCATTTGGCATCGGTGACAATTCACACCACTGGAGTATCTTGCTGATGATGGTTTGAAAATAGCGTTCGCGAATAATGCTCGGTTGCTGTGAACGGAGCACTCAAAAATTATCTATCTATATGAAAAAAAAAAGCTACGAAATCGGTTTGACATAGCAAGATAAACAGAACCACAATCAACGTCGAGTGATCTTTCGACTTATGGTTATAGGTACGTAAGAATCAACTCTGGGCTGGGCCACAGTGTTACACTATCCAGCTCGGTCATCAGTTACTATTCAATTGAAGAATGTAACATGTAAAATTATGTAAATAAACTATATGTCTATCTATCTAAAAATAACTTCGAAAACCGATACACTGAGCGGTTATAAGGCACTGATAACGAAATGATAACATACGCCTGTGGAAGGGGGGGAGGGGGGGCGTGCAACCAGGGAGCAAAGGACCTAATGTGCTCCTGTCTTAATTTTTGCGAGCTCTCCGATTGGTCAATCGCATACTTGAAATGCCTCAAATTTCCACCTGGAAATCCTACTATATTGTTTGAGCCAGTAGCATGTGCTCACGTTCTCGTGATTTGTCCAAACTGCATTCCAGAGCCCTGACGGTATATTTCGGGCGATGTTCCAAAAGCGTAAGGACAGTCTTGTTCCACTAGCTTCAGAAGTTCTTTTGGTTTGGAAGCGTACATGCTCCTGTCATTAGCCGCCTCTGGTTCATACTTTCAGAAAGACACAGTTCATTCCCATCCCCGGGCTCCGATATTCTTCCTTTCATAGTACTGCAGACGGGTGATCAGGATTTACACATACAATGACGAGCAGAAGTTCACCGTGTGAGTCGACCCCCTTGATTCTCCGGTTTCGATATTAATAAATCCGTGGCGTGAACCGGGTTTCCGTTCAATCGGGAAGTAAGAAGAATTAATCATTCTAGCGAAATAATGTGGCTCTTCGAGCCCCCACCTGGCCCGCTTATACATTTAAACTTAACGACACTCATAAACCTTCGCGAAATACCAACCGCGAAACTCGAGACTCGTAAAACTTCTCAGTTTTCGAGGTGGGTCAACAAAGTTGTGGATATTCAACGCGTCGAGTTGAGTTTTTCGGATTCTCATTCACACGAATATGTACAGAGGGAAACTGAGTCCGTCGGGCCACGGGCATAAATTAGAAACCTCTCAAGCCCTGGGCGAACCTCTTGGGAAATTCCAATGCGGAAATTCCTCCAACAAAGGAAAAGGTCCAGCCCCACGCGACTGCTGGATAACGTGCTTATGGCAAATGTAGGCGCTTCGTCTGCGAATCCCAGGAGAGAATCGGGGGACTTCAACTGGAAGTGGATTCAATCAGAGAGAGTGGCTAAGTGTGGATTCACCTGATCGTTCCTTGTTCCAGTTGTAATTTCATTGTGGGAATTCGTTCATTTATTACAAGATTCATCAGCAGATTGACCAACGAAACAGTGGAAGGAATGAGTCAATTTTTTATGTACCTCCTCTGTTGGTCCTCTGAATTGGCCTACCAGCGGCTAAAATTTTTAGGTTCTAGATGGATAAGTAAAGAACATGTTATAAATAATTTACTGTCAGGTAAAAATAGGGTAGAGACAAAAATGGTAAGCTCCTTTTTTGGTTTATTATTCAACAATAAACCATTGGAAAAAAAAAAAACCCCCCCCCCCCCCTGAAAATTTCATGTTTATTTTTCGAAGGGTGTAGAATCAAAATCTGCAATAAAAATTTTTCCGTCCGTCCGCCGTACGCCGAACGCACGATTTCTCCCAAACGGCTGGAGCGAAAAATCTGAAATTTTCAGGAAAAATCTTGTTGGTCCGACAACGCCCCAATTCTTTAGCCTGCTCTCTCACTTGATTTAAAGTGCCTTTTAAGGGTTGTCAAAGTTTTGTAAAATCCCAAAAAACCTAAAAAAAAGTCAAGGCGGCCTAAATTTTGACTTTTTATGAAGAACTTTCCACGAGGAATCGAACGAGCCCCTCCCCAAGTCCGTAGCTCAAACCATTCCCGATGCATGGCCCGATTTATGGTGCCAACATTCGCATCCACATTCACTACATCGCTAGGTTACTGCGATCAAAACAAACAACAGGGTTTTTCGCCAAATTCACAGGTATGTGTGTGACTGAACTTCTGAATGCTCCTTTGAGGTAGTTAAGTTTTCCAACCATTGTAAATATCTAAGAGTAGTTATTGATCATCGCTTGAGATTTAAAGCACAAATTGATTTACTTGTGAAGAAACTGAGAAAACTTTCCTACGTGTTTGGAACTTTAAGAGGATTTGGTCTGTGTAATCTCCTCATTAGGCATGGTATTTTGGCATGGGGGGGGGGGGGAGTATGAGTTCTTTACACCTCTAGAACACTATACAATATACGATGTTGCGTATTATTTACATTTTATGTCTTTACTTTGCTACAAAAACGAAAAGTAACGGGGACAGCGTCACGAAAATATTTCTGATGGTTTTCGCTTACAACCTATTCGTTGCTACGGACATCAACATTTGTGATCGCACAAAACTCGTTCACCACTCATTTGATAGCTGTTGATTTACTTAATCTTGTTACGTTAACCCCTGGACATTCGGAACCTCAGTGACCACCCGATGGAACCATAATCATATGGCGCAAATACATAAAATGTCCCTCGTGGTTGCGTACTTGTACGAAAGCTGTTTTGTTTCTGATCGTTTTGAAGTGGAAGATGTACGGAAATGGTTGATACTAATACATTTTAAATAGGCCTCTCAGATATCCAATTAACTTACTGTATAAGGAACTAAGATTACTAAAGATTAACGATATTTTTCGAATAGAATCTTGTTTGCACGTCTATAAAATTTAAATTGATTGAAATTTAGAATATAATAATGTATGCATGTAAGAACTCCATGGAGGGACACAAATATTCTCATATTTAGTCCTCCATGGGCACAAGTAATCAGCTTCGTTGACGTTTCTTAGTTTCTTGTGTTTTTGCTATGCTCGGTTGATAAGATCATTGCTCACATTCCTTCGTAAATTATATCTTGTGCCAATAAATAAATAGTCATTGCCTTACTGTTTCGATCGATCTGACATAGTATCTCATCGTTTAATGGAAGTATACATTGTTTTCGTCAAGTTCAACGTCAAAACAAAACGTTTAAAACAGTTTGATGATTACATGTAATTTGTGTAACAACTTGCTTCACTACGGCTATCTTCTAGGTCATCGGTCCTTCGGCTCCGAAGTATTCAACTGCCTATTGTTAACTCGATCTCTTTGCTTCGAGCTTTGCTGACAGAAACTATTTGCTTAATCGACCCCTTGTTCGTTTGCACTCACTCCCCTTCTACAACTGGACTCGCCGGCTCCATTGACATCAAAGCCCTCGCAAACTCTCTGTCCACACTTATATTTCGAACTCTCGATCCTAACAATAAAAAGAATATGAAGAAAGAACACACACAATACGAGTACATAACAATTTATAGAATGTATCAGATTTTCGTTAGTTGCCACTCAACTTGGCTACACCCATCTTCTTTCTGTTTATGTCTGATTACGAATAGGTGCTTTCCTTCTATGAATTTTCTCAAGAAATGACCCCTATTGGAAACCCTCCATAAATTTTAAAATATATATATAACAAACATTTCTTCGCGGAAATTCGTTATGAGGTATTCCGAAACGATTCCTGGATGTATATGCGCTTAGTTTATTATTTTCAATAATGGACCTTTGTAATTGAACAAGAAAACAGTTTTTAAACCCCCTTAAAATTTACTGTTTAACATATCGTCGAGCTCAAAATCAGCCGTTCGTGGAGGCGAATATTAAAATCTGTCATCCTTTTCCTTAAGTACCAACGCTCATATACCTGTGTGGCTCTTTTTTTGGTTTAGCAAAATGAAAATGATTTGGTTTTACAAAAACCAAAATAACTAATCGGTAACACGCATAGTTCAATCGGTAGGAAAACACATCAAATGACAAACCACCAACTAAATGTAAATACTAGTCAAAATTCCAGAAATAGCTCAATGAATACTGGTTTTCAGAATTTTTAATGAATTTATTAAGTTGGAAATGCGAAAATTCACTATTTTTAAGAATTTTGGGCTCACCAATGTCACGAGTCTTCTTAGGATCGTAAACGAAATTACAGTTTTCCAAGTGCCTATACTAGTAGGACCGAATTTGGAATTGCTTTTTCGTCTAGACGAATCTGGCGCACGAATTTAGAGACGTTTTGTTAACCTTTACGTCGATACGGATCTAACGTACTTGATTAAAAGTAAATGTCTAGTATCTCGCATACTTGCTCAAGGGGTAGCTGAAAGTAAAAGAGTTTTTTTATTGTGTTTGAGCGAAACCAATAGCCAGGCTACACTGGGAAGCGTCGGGAGAACGATTAACTCCCTTAGCTTAGTGCTCAGGGCTTAAATAGGGTTCCCCTCCTCCTCTCTTGTATGACCAGGAGAGGGAGTGGGCCTTCCTCGTTCCAAGAAAGTAAGCCCTGGGTTTTTCTGTCTGTTCGTTGATTTTATCACATGATACGTAACATTAATACATAGAATACAAAGATAGGGCAAAGAACTGGTACTATCGTTGTTTAGGACGCTAATCACCAAGTTGATTTGGTGCATTTGGTGATTGATTTAGCTGAACCGGGCTTCTTAAAACCGAACACCGGTGTTCAACAGCTGTCATTTTTAGTTTATTGAGTAAAAGTTGATTAAAACTTTGTTCTAGCTGGCCAAAAGTATTCAAGTAGTAGGTGTACATTTAGTATGTTTCGTCACGTCGGCTATTTTTGGAAGAGAAAGGTTAGACTCGAACGGTCTGGTGACGTATTGATTGCAGCTTGAATGGTCAGAGTCCGTCATTCACTTTAAGAAGAAAAAAACGATAGAGGTTATAAAGACACGAGTGAGAAAACAACGAGAACTTATGTATAAGGAATAGATATTGACTGGCGACTCAGGGTGAAGCTATGTAAGACAAAAAGCCATGAAAATGTGTGCGAAGTGATAGTTTACTGGGAAGCCGGGATACGAATCATCGACAGCAAGGGTGGGCGGTGGATTCCAACCATTATTTAAAGCGCTCTGAAACATCGTCAACCATCCTCGCATTTCAGAGCTGGCATATTTCCGATATAGAGCGGTGGACGCCTCCACCAGAATGGATGCCAAGCTGATTTAGCGATTGCAAAAATGTTTTGGATCGCTACTAAATTATGCCTATAGGGACAGCCTAAACCATACTTGTTCCAGGACAGCAAACGAAACAGTTATTGAATAATAAGCCGGTACTTGGTAACTTTGCTACTATTTATCATCCCGCCAGAGGGAGCGTATTCATTCAGCAGTCTGCCTGTAGGGATCGGAACCTTTGCTCACTTTCGGGCGATGATGAATGTTTTTCTGCAAAGTCAAAATTTCTGCTCTCATTTGCAGTTTAGGCCATTCTGAACATCTATATCAGAGTTGGTCAGATTGTTTCTGTTGTATGAGCTTCTCCAGTTGTCATGATAATTTGTTTAATTTGTTTAGCATTTGTTTTAGCATTTGTTTACGTGTTACTAAGGACGTAAAAACATGCTGAGATGCTCATAATATGTAAAGATATGTGTAAAGATATTATCTTTACAGTTCTGAATTAGTATCAGACTTATAACTTTTTATTGGTGAGCTTATCACAGTTTCTGGGGCCATTCTGGCCCAATACAATCTGTCAGGACTAAACAGATGTGGCAGTAGTGGGTTTCCATCACACTTTCTTGATGATGCAGCAGGACTTGTCCCCTTTGGCGTTAGCCACACTCTATGAGAGTGGCCGGGACGGACAACGTGGAGGTGCCAGGTTTTTATGGGATTCAGTTCTTATTAGAGACTGGAGTTCTTTTTAGAGAGACCTAGGTTCTCGTCCATCTCTTCTTTTAACTTGTGGTCTTCCCATCATCGGATGTCGTTTTTCTTCCCCCAACACGGGCCAAGCCTACCGTTGAGAAAGTAACCTAAAGTGAGTCGCTCATGTTCACACTTGTATCATCCACATGTATGAATTTGTATAATTTTTATTGATTAACTGAATCAATTATCTGTCAGTCAATTTAGACCACCGGTTTTTCCTCTTCTGGTCGAAGACCTACTCCCTGATGTAGATGCCAAATTCGGATGATGGCTAGTTGATGGCCCGAGCACAGATGCATAAGCAGAACCCAAGTGTGACTCATTTAGAAAACCTTGGTGCTACCCTCCCCCACGGGCACTTTGATAAACCCCGCTTATACATGTACAAGTATATCCTTCTACCTCCTTGTCATCTTTCACTTGTTTGACACGATTCCAGTCTTAAAAATTTGAGTAAAAGCCCTGAAAATAAGGAATGAGGGGTTTGAAGGTCAACTTTAGGTACTACCTTTTTTTCGGTGGCAGGTGAGGAAATCCTTAGGGGAAATCGGATCTCCTAAGATACCTAAAAGGGACCGCACTTTGGGTTATGTGGGTTTCAAACCCTCTAAAACCTCACCTTCTATTTCTTACGACGAAACTCAGCCTGGAACTGTTTGACACATTACTTCAGGCTGGTTCTAGGGAGGGATTTGTTACTCCTCTCGGTCCATGTTCTCCCTGCTCTGCCTCTCCCTTTCCTTCATAGCCTTCATTTTCAGGATCTTTTCAGAAAAGGATGCCACGGCGGTCCAGTTCTGATCACGCTCAAGCATTTTACTTAAAATATGTTCTGGTGTCATGTCCTGAGGTGATAGCTCCAGTGCCTGCTGAAGCCAACTTCTGTTGGCAGCCCAGTATTCACATTTGAAGAAAGTATGGAACACATCATCATCATCCTCTTCCTTGCAATACGGGCATGCTGGGTCATCCACTTTCCCCATCCTATGCAAGTAGGCGTAGAAGAGTCCATGGCCTGAGAGGAACTGCGTCAGGAAAAAGTTCACCTCCCCATGTGGCCTGTTCATCCATGTGTCGATGCAGGGTATTAGGCGTGCAGTCCATCTTCCTCGGTGTTCTCCTCTCCACATCTCCTGCCAGTTAGCCATCGTGCGCTGCCTCTCTTCCTTGGCGACTGTATTTTTATTTGGTTCCCCCTTTCTATCGAACGTACGTTTCCGTTCTGCTGCAATGAGTTGTATTGGGATGACTCCCGCGATGACAAGTATAGGTACTACCATGTACATAGTTATTGTGAACTAGTTTTAGAACTTACACTAGATACTCTGCTTTTTTGCGGTCATATAATAAAATGTATATTATACTGGGGTGTTCAGTCATACTCAAAAGTTTTTTACCTTTGGCCATTCAGGGAGGGTTTGTGGTGCCACACCGAACCATTTCTCTTGGGAAGTGTAGGTTTGGCGGATTATTGCTTTCTGTTCCTACCTAAAAGCGAATTCTTCCGATTTTTGTTAAGCCTGTTTATATTTTATATACAAACGAACTAATCTCTTTGTTTGTCACGATAATAATCTTTATTTACAGATGAATTAAAAGAAAACCATTTTTCATAAACCAGATGATTTAGGATTTTGAAAGGAGTAAAATACATTACACGAAATGAAATCCAAATAGAATTACGTAATATTTGATTCGCATTCGTGACAATAGGAGTTCAATTATGCTCTCACAAGAATGGTGGGGTTTCCCCGCCTCTCTCCCCCCAGTTCTTGTTACAATCCGCCATTAACCTCACGCCTCTATTGTTTTCCTTGAATTAAACTTTATATTTCGTGCTTCTATCTGCGTTCTCTTTCCCCTTAAATCCTTCAGTAGGTCTCTCCAAGTAGCTGCTATTAGGATCTGAAACTCCCTCCCCCTTGAGAGCCGTCCACTTTGCGGAGCGCAAATAGGAAGTATTTTCATGATTCTAATTAATTTAGTCCTGGAACATCTTTAATTTTTAACTTAATTTCTAAATACCTACCTA
>JAVIWC010001682.1:0-30241 GCA_031894815.1 Creontiades dilutus | reverse complement strand
ACGTGAATCCGCAATCGTCAAGCCGCGGGTGTGCGAGGGAAGTTGGTGAAAAGTCACGTAAAATACTCCGGCGGAAACCCCTAGAGCGAGTGGGCGAGCGTTGAATAGATAAATGTTACTCCCTCAAGTGATTCCAACGAGCGGCGCAGTTGAATATAAGGTGTGCGCGGGGCATAAAAAGGTTTCCAAGTGTGTTTAGGGTCGTGGGAGGGGGCAAATTCGTTACGCAACTCGTGCGTGGAAATGAGATCGTCCGCAAGCCAGCTTCAAACGTCTGGTTTAGTGAGAATAAAAACTTGGGAATGGTGACCACATGGCCAGCTCACTAGACAGCACAAATGCAGCGAAGCATTTTCTCTATTTTTGGCTTATTATTTTCGAACTAATGCAATTTTAATTTTAACCTTGAAAAGGTTTTTGCGATGGGACCCCCCGCCGAAAAGCGACAGGAAAAAGTGAGATAAAAGTAGCTCATGATGTATGATTTTCACTTACAACCGATCGTTGCTAAGAAAATTTATTTTCTCCATTTTTCATCGCACAAAAATTGTTCACCACTTTTTGGAAAGCTGTGAATTTATTTGACACCAGACCACATCCCACGCTGCCAATTTCCCCCTCCTTACATCTCGGAGAACCGCTGGTTACGAGTTCGTTTTCTTGACAAAACTTCTTATTGGAGTGAAGTTCTGGCTTAGTTATCTATGATTTTCAGTTACAACCGACCGTTGCTAAGGTACACATTTTATTCTTTCCTGAAAGTTTGTTGCTCAGGCACTCAGGTCGTTTTGCCACAGGCACCCTTCAATTCTTGCCACGTTACTACGTAATCGCGCGGTATCTGAGATGAGAGATGAGAGATGAGAGAGAGAGAGAGAAAGAGAGACAGAGAGAGAGAGAGAGAGAGAGAGAGAGAGAGAGAGAGAGAGAGAGAGAGAGAGAGAGAGAGAGAGAGAGAGAGAGAAAAAACATTTTCAAGGTACATCACATTATAGCCGTTAGGCTTTGAGCGGAAAATCATCCGGGGGCGCAAGAGGCTAAAGCGGCCCACACACTATCCAACCGACGGCCGACAATCGGGACTGAAGGTGGGGGAACCCGACCGCTTGATGTCGGGTGGTTCTAGTCATCCAACGGGCCCGACGGTTGGGTCCTTCATCACACCGTCCAACTCAGGTGCGAGTGCGGAGAGGGGGTCGTCTTTTGGCACCCCCACCACCGATTCTCGGCCGACGGTTGGATAGTGTGTGGGCCGCTTAAGCTCCGGCAGAGTTTTCCTTTACTTTGTACAGCAGTCGGTACAATTAGCCATGCGACATACCCGCATGTTCTAAAAATAACACATGTTTTTTTTTTTAACTCCTTGTGTTATAAATACACTTTGCGTTTTGAGCATAATAATTTACAAATTACCGAAACGGTCATGGAACATGTTTGGAGGGTACTGTCCCGTGACAGGCCTCCCAATTATTTGAGAATATAATTTTTACATTTGAATAAATAACAGTTGACATGACATTAACTTGACTATAAGAGTAACATAATTATTAATTTATTTACTAGAATACATTTACAATATAATTTATAACTTTAACTACAATATAATCTACACTTTATATATAATATGTCATTGTGGTGACAATCATTCGAGGAGGTCAACAGTACGTCTACTTTTTAATCTCCTTCGTTGCTGCTGAAAGGAGAATCTTTCTTCTAAATTTGATAGTGTTGTTCTGTGGTGTCGGATGATTGAGATATAGGTTTGGCTGAATGCAGATCTTATCACTTCTTTGACTTCCGCTACACCGAGATCGCGATGTATGACGGAGTGCCCATTACGGACATACCATGGGGGGTTCAATATAAGCCTTAATATTCTATTTTGCTGCCTTTGAATTCGGGGTATTTGGGTATATGATGCTGAAGGACATATGCGTATTTAGTTTTTATTTGATATAGGATGGAATAAGTGGCAGTTGAAATCAAAGGCTTTTGAGATTCAAAGGAACCAATGTTTAATTCGATTAAATGGATGACTCTGAAGGAACCATGATGCTGAATAACCTTTGAGTGCTTCAACCAGCACTTTAGCTAGTAAAGTAGGAGTTGTTTCATCATGTCATCCAGGGATAATCATATCCGTAGTTTTTAACCAGGATTTCGGGTTTGTTACTTCTTCGTCGAAATCAGGGAAGTTTTCACCTTACTTCAAGCTAAGCTGAATTACTCGATAAGCTTCTCAAGTGGGTTGCTGATTAAGTGGGCCACTCGTTCTATTTTGCTTCGTGGAGAAGAAGTATAGGAGCCTAGGCCTCCGTCGTGAATTCAGTGAATTCTTCTCTGACAAGCCACGTTTCTCTGGTGATCAATGGATCTCATGTTATAGTCTTAGGTTTGAAGAGTCGTCTTATAGGAAGCATTTTGTGAAAATTTTGAAAATATTTCGATACAGTAAAACATGGCACACATATTCCACTCATATTTCCACTCATTCATTACCGAAAAGATAGAAGTTCGTGATAAACATGAACGAAAGAAAATTTTTACTCACTCACCAGTTAAAAGCTAAAAGAGTTTGTGGTAAAGCGAGTTCAAACTGATATTCAGTCAATTACCATCCCACTTCTGATATAGTTTTTATTTGACATACGATGGAAGAAGTGGTAATTAATATGGAAGTCTTTTGAAATTCAAAGGAACAAATGTTTAATTAGACTAAATGGAGTGCGACTCTAAAAGAATCATGACAAGCTTGTTCCGATGGAAGACTGCCGCTTGGGATTGTGCGAGGGCATGGCCTCGGAGAGATCTCCCGCGCCAAACTATACTCAAACTACGCAGTTCTAGGACCTTCGTGTCCAATCTCGTAATCACGCAAGACTTGCATTATTTCACTTGTATATAATGTATCATATTTCGATGTGAATATACTATAACAGCAATGGAATACAGTAGTAGCCAGTTCATGATTAATTTATAACAATTACCATATTGATACTGTTTGTTGTAACTATATTATATCATTTTTATTAATTATCAGATCTCGAATACGTGACACAAAAAATGGTCTTCACGAATATGCTTTTATTATACCAGTTATCCTGATATAGGGGACAAAGGATGTACTACCTATTTCACTTGCACATGCTCGGTATTGTAAAGCGTTATCTGAGGACTAGTTTGAAATCAGCACTCAGCCCCTACTTCAAATGTAACCAACATAACATAAATTTAAATATTCTACTTTAGGTATAACCAATAACGCTTGGCGAAAATATCGGTTTTGAGGAAACTGCTTGTCAAAGTGACCTTTATCTGCGTTTTCAAATTCGTCAACCCTAAAAGACCTGTAATGCAAACTGATGATTAGATAAAAATCATGTTTGAATATATTTAATACTAGTTTAATGGCCCTGCTACGCAGGTTAAAAAGAAATAGGTGAATAACACAATTTTTTTTTCGTGATTTATTAATTGCGACTGAAAAATCAAATACATTTCATCTAGCAATTTTACATATCAATAAAGGTACACTCCAAGAGGGTAGGTTTACAGCAAAATCTAGCCCTTTATTATATAGCTCAATTAATTAGCACTGAGTTCGATTGCACTTCTATTCACGCAGCACAACTAAATCCAGTGGTTTGTTTCGCTTGAGACGTCGGATTTCACCTTCGTTGTCCAAAACGTAGAGCATCTCCGGGTTCACGTGTTTGTGGAGGCGATGTTCATGCTTCCTTGCGTATTTTGCAATAATTTCATAGACTGTCTCCATCCTCAAATCTCGATGAATATCATCGTTTCGCATGTACCAAGGGGATCCAACTATACTTCTCAGTATTTTATTCTGAAAGGTTTGGATTTTCTTAATATTTGATTTCTTGGCACAGCCCCAGATCTGTATCCCATAGGTCCAAATAGGGCGAAGGATCTGCTTATATATAAGCAGTTTGTTGTGAAGAGAGAGATGGGAATTCCTTCCCATTAGCCAATACATCCTTCTGTACTTGATTTTAAGTTCTTCTTTCTTCTTTTCTATGTGTTTATTACAGTTTAATTTGGAGTCAAGTGTCAAACCCAAGTATTTAACTGCTTCAGTATGCGGTATTTTATTCGAATTGATCTCAACATTCAAGATTGGGACTTTTCGGTTAGTGAAGTTGATGTGGGCTGATTTTGATTCGTTCAGCTTCATTCTCCACATCTTGGTCCATTTACAAACCTCAGTAGTAGACGTCTGTAGTTTGCGTGTTGCAGCTTCTATATCATCTCCAACAGAGAGGATAGCCGTATCATCTGCAAAGGTGGCAACAGTTGTGCCTTCTTGTTGGGGTAAGCCCCGTGTGCACAGGAGGTAGAGTACTAAACAACACAATGAGGGAGTATAATAACAATATTAAAAGTCAAAAAATCGTATATCCCAAATCCCCGAGGAGAGGACCACGTCGCTTGCCCTGGGAGACGCTTCCCCCCGCGGGGGCCCTCCTTCCTTCACTGGCGGGGTCGGGGGGGGGGGGGGGGGCAGGTCGGTTGCCCTGGGAGACGGGGGCGAGAATTCCACCCGCCCAGCGTTACCACCCCCTGAAACGTCGATATACTCAGATAAGACGGTTTTTATATAGTGTGATATGTCATTGTGGCGACAATCATTCGAGGAGGTCAACAGTACGTCTACGTTTTAATCTCCTTCGTTGCTGCTGAAAGGAGAATCTTTCTTCTAAATTTGATAGTGTTGTATTGTGGTGTCGAATGATTGAGGTATAGGTTTGGCTGAATGCAGATCTTATTACTTCTTCGATTTCTGCTACACTGAGATCGCGATGTATGACGGAGTGCCCATTACGGACATACCATGGGGGGTTCAATATAAGCCTTAATATTCTATTTTGCTGCCTTTGAATTCGGGCTATTTGGGTATATGATGCTGAAGGACATATGCGTATTTAGTTTTTATTTGATATAGGATGGAATAAGTGGCAGTTGAAATCAAAGGCTTTTTAGATTCAAAGGAACCAATGTTTAATTCGACTAAATGGATGACTCTGGAGGAACCATGATGCTGAATAACCGTTGAGTGCTTCAACCAGCACTTTAGCTAGTAAAGTAGGAGTTGTTTCATCATGTCATCCAGGAATAATCCGTAGTTTTTAACCAGGATTTCGGGATTGTTACTTCTTCGTCGAAATCAGGGAAGTTTTTTCACCTTACTTCAAGCTAAGCTGAATTACTCGAAAAGCTTCTCAAGTGGGTTGCTGATTGAGTGGGCCACTCGTTCTGTTTTGTTTCGTGGAGAAGGAGTATAGCAGCCTAGGCCTCCGTCGTGAATCCCAGCGAATTCTTCTCTGACAAGTCACGTTTATCTGATGATCAATGGATCTCATCTTATAGTCTTAGGTTTGAAGAGTCGTCTTACAGGAAGCATTTTGTGAAAATTTTGAAAATATTTCGATACAGTAAAACATGGCACACATATTCCACTCATTCATTACCGAAAAGATAGAAGTTCGTGATAAACATGTACGAAAGAAAATTTCACTCACTCACCAGTTGAATCACTTGCACATGCTCGGCATTGTGAAGCCATATCTGAGGACTAGTTTGAAATCAGCACTCAGCCCATACTTCAAATGTAACCAACATAACATAAATTTAAATATTCTACTTTAAGTATAACCAATAACGCTTGGCGAAAATATCGGTTTTGAAGAAACTGCTTGTCAAATTAACTTTTATCTGCGTTTTCATATTCTTCAACCCTAAAAGACCTGTAATGCAAACTGATGATTGGATAAAAATCATGTTTAAATATATTTAATATTCTCTTGAATACCTTTTAGTCGACGAAGAAAAAAAGCGAGCACTTTCTCAAAATTTGTTGTTTTACATTGTAATATGCGAAGAATCCAAACATTGAATAAAAAATTCATGGCGGATGAAAATTGTTGAAAAAAAAGCTGGTTGTAAGGTTCTGTCACACAATAAACACCACTCCCGAAACCTGTCTTTAGAAATGGTGTAAAGCACAAATTGCTGGCAAATTGAAGAAATTTTACCTTGGTGGGAAAAACAATAGATCATGGATATGTCCATTGTTTGATGTGTAATTAGAAAATTAAAATGATGAAATAAATAAAACACACACAAAATATTTTATGAAAAATGTATTGGCATTGAACATCAATGAACAAAAATGTCAAAATTTGAAAATATTAGTGGCAGCGTTAGTAATGCTCAATAATGGGTTATGTTAAGAAAAATATGAGATGAGAAGTGCGAACTTCTATTCATAAATTGGAACAATTTTTCGCACTTCATCTATTGGCCTACAGTCCCAAAATTGTTGGAATCAAAGGTACTTGACGAATTTGAATTGAGCACAATTCCAACAATTCTATGTGGTGATATTAATGCAAATTGAAGACAACAATTCGCAGAATTTTAACTTTCATGCGTGGAACATTCAATCTACAGTTGAATAGTAATTCAACTATCCCTACAACCCAAAACAAACAGTGATTGATGCTGTATTCACACTATATGTAGATCATATGGAAACAAGACATTTTATTTTATTTATGTTTCCTACCAACAACCATTATTGAGCATTACTAACGTTACCGTTAATATTTCCAAATTTTGACAATATTGTTCAATTAATGTTTCATAAAATATCTTTCGTATATTTTATTTATTTCATCATTATAATTTTCTAATTACACCTCCAACAATGGACCATGATCTATTGTTTTTCTCCGCAAGGGAAAATTTATGCATAGAAGTCCAAGGTGTGATGTAAACGAATACGAGTAATGCTCTTGTACCATAGATTGTACTTTGAATTGCACAAATGTAACCAACTCCATCATGCGATGTAATTATTCTCCTCACTTGCATAGCATATCTATCAAATTTCTGGAGCTCTTGGTTTTCATGTTGAAGAACGGATGAACACTCTTCTTTCACGTAGATAAGACACCTCCAGCGCAATATTACGTACAGTATTACGTTTGAGTTGAGAAATTGGTTTATATCCAGGTAAATCAACACGTTCATAATTTTCGACCCAAGTCTTTGACATGGAAACGTACAAATCAATAGAAAAACAACGGTTTATTTTATAGAAAAAGAACCTAATTGATTTCTACTTAACCTTCACTTTTCGAGTTAATAATAATCTAAAGTGCCGGAGCATTGCATTTTGTGTGGATAAAAACGCTGCAAATTCTTTCACTGGGGTTTATTATTCAATTTCATTCATTTGACTTGCATTCATAATTTGAATTTCTACTAAGGTTTGGAGTTTGCGTGTTTCACAGGTGATAGAGCGATTATTGAATTTCAAGAGGCACACAAATATGATCAACTGATCAATCCAAATAGGATTTTGGTTGAGAACCGATTTACGTGCTCTATGCATATCTCCTGAAATTCAATAATCGCTCTATCACCTGTGAAACACGCACACTCCAAAGCCTAGTAGAAATTCAAACCATGAATGCAAGCCAAATGAATAAAATTGAAAAATAAACCCCAGTGAAAGAATTTGCAGCGTTTCATGCATATCAGAATGCTTCAACCCGTGTATCGGCTATAAACCCTTTGACTTCACTCCAGTATCCACATTCACTACATCACTAGGTTACTGCGATAAAAAAAAAAAAAAAAAAAAAAAAAAAAAAACGCTGTTGTTTTTGTTTTTATCGCAGTAACCTAGTGATATAGTGAATGTGGATGCAAATGTTGGCAGCATAATCATGCCATACATCGGGAATGGTTTGAGCTACAGACCTGGGGAGGGTCTCATTCGATTCCTCTTGGAAAGTTCTTTAAAAAAAAGTCCACATTTAGGCCGCCTTGGTTTTTTTGGAGGTTTTTAGGGATTTTACAAAACTTTGACAACCCTTAAAGGGCACTTTAAATTATGTGAGAGAGCTGGCTAAAGAGTTGGGGCGTTGTCGGACCAATATTGATTTTTCCGAAAATTTCAGATTTTTTGCTCCAGCCGTTTGGGAGAAATTCGTGCGTACGGCGTACAATTCCTTGACCCCCAGCCAAAACACATATCCATGTCAAAATAAAAGGAGCTTATAAATAAATTGTTATCGAAATATCTATTAATCCCTTTCTCTCTCCACAAACTGACCGACAATCATTATATCAGCCGTGAGGATTTGCTCCAACTCATTTGAGACCCGTTTCTTAGTATAATGAGTCAAGCAGCAGTGCTCTTACAACATTCAAAACTTACAATGCTACTCACCTCTGGGTTTTAGTCCGCATCCACACCTTTAGGACACCTGGCTTTAAAGCTACTAAGAATGGCAAGCCTTTCTCACCGCCGCACCTTGTTTAGTGTACATTAGTGTGCATTTAAAGTCATTAAGACCGGTACAGCGCAGAAGAAAGGTTAAGGGAAGTCCATTATTTCAGCCCTTAGTTGAGATATTTCCTTCAGGATCCCGCGATGTCGTGTCGAGTCCCTTCCGCCGTTTTCCGGCTCCTTCTCATTCTTTCAACGCGGGTTGACCCAAAGTTTTTCGCCCCTAAACCTTCAAAGTGCTCGACACGATAGCGAAAGAAAGCGCCGCTCGTAATTAAGGCCGCGTTAAAACTCGGCTCAGAAAACCCCTCGCTCTTCATCTCGCTATTGTTCGTGAGCCGTGAAAAGCTTCGCGGGCGGCCTTATCGCGATTCGGAAGGCTGAGAGTCACGGGAGACCGCCTCACAAAACCCACCCCTTAGTATCACCCCCTTGGCATCATCCCCTTGCTAGGTACCGGCGTAATCGCGGGAAGAAAAGTTTTTTGGGGGAGGAAAACTCGCTTAGTTCGAACCCCCCCGCCCCTCTCGCTAAAGAGGTTGAGATTGTGGAGGTGGTTGGAATTTTTCCTTCGGAAGGCTCAACAGGGTGGGAAAAGGATTTCCCGAAATGTTGGGAATCTTCTCGCTTTTTGAACATCATACCTGGTTAATTCTAATCAAATGATATCCCTGCTGTCTCATTTCTCGCTTCTACAATGAAAAACGTCGGCCATGTTGGGCGTGGCACAAAGCCTCCTCATATTGGCATCATAGATTTATAAATCTTGTTATCGTATATAAATTTATACAGCAAGTCACACACTTTAAGGGGATTGTTCCCCCATACGCCTTTAATAGTTTGAACAGGCAGTTCTGTCATAGCACTAGTTACATAGCGAGTACAATAATGGTTTGATCGAGTTGACGATGATACGGGATGATTAAACCATCTTTTTCTTTGATCAATGATTGATTATGATTAAACCCTTCTAATTTGAGCTAGATTGTATGATTGAAAAACAATAAAATGATAGGTGGATACAGGAGGAACTTTTTCCCTCCAGTATATATAAAGCACCATTAAATTCTTCTTTCAACAGTGAATTGCACGTATGCAGGATTTAATGATTGTTTTCATTTGCAGGTTCAACAAGCTACCCGGAGACAGTCCTTGCAAGGTAAGAAAAACTTACATCCCTAGTCACCTAAAAACCTAATTTTCTTAGACTTTGTTGAATACCTCAATGCCCCGGAAAAGTGATCCACAATAATTTACAATAAGTAACATCTGTGATGGCTTGTAAACCAGGTTAATGCACGGTGTTAGCAGTCATGGCCAATAGCGGAGCTCCTAGCCCCGCAAAAGAAAACTGAGGCTAGTATGCTGTGTGAAGCCAACATATGAGGGTGAACTAGGCTTCCAAAAGTACAGGACTCATAATGAAAGCAGTGCAAAGACTAGCAGGCCTAAGAATCTGTCTATACTCTTGCCCACGTAGGAGCGACCCTGCGGTTTTCTGAAGACCTCAGGTAGTGGCCTGATGGCTCGCATCGGACCCTAATTACGGTGTGGTACTTACGCGTCTTATGTAATCCAAATGTGGTCTAATAGTTAATTCGATCATGCCATCACCAGAATCGTGATGTACATGAAAAAAGGGACACGACGAGTATAAATTTGAACTGGAAAAACATACCTAGACGTTATGTAGGTAAAAATACCCAATGGCGGTTTTCGTCAAACTCATGTGTCATTTACCTACTATTGATTATTTGATGTCATCATTGTGAGTAAAAATTCCCAAACCTGTGCGATTAACCCAGTGCGAGGAAATCCATTTTCATGGGGTAAAATGGTGCAAAATGACACTATTTCCGTACTTTTTCGAGCCCCATCCCGTCTGACAGGGTTGGATCAAAGAAACATGAGTTTAAGTGTAATAAAGTTCGACACAAGAATAATAAACCCATGTGTAATCAAATTTGCAGCGTTTTTTGCAATTTATTACACTTTTGCAATACGGCCACACACTTGTTTGATAAGGTGTTCCTGAACCGATTAATATGAAATTTAGACTTGTTTTCCTCAGAACGACGAGAACATTTTGAATCTTACAAAAAATTACATTTTTAAACAAAAACAACTAAAACGTCTTGCGTTAAGAGGGGGAGATTGAAAAGGGCTGCTAATGAGGGATAGTGAGGCTGAGTTAGAGGGTCCTCTGCGGTGTTGCCACCTGATAGCGGGGAAGGGGTTTTCGTCCCTGCGGTCCGGGGTCGCTCCTATATGGGCAATAGGTCTACACGATGAGTCTTGGCATCCACATGTCATATGTGAACATTTCGATAGTAAATGTTTTGCTACAAATAGGATTTGGATGGTGAAATACCATTTCTTGGGCATTCATATTATGTTCTGGCGAAACAAATTGATTTTTATTCATAAACCTCTCATAATTTGTTGTAACATTGAGAAGGCTTTCGTTAAGACCCCACAATAGCTTATGATATTGCATCCATTTCTATTCAGGATTTTACTCGTTTCTGCGAATGTCCTTTCCGCGAAAACGGCCTAAGGCCACTCCATTCATCAACTTGCTGTACCAACAGTCAGTTTTCCCGGCCCAAATTAATTATGAACCGTCGGCAAGGGGAAAGGGAAGGACGAGGTTGTGTGCTTCATAGAACTGCAAACTTGTCTCTTCAACGGGTAGACGGGAAGTGCCCGAGAACCCCTATTATGATTCTCCGTTCGGATTTACATTTATATTGCTTTTTAGCAGGGCGTTTGAGGGCCATTTTAACAAAATATGGGGCGGCGAGGGGAGGAGAGGGAATGATATTTCAATTCAACTCGAGTGAACGAGGACGGAGGGAGCTCAATTGTACTCTTGTCAAGTCTTTGATCACACGGAACACGAATTAAATTGCGGGTCACCAAGAGTTGGTTTTTTTACACTTGAGATTTATTTGCATCGTTTGTTCAACAAAAGGCCCAAGCCTCAATAAAGAAGTCATTCACATTTGTTTAGCATGAAACGTGGAGCATGAAATGTTGAAATTTATTGTTGTGCCTCTCAGGACCAACAACGCACGAATGAGATGATGGATTCCATTCTGATAAGCTGAGTGAGTGAAATTCCGCCTAGTAAGTTAAAATTAGAAAGGAGCATGTCACCAATGTCTAGAGACTGACCACCAATGATCAGTCACGATTACCCAAAGTTTGAACTAATAGCAAAATAACTAATTCAGGAAACCTATACGCTTCAAATGATTACAAAAAGGTTTCTTATTTCAGTGTTATAAAACTCTTCAAGGTCTATTTCTGCTAAACGTGGTCGACGGTTATTAAACTAGGTGCCTTCGTAACTGTAGTCGAGATTCTTTATTGGTTTATTATTCAATAATAAACCATTGTAATGGCTCTTGAAAAAAAAAGTCTAACCCCCCCCTGACAATTTCATGGTTTACGTTTCAAAGGGTGTGGAATCCGAATCTGCAATAAACATTTTTCGTCCGTACGCACGATTTCTCCTAAACGGCTGAAGCAAAAAATCTGAAATTTTCAGGAAAAATCAATATTAGTCCGACAACGCCCAATTCAATTCTTTCAATTCTTGAGCCAGCTCTCTCACTCAATAAAGTGCCCTTTAAGGGTTGTCAAAGTTTTGTAAAATCCCTAAAAACCTCAAAAAAGTCAAGGCGGCCTAAATTTGAACTCTTTTTGAAGAACACTCCACGAGGAATCGAATGAGCATCTCCCCAGGTCCGTAGGTCAAACCGATGTATGGCCCGGTCTATGGTGCCAACATTCGCGTTATTTTGGTTTATTATTGTTTTTGTGTTGCTATCAGTAACCTAGTGACCTAGTGATGTAGTAATGTGGATACTGGAGTAAACTCCTAAAAGGCTTTGTAGCCGATACACGGGTTGATGCATTCTGATAACCATAAAAAACGCTGCGAATTCTTCCACTGGGGTTTAATATTCAATTGGCTTGCGTTCATGATTTGAATTTATACTAAGCTTTGGAGTGTGCGTGGTTCACAGGTGATAGAGCGATTATTGAATTTCAGAAGATATGAATAGAGCACGTAAATCTGTTCTCGACAAAAATACCTATTTGGATTGATCAGTTGATCGTATTTGTGTGCCTCCTGAAATTCAATAATCGCTCTATCACCTGAAACACATACACTCCAAAGCTTAGTATAAATTCAAATCATGAACGCAAGCCAATTGAATAATAAGCTACAGTGAAAGAATTTGCAGGGTTTTTTTATTTTACCCTAAACGCCCCGATTTCTTCAACTTGCCAGCCTCTTAAAGTTTCTCTTCGTCTTCTTATAACATTTGTTCAACTATTACAGCTTTTATCCCTGGCCCCAGAACCTGCTTACATTTCACTTCGAATCATCGTTATTTTAATCTCCCAATTGTTTTGAGTTCTCTAGTCGAAATGAACAGTCCTAAAATGCTCTCCCGCAACTTATTTTTCAAAAATGTGTTTTTCACTTGGTTATTTTCTCAAGATCTGGATTTATACCACCATAGTTATAAACCGCGTCAAGCGTCATCCCAAGGTACTTACCAACATACTGGTACATACTGGTTCATAGGTACATACCAAGATATTGCTCGGTTAGAGTAATGGATAGTCTTTCCGTCCAGTATGACAGATATGTATTGAACCTTTTTATAGGTGAAGTCTACATGTATTGACTTTGCCTCGTTCATTTTAATTTTCCGCTTCCTCGCCCATTTGTGAATTTTTACTAAGGATTTGTTGAGCTTAGAAACTGATTAAACAGTATCTTCTGCAAGTGCCAACTCTGCAGTATCATCAGCAAATGTAGCTGTTGTATTTTGTTCTATTTCTAGTAAGTCACTAATATAGTATAGGGTCTTCAGTAAAAGGTATAATACTGGCCCTAGCACACTGCCTTGAGGAACTCCAGCTTTAATATCTTGCAAATCAGAGTAGGCATCCTCTTGTCTAATACGGAAGTATCGATCAGTTAAGTAAGAAGCTAAAATCCGTGAATAACATGATGGGAACCATTTTCTTAATTTGAATTTAAGTCCTTCGTGTCATTTTTTATCGAATGCTATTGACCGGATGTCTATTATTGAAAACAGGAAAATATTCAAACAGTTCCAATTCTGTTAACTTCCAAAAATACATCCAAAATTTGACCAAGGTTCTTGTACAATGCATGTGAAATACTATTAGAAAGTTCTATTTGTTAACATTCATTGTTACCTAACCAGATTGTTTTGCTCCCTCGAGAAGCTCAATTTCTTGGGACAAACGTTGAATTTAAAAATCAAAATTCAGATCAGAATGCACAATTTTTTGTCACATTTCTGAAACAGCAAGAGAAGAATAAAATAATCAGCTTCATTGCAATCTCTCCTCATCGAAAGTTTGATAATTTGGAAAAAACTAAAAGTCCGAACATGAGCTTATGTCATAAGATCAGATATAGAGAGAGATCTAAAATATGTTTCATGTTTACGGATTAAAGCCGATAGGCGATATTTCTTCATGGAAGTGAACGATGTTTTTACACAACCCGTTTTGTTATTGAAACCATCATCCGTAACTCACACTAACTTTGTGTGAGAAAAGCAGATTTTATGGCAGCTGAAAACATGATGTGAACCGAAACTCGGCTCAGGCGGGAGTTTATTTGATCGCATCCACTGCAGAGCAACAAAATAACGAATTCACGAGAAGCGTAAATCAAGTTTTATGTGGAGCGAAAGACGGGGCTCCTCCAAGTCTGCCGTTGTTAATCATTCAGACACCGATAGTGCCCTGATATTTCACCCTCAACCCGCATTATATTATTTTTATGTAGGTCAGTTTCAAAGTTTAATAAGTCCGTATCTCGCAGCCTCTTACCGAGAGATACCACATACACTCGAGTTGGGGAAAATCGTTTGGACCTAAACTGTCGGCGATGTGAGGGTAATTGAATGTGGGGCTAGGGTGGGGGGTAAATAGTTTATACCCGGGTTGGAGGAGAGTGAGGGGAGGGTAGACCCTCAGGTAACTAAGTTGGCGTTGCCAGGATGGGCTTCCCGAACCCAGAGGGGGATCGGTCGAGATGGGTAACCGGGTAACGTAATTCGTAATGCGGTTGGAAGCGGGGGAATGAGATGCCCGGACCGTAAGGGGGTCCCTCCATTAACTAACGGATCGAGGGAGGATCTTGAAACAATAATGAAGGTGGCGAAATTTCATACTTTCCGCATCGATTTGGGAGAACTTAGAGTCACTCCCGGGCCATCCAATGACGATAAGGGGAGTTGTAGCGTGGGTTCACCTGGATAATGGGATTTACCCTCGCTTATCCTGGAGGTGTAATTAACAGTGATAACAAAGCAAGTGATGAGATGTTGCAAAGAATAATTACACCAACAATATTACAGCTTCCTTTTTATTGTGCAGGTCGCCCCTTGTGACGAGTTACTGAAAATCAGAGAGAGATTTATGGGTCCGTCTTAGAGAGAGGTACCTGGTGGATCATATATATAATACTTAGCATGAACCTGGGAAGAAGAATTTTGTTCCGAAACATTAAGGCTGAGAAATACCTAACGCACCCGTTGCGTATCGAACCGCAAAGAGGTGTATTCAGGAGGCCATAAGAGAAAAAATGAGGAAGGCTCAGCATCTCCCAGCCAGCAGTAAGAAACGGGCAGTTTCGCTCGAGGCTGAGAACCGCGTTCCACTGCACCTCACAAGAAGGGAGTCTGTGGCGGGGTTTCGTCACCTAACAGGGCACGATTACCTGAACGCTCATCTTCACAGAATACGTGTTAAGGAAAACCCATACTGCTCTCTCTGCCAATCGACCTCGAATATGACTACCGACAATTTATTTGAGTGTCCGCAACTAAGGGGCGTAAGAGTAACATTTTAATCTGACGAGACCAACTGGTCGAAGATTGCAAGACTCTATTGGGCTGCTCGTTGTAGAGATGTGTAAACCCAGGTCACCTAAGGGAGTAGACGACCTGCAGGTCACTCAGTCCGTAGACAAGTTAAGTGGGAGAAGTTCACCAGTTTACTCCGTGGATGAATGCGACACCTGCAGTTCACTTTGTGAATGAATGGGACATGCAGTTCGTCGTCTCCATTCTGAAACAGTCACCACCACTACTTGTGGCATGATCGTCAACCTCTATTATCTTCGTCATACGTCAGAATTCGATAAATGACAGTCATCTACTGTTCTCTTTTCATACTCCCTATTCATTTTTCGAGTGCTCATGCAGATTTTCTTATAAATACCTACTTATTAAATATAATCGACTCTATATGTAAGAAATGGTAATTCGTAACCCCGTGTTTAGTGTCAAGCAGTGATCTTCGTAGAGGGGATATCTAACGTCGAAATGATAAACCCTCGTCAAAAATTAGTGACATTTTTCCATTTGAGAGAAAAGTTTAATTCCGGGGCGCTTGATTCATCTCCAGAAAGAACCTGAGTATTCGACGCTTGGGTGAACTTATTTCCCGCGTATGGGCCCATCTAGTCGAGAAAAAAAAAAACACCCACGAATGACAAAGAGGGTAATGTGAGGGAAAATATGAAAACCTCATGAACCTGTTAAGATTTAATCCTTCAGGAAAATAACTCATTTATTCAGAGGGAGTCGAGAGGAAAAATTCATGGTAATATCCCGGGAAAAGTCCATCGGGATGGGCGGTGTACCCACGCTCTTGACAAAGAATGAAAATTTAATTGAGCTTCCGCCCCCGGTTGCCGGGTTTCTTATTATTCTTGTCTCTTAACACGAACAGGTAAGCGAGAGTAAAAATCCTTCAAAATGCAATATTCAGGAACAGTGGTAGGTGTTCTTCCCCAGCTATTGTGGCCCTAAATAGGAATTACGTATCCGGTTGGATTCCGAAACTAAGTGTAGTAATGAAGTCGGGGATGAGAAAGGGACAATTCATTCCTGTTTCAGTTGTGAGTCGTGATTGCTTTTGAGAACGTCTTATTTGTACTGCACTGTTCGTGATCAAAATATACAATTTTTAAACCCAATTGGACAACAATTTTTCAGCATAACTGATTTCTCATACCACTTTTGGGACGTTTCCCAAAATGAATTGGACAGAGAAGAATAGAATTTATACAAAACATATTGTTAGGAAAGTGACCTCTCCATCTCCCATTAAACCTACCTATATATTTTCACGTTGGTCCTCACCTAACGACTACGTATTATCTATCGGAGCTTTGTGGATTTTCTATTTATTTATTTAATACGGGCAAGCCCAATACAACGAATACATACATACATAAAAACGCTGAAAATTATTTCATTGGGGTTTATTATTCAATTGGCTTGCGTTCATGATTTGAATTTCTAGTAAGCTATGGAGTGTGCGTGTTTCACAGGTGAAAGAGCGATTATTGAATTTCAGGAGATATGCATAGAGCACGTAAATCTGTTCTCAACCTATTTGAATTGATCAGTTGATCTTATCTGTGTGGCCCCTGAAATTCAATGCCAAAGCTTAGTAAAAATTCAAATCATTAACTCAAGCCAATTGAATAATAAACCGCAGTGAAAGAATTTGCAGCGTTTTTTTCTTCTTTTTTTTTTAAATGGTTATCAGAATGCTTCAACCCGTGTATCGGCTATAAGCCTTTTTAGGTGTTCACTCCAGTACCCACATTCACTACATCACTAGGTTACTGAGATCAAAACAAAACAAAAAAATGTTGGCACCATAAATCGGGCCATACATCGGGAATGGTGTAAGCTACAGACCCGGGGAGGAGCCCCACAAAAAAAGTCAAAAAAGTCCACATTTAGGCCGCCTTGAGTTTTTTTTTTTAGGTTTTTAGGGATTTTACAAAACTTTGACAACCCTTAAAGGGCACATTAAATTATGTGAGAGAGCTGGCTCAAGAATTGGGGCGTCGCCGGACCAACATGGATTTTTGCTGAAATTTCAGCTTTTTTGCTTCAGCCGTTTGGGAGAAATCGTGGGTACGGTGGCAGGACGGAAAAATTTTTATTGCAGATTCGGATTCTACACCCTTTTAAACGTATACCATGAAATTTTCAGGGGGGGTTAGAATTTTTTTTCCAGAGCGATTACAATGGTTTATTATTGAATAATAAACCAAAATTGCATCCCTCCCTTCAATGAATTGACAGTTGTGTGATAAATTTCTGTGTGGATTAATGTGCATTGTGTATTTTCTATGCTAGGTGACTTATTGATTGCTAATGAATCAGTGCACTCATTCATTGGATCTTCCATTATATTCCGCATCATCGAGATTTGAAGAACAATCAGATCTTGAATGCCTCATTTCAATCACCCATAATCTCAAGATTCCGATCTAGTTTCCTATAAATCCTCCACCGGGATTATTATAAAGGAAATATGTATTCTGGAACGTTTTTGTCCCCAAGGGAATTTCATTAACCGTCTCAACTCACCGCCTCTGCCAAGCTTTAATCGTAGAAGTCCCATTTTCACTATACCGAAAATCGGGACGGAGAGGCGAATACCTACGTGCTAATAAACCTACCTTTAATGAGATTTGAAGGGCAGTATCTCTGCTCTTAATGGCTCATGCTCATAAACCTGACTATGAAGTCGGCAGTGGAATGTCTTCCGCGCCTGCACCCCGAAAAAGCCTTTTGCGGGAGATACTCAGCTTCGTCGCGGCTAATGACGCACTCGGAGGGGTTTTTCGCGTTTTACAAGCGATTTATTTCCACCGGCTCCTCCCAACTTTATGTGTGTTTGTGCTTGAGAAGGCTCCGTTTTGAGTGGGAAGTCTGGTACGGGCCTTTTCCTTCTAACCTCCACTTTTTTTTTCCTTCTTCTTCCCCGAGAAAAGAAACCGTATGGAGGCGCATTATCCCTCCCGTTCTGCTTGTTTTTCTCGAGCACCAGGTAGAGAGGATAAGCACATTTCGGGAGCCAAAGGCGAGATAACGCCTCGAAACACATTAGCTTCCGAGTCATTAGGCCGCGCCTGTTTAGTGCATTCCGAATCGTGTTTGGAATGGCGAGGAACACACAGAATCTAAACTTTCTCCCCTCCTAACGACATTGAATTGTCCATGCGTTACTGGGAGTGGTGTAGGTAAAGAGTAAATTACGCTAGGGGTTTTTCGGGTCTTGTTTCAACTAGGGCAAATCATAGGAAACACATCTGAATGGGGAAATTTTTAGAATCGAATTGGGGAAGGAGGACCGTCAAAAAAGCGAAGTAACGAGTGAATCTTTAATCGGCACCTGAATTCCACCTTAACATGCTTAATATTGGTTACACCTGTAACTTCGTGAGTTCCCTCTACCATAATAACCGATTTTCCTCATTGTGAAAGACACTTCCCATCGATAGCCACTCCAAGCTTGAAAAATCCTAAAACACTGAGAAAAACATCTGGAACGACAGGTAACGGACTAAGTTACTCGCGACCAAGTTGTGGGAACCCATTTCAATGAAACCAGAGTAAGATAGAACGTTGTCTATATTTCCACGAAAATAATGTTCGTGTTTGTTACTGATGATGACCTAACCGTCGAAATCGTGTAACTCGTTATTTTCGTGGAAATATAGTCAACGTTCTATCTTCCGTTTTTATTGGAACGACAGGTAACGAGAACAATCTAATCGTGGTAATTTGATTGTGATCATTGCCGCAGTTGGATTTCCTTCTGTATCAGCAAGCCCTAGTTACGCTGACTTTACAGGCATTCCGCCTTCTCAATTTCTCCAGTTGGAATATGACCGTTTTTTGAGGGTAGCGAATCGCAGCATAAGGAAACAATCACTAAAGTATCGAGAAAACGTCAAAATGAAGCCTTGGATGTAGTGTGCCAATTGAACGTCGTGGATAGAACGGAGTACAGAAGACGGAGAGAGTACTAAATGTCCCAATATGTTGCAGACTCGTAACCACGCGTTTCTGGATTAGCAGAGAGATCTCGTTAAGTAACGTTTATCTTGAAATTTACGATTTGCACTTTTTTTCGATTTCTGTGTCTTCGTAAATGATAGTCGTGATCTGGGTCCCGTGCTCGGTGGGTTCTTTCCTCAAGAGTTCCTATTTTTAGACACTGATGTTTTCGTTTTATAGTGGACAAGCTTCGCGAGTATTTTGTGTGTTTGTTCTTTTCACTTGAACTTACACCATTTGATGTCTGCTGGGTCATGCCGTCTCTCTCCATAGTATTCTACCATACCGAATCCTCAAAGCATCCAAAACCGCCAAAGCATTGCAAATCTCCTCAGTCTTCGGCATCCCGTGTGCGAGTTATAGCTTTTCCCAGTCAAATTAATACTTTTCCCATTCAAATTGATCTTAAAAAATTAAGGAAATAGAACGCCGCAAAGCTTGCAATCCAACGAATAATGAATGTAGGCATTATGTTATGATACAAATTATTGGCAGAAAAAATATTGGTAGTTTATCATCTTAGTTGAAGTTTATTTTTAGTGTCGGTATATTAATTGTATAAACATATATTCAGTGAAGGGGTTGCCCAGCCACTGCTGCGGGTAGTTTGAGCAAAACTTGTAACACGAAATTTGAACAATCTGTTGGGGACAATGTACCTACTGGCTCTTGAAACTGTTTCTCCGGTAAGAGAGATATCCTCTAACTGCCGTCTTAATCTTGGCAAAACCGTACTCAGCCAAATGATGAACTACCAATATTTTTTCTGCAAATAATTTGTATTATAACATAATATATACATTCATTATAATGAACGTTGTTCTATAAACGAATAATTATTCGTTGGATTGTAAGCTTTGCATTGTTCTATTTGATTAATTTTTTAAGATCAGTTTGGTAGGAAAAGTATTAATTTGGTTGGGAAAAGTATTAATTTTGAATGGGGAAAAGTATTGATTTGGTTGGGAAAAGTATTAATTTGACTCGGAAAAGTATTAATTTGACTCGGAAAAGTATTAATTTGGTTGGGGAAAGTATTAATTTGACTGGGAAAAGTATTAATTTGACTGGGAGAAAGTGGGAAAAGTATTAATTTGGTTAGGAAAAGCATTAATTTGGTTGGGAAAAGTACTACGTAATTTGACTGGGAAAAGCTATAATCTGCAGCATTTTCATCAATCTCAACTATCATACGTGAGTACTCACCAACTACCTGTCGTCTTCTCATCAACAAGCTGTTGAAATTTGAATATCAAATTCAAATAACAGTGCATAAATCCTTGGGTTTTATTAATTGCAGTTCAAGTACTTCTCCCGCCCGATTTACCACCAACGATAGAGTCAGCATCTTCTGCAAAAAAACATCAATGTAAATTACTATGTCAGATGGCAAACATTATTACTTGAAAACCGCAACAAACGCATTGGCGCCAAAATTTGATGGTACTACTACTAGGCATCTAGAGTTACATAGTTTTCTTTAACTTCATGTTGTGGTTGACAGCATGTTGACAAGTTAAGGTTCCTATTTCTTTAACTGAGCGTTCTGTCTTATTTCGAGATACCCAAGCGTTCTGTCTTATTTCGAGATACCCAATTCCTATTTTCGCCTATTTGACAGTTGAATATATAGTTTTAGGGATATATTTTTTATTTCTTGAGGTAAAGCCAAACTATTTCGTTTGCACGAATATCGAAAAAACTCAAAATTCAGAGTGACCTACTTGTTGGTCCAAGAAATAAACCTAGTAAGGACTCGGCCTGAGCTGTGGAATCATTCCAGGCTGAATATCAACGGGGGAAAAGGGAAAGTGATGTTTCAGCATATTTGAATCCCACTTAACCGACAGTGGCCCGGAGATCCAATTCTCACCTTTGATCAAAGATACTTTCTTAGATTGAGACAATCCATTCTTACTTTGATTTCCTCATTATTTAAAACCACCAAGCTAGTCATTATCGATTGAATGTTTGATTAGTTCTGCATTAAGAACACTGCAGCGGTGTATGTTTAACATAGTTATCAAATGAATAATGATTCACCTGTGTACTGCATTATGATAACTTGATCTCTGACAATAACATGCTGTTCGGACACCGGTATCAGGATTGTTCGCCGTTATCGGGTTTACCGTGTTATTTGTCATTTACCGGCCAATAAATATTGAAGGCCTTTGGGAACAATTCGTCCGCCGCAGCGATTCCAATCTCACTAATGACCTCCCACGGTGGTAATCTGTGTTCTCGCATTAGCGCATCAGTTCATGAGGTCATGTCGATAATATTCAGCGATAAATCACAGTCGATGTTAACACGGGACGTTAAGTCCAATCTTCGTAGCCTGTTCCTCCATTACATCATTGAACATCAAACAACCCTGGAAGAGATAGAGTGAAGTGCGATAGTTCCATAGTTCACTCTTGAAATCTCACAAGTTTTCTCCTTCTCAATATTTTTCAACGTTACCTGCTACTCACCTTCCACTAGTTGAAATTGAATTACGTTTCACCATTTCATCAAACGTGGGAAGAAGTCAGTTTGGAGTATTTCAAACTGTCATCAATAAAACATCGTTCAACCTAATATTGCCTCAGATTCCGTTTTTCAACATAGGTGGTCATGTTGCTGCCGTCTACAAGAAAATGACGTTAAATAATAAAACCCATTTTTGATGTTTCAAAAGATCCTAGGAAAATATTTCAGTATTTTCATTTTAGGACGTTCTTCAGCAGCAAGGCTTTGTCAGTAGAGGGACGCTTGTTTGAATTGATCCAGGAGGGTGTGGACACCTACTATATTTGATCAGGCTGCAGAGTCCATCCAGCAGGAGTCCATCCATCTAGACTGTGTGGCTCGCGGTGTCCCAATCATTTTGACCTTGAATGCTGTTTGGGTTTACGGGGTTTTGAACTAAAAATCAAAATGAAATTAAGGTTCTATAAAGAAAAACAAAATGAAATATTGAAAAACTACTGAGCTCCGGTACAAATATAGAAATTAATTAGAACTTAAAAATCAATAAAATATAAATCGGTAAATTCTGTACTTGGTTGGGACGACGATGTAAAACGACGGCGATGTGAGGCAACTCAAAAGGCAGCTCCAAATATTGGGGATCCCCAGCAGTCCACTATAGCAGGTGTATTTGACGAAGTTGTACTCCAATTTTATATGCACTCGGTACTATAAAATAAACGGGTGTTAACCGCTAAGCGAAGTCGGAGTATGAGTTTCTCCTCGTAAAGTTGGGACAGGGCTGGAGACGATTCGAGTGAGACCACGTCTCATTCTCGTAGCAGGTCGGATACTGCCTGATCCCAAAGAAGGGCAATCGGTCTGGTAGCGATAAGCCGGGTGAAACGTCAACAACTTGGGCCGATGGTGTTATGATAAATACTCACTGAAAATAAACAAATAAAAAGAAATATTACACCTGTGAAGCAGAACGAACAAATTCTATTTCAAGAAAAATTCAGATTATTTACCACAGACTTCATCTCACATTCAGTGATTCACGTAGAAGAGTTGTGTAATAACAAAGAAATAGAAAAAATAAAACGCTGCGTTATTTTTTGAAGCGTTTCTTTTTGGTTTATCATTCAATAATAAACCATTGTAATCGCTCTGGAAAAAAAAATTCTAACCCCCCTGAAAATTTCATGGTTTACGTTTCAAAGGGTGTAGAATCCGAATCTGCAATAAAAATTTTTCCGTCCGTCCGTCCACGATTTCTTCCAAACGGCTGGAGCAAAAGATCTGAAATGTTCAGGAAAAATCCATCATGGTCCGACGACGCCCCAATTCTTGGGCCAGCTCTCTCACTCAATTTAAAGTGCCCTTTAAGGGCTGTCAAAGTTTTGTAAAATCCCTAAAAACCTCAAAACAAGTCGAAGCGGTATACATTTTTACCTATTTGAAGAACATACCTCTAGGAATCGAATG
This sequence comes from Creontiades dilutus, assembly GCA_031894815.1. Taxonomy (NCBI): domain Eukaryota; kingdom Metazoa; phylum Arthropoda; class Insecta; order Hemiptera; family Miridae; genus Creontiades; species Creontiades dilutus. Next base: position 7,042 of record JAVIWC010001682.1, on the reverse strand, counting down.
AGTCCCTCCCCAGGTCCGTAGGTCAAACCATTCCCGATGTATGGTCCGATTTATGGTGCAAACATTTGCGTTTTTTGTTTATTATTGTTTGTTTGTAACCTAGTGATGCCGATAGCGTCGAGTTGTAATGAATGTGGATACTGGAGTGATAGCCGATGTGGATACTTGTAGTTTATAGCCGAAACACGGGTTGAAGCATTCTGATATGCATGAAACACTGATAATATATAGGTAAATATTATTCAATATTATTACTGGGGTTTAGTATTATTATAGCAGGTAAATCGGTTGTTAACCAAAATACCTATTTGGATTGATCAGTTGATCATATTTGTGTGCCTCCTGAAATTCAATAATTGCTCTATCACCTGTAAAAAACGCTGCAAATTCTCTCACTAGGGTTTAATATTCAATTGGCTTGCTTTCATGATTTGAATTTATACTAAGCTTTGGAGTGTGCGTGTTTCACAGATGATAGAGTGATTATTGAATTTCAAGAGGCACACAAATATGATCAACTGAACAATCCAAATAGGTTTTTTGGTTGAGAACAGATTTACGTGCTCTATGCATACCTCCTGAAATTCAATAATCGCTCTATCACCTGTGAAACACTCACACTCCAAAGCTTAGTATAAATTCAAATCATGAACGCAAGCCAAATGAATGAAATTGAGTAATAAACCCCAGTGAAAGAATTTGCAGCGTTTTATATTCTTAATTTCAATTCCTTAAGTTAAGTTATTCAGTGTACAGTTTAAACACAGTCTAATAGTGTGATAATTCAAAAAGTACCTATTTCCTCTGTGTTTTCGAAAATGGGTTTTTCTACTACTACCCCACCAACAAGGCGTAGACTGGTGTAAATAATTATGTTAAAAGGGATGTTGATTATGTTTCGATGTCAAAAAGGTGAATAATAGATAAAAGAGACAGGTTGTTATTTTTTCTTGATTGCCTACTTAACGCCAGCTCACTTGATTCTCAGCACCGCCACCTTCGTTCATGAGGATTGCGGTTCTCTCGTCGAGGGTTTTTAATAACGGTAGTTCAGAAAACAAGCTACTCGGGAAGAGAGGCTTTTTACTTAATTCCGCATTTAGTTTGTGAAAATATTGCCGGGGTTCTTTCATTTCTCTCCTTTTCATTCCTTGGGTTATTATTACAAAAAGAGAGGCCAAACACAGAGGCCAATATGGCAGATCCAACTGTAATCAACGCAGTACGAGCGGTAGCACTTGAAAAGTAATTACACCTTCCCGGAGGGCGGTAGAGCTCTCCAGGGGAGGTGGGGAGTGTAGTAATAAAAACGGCTCTTTCAGTAATCAACCTGCTGCTCCCCGTGTCCTCGCTAGTTGGTCTGACCCTTTTTTTGGGGTCGGGCGGTCGCTCCGAAAAAAGAACCCGGGAGGCATCATATCTCGGAATACGCTTACGCCCACGCTGCCAGCTTTTATGGCGCTTTGACCCCGGTAACATCACACTTCCCTTCCCGCCAGATCCCCCGAGCCTTCACGTTATTTACGCTTATTCGTTGGGAGGATAAAAAAAATTATTACCGCGGGAGCAACAACAGAAAACGATCCAAATTATTACATAAAGGTTTACTATATCTGTAGTAGAAAACCCTCCTGCGCCTTTCTGGTCTACTGTGTCCATTTTAAAAGAGAAGGTCCAAATGTGGGCTACGGCTTTCATTTTCCTAACCGAAATGACTAAAAAAATTTCCGATTTTTGTGTTCCTTGTTTGTAAATGTAGTTTTCTAGTTGTCATTGATCTGAAAATTTTATCAGCTGTAACTATATTGTAAAGAATGGTAGCTTAAGATTGCTACAAAAGTCTATACAAATTATTAAATTACTCGAAAGACCAACTCAGGTATACCCTGGAGGGAAGTATGTTAAATTGGTAGGTTGATTAATTCATGTGATGTTCTGATGATAAACAGTAACCGTCACCAAAAACAATGCAGGACAAATGCTAGTAGGGCTGATTAGATAAATGTTATTTAGATTTCCAAGTATACACTACTAACATAATAGATAAGGGTGAGATTATTGTAACCAACGAATTGATGAACCATAAAGACTCAGATTGGTTCACCTATATTTATCTTTTTTTTTTCTTTCATTGGCTTCGCAAAAAAACATTCATACAGCCGAATCATAAAATAATAAGTACACAACTACATTAAACACTCAATTGTCGATTGTTAAAAACTTGTAAACATAAACGAAAAAGTACAACTCAAACTTGAAATCGGATTTCACTCAAAAATGTATATAATGCAAAATAAATGTCTATTTTATTTTCTGCTAGGAGGGAGTTCAAATTAAACGGTCGAACAGTTTGGTCCATGATGGAGTTGAGCAGTTGCTCCCGGGTCGTAACATATTGAGGACACTCCAGTATCACGTGCTGTGGGGTCTCTGGTTCGAGAGAGCATGAGCGACATAGAGGTGAATGACTGCGATCAATTTTATGCAGGTACTGGTTGGTGTTGCAGTGGCCTGTTCTTAACCTGACGATGGTTTTATAGAAGGATTTTGGATTGTCGCCAGGGACTTCTTCGAAAACCAAGTGCGTTTTTTGGGGCCGGGGAATAGTTTGATGTATCGGGTTCCTGATGGGTAGGCCTGAAACTCTTCCACCCATTTATTCTCGAGGGATTGATTTATTGATCTCTTGAGATCCGTAGCTGGATATATTTGAGATGGAAGAGGTTCAGGGAGTGCTGCCGCCCGCCTTGCTTCTACGTCTGCAATTTCATTTCCTCTCACCCCTGCGTGACCTTTGATCCAGCAGATTCCTACTATTCTGCCACTGTTTCTGGCTAGAGTCATCTGTAGTGCGATCTCTGTCTCGATTTTTGTGCAGGACGACGTAACCTTCAGGTTCGATAGCTTTAATGTAGCACTTTGGGAGTCAGTAAGGATCAAAACTTTGGCCCAGGGGTTGTCGCTGTTATTAGCATATAGTAAGGCATGCCAGATTGCATAGCACTCCGCGGTGTAAATGGAAGAGCGGCTCCATAAACTGAACCCTCGGATCACTCCGTTGGTAGCGTCGTAAAAGGCACACCCAGTTTGGTGATTGATCACCAATCCGTCAGTGTATATGATGAGACTGTGTGGCCACTTCGTTTTTAGGAACTCCTGTACCTGTTGATTTTTTGCAGTTGGGGAAGAGCAAATGGTAGAAGGTAGGGTGATAATTTTAATTGGCTGCTTAAAATAAGCGTAAGGGATGGTGTAGACAAAGGGTATGTCAGATGTTGCTATCCACGGGAATTCGTTATTCCAAGCCATAAAGCTTCCGCAAAGCAGTGGGGACGGTTTTTTTGCCCAATACTTTTCGGTGAGATTAGCAACGGTCCAAGACAGTATTTCTTGTAAAGAATTGTCACCCTTAGTGAGCGTTTTAAGGAGAAATCGGTCGGTCAGCATTCTTCTTCGCAGGTGTAGTGGAGGTTCACCAACTTCAGCTAAGAGGGCATTAATAGGTGTGGAAGGCTCCCTTAATGTAACTTCAGATTTTATTATACCGTTAAAGAGAGCATTAAAGTTCCTGTTTCAATTACAAGATTTTTTTTAATGAAGCTAAATGAACGAAAATCACTTTTTTCGATAGCTTACATTCACTAGTTGGTCTGTCCCTTCTTTTGGAGGTTCGTTTTGTTGGAGGTAGTTGGAGGTCCGCAAAAACAACCTGGGAAAGCATCATGTCACGGAATACGTTAACGATCGCACTTCGAATATAATGACAAACTCATTTGTTCGTGTAACTGGATTTTGGGTAAAAAACGTCAATTCCACCGTAAAATATGTTAGTGCACTCAAATGTCTATTTCTCCATTGACTTCAAGCGTAAAATTTTTTTCTTCATATTACTATTGGCAAGCAGAGATTTTTTGCGTACTTTAATATTACATTCTAAAATTCTCCTCTGGGTTTTTTAGATTTGGAACTTTTACTCTTTAAGTTAATTTTTCATCAATTTTAGCCAAATGTTAATCAAAAAACTTTGGTTTTCCACCTGAGAGTGTATTATTATTCCGTGAAATAATTAAACACCGTGCTAAGTTAATTCTGAATGCTGAAACTCTATTGTTCTCAATTGCCCAACTTTGCTCTGGTAACATGATGGCTGTAATAATAGAGTAATCATGATCAAGCCTCTTGAAGCCTATAAAACATAGAGAGATGACATTCTAGTCAACGGTGTAATCAAATTTGAGGTTGCTCTTGAATTAACGGAGCTATAATAGTTTATTTGTGGAACTAATTAGTTCAACTCTCTAGCAACAGATTAGTTGCAGTTGTAGCTGCATCTTCCCGACAATACCAATAACACCCTGGTACTCTCATCCTAGTTTCAATGGCCTAGCCAAGACTTTCTACAAACGATAACGCGATTGATAAGTGGTGTTGCGGTGGCTAAGTCATACTTACACCGTATAGGCCAGGAGGACAGCGAACTGTGCACGACCTGCCAAGTGGAGGAGACTGCAGAACATCTTATCATGGAATGCTCCAAGTATGCCCGTCAACGAGAACAGTTGTTTGACAAATGAAACAAGGAACTCGGTCAACCCTACAACTTCAGCCTTACTTTTTTTCTGCACTTCGCTCGGTCTACCCACCATTATTCACTTTCTTTACAGACAAGCGAATTAAAATTGTGATACTTCGACATCGAATACCCCGTTACTTTATATTATGAAAATCATAATACTGATAATCATGTTGGCTGTATAGTTAAAATTGTAACTGATGCCAAATAAGAAAATTAAATAAAAAAACAGATTAAGGTAACGGTACCGATAGTGGCCACAGTTAAGAATTTTTTCTTTAGTTTTGACAATTGTGGGCCAACAGTAGTACTGACTTTCTTCAGGACTCATTTAGAATATAGCCCGACTCTTCCCTAACATATCCATTGCCTAAAACTATCAAAAGAACAATTTTTTCTATTTTTATTAATTTTTTCTCACACCTTTATTTTGATCTAGTAGTGGCCACATCAAATTACGAAATTTCCAGTAGTGGCCACGTGCATGTCTCAGTAGATGCCACTTGACATTTTGCCCTCCTTCCGTGTTTAATATCATTAAATTCAACACCAGATGAACAAAATTGATTCTATCCAGTAGAAGCTCTAGGATACAGCCCAACAAACGAGGAAACTAGGGACGGTCATATTGAGAAGTTTACCACAATTTCCAATGATGCTCTGCGCACTCCTAGTTCAACCTCTGACTACAAGATGACATGAGCTGTACCTCCTGCAAGTTTGAAGCCACTAGGAGACCGGGAATCCGTATTTCTCAAATATGAACTTTAAAATGGCCACTACTGGAGCAGTGGCCACTACCGGTGCCGTTACCTTAGTTGACTGTAATCGATCACATGACTGAATAGATCACTTGGCTGTGTTGAGGTATAATTAGTGAGTTAAAGTCGAAATCACGAAACACATCCATGTGACTGACAGAAGTCAACAACTGAGTCAAAAATGTCATGGGGGCAACTTTTGTTGTAAATTGATTGTTCAATTGATCCCTGGCCTGCGGTAGGTATAATACACGTCTGTGTCGTTATTTGCTGCGGTTTTAGAGGCTTCGTTTCACTAATTTGCATCATTTTTGTTTAATTGCAATCACAGACATGACTCATCGTTTGGCAGAAATTTAATTATTCGGTACGAGTTGAACGATATGAAGACATAACATCTCCATTTGAGCGGTATAACGTACCGCCGTTATTTGCGAATTACTGTTATCCAGGAAATTGAAACCCGTCGCTCAATGGAAATCGAAACTCGACAACAAATTAATTCCGTGAGCCCGAACGACTGTTGTGGACGTTTAATGAGAAATCTCAGGCGGTAGGTAAACCCGCGTTTCATCTGAACTCGAAACAAAACCCGCACTTATTAAGCCGCGGGTGTTTGAAGAGATGCAATTAATTCAGGAGCACGGCCTCACGAAATACAGATGAAACGTGACGGTTTCCTCCGCCCACACAAGAAAGGACTTGGACTTGGTTAGGTTTAAAACAAAAACGGTCGGCGAACTGGGGAGGTTTTCCCGGGACACCGAAAACGACGGATTTATTACATCGCTCCCGCCTTTCGGAGCTGGACAAATATTGACACGAAACGCTCATTCCGGCTCGTGCAAACGAAGAAACGACGTGACGAGGTCCGCGCGTTCAGCGCCGTAATTTTAAGGGCGGAAAAGGCATCGGCAGTTCCCGCGGAGGCCCAAATATTTGGGAGGAAGAGAACATGCGTATATTTCTAAAACCGGGAATTCATTTCCTATCGCCGGTGTTTAGAATCGAAACACGAAATCAAATAGTCGAAGCTCTGCTGACTTCTTCCAACGTATTTTACTGCATGTCGCTTTGTAAGGATTGTGAAAACTTGTTGAAAAACTGGAAGCACAAGGGATTTGAGGACTATTCTCAAGTAGTCCACATTGGCAAAGCGAAAACCGAAACTGCTTTAACCGCGAATACTGCTGTTCGCACGAGAAGATATACATGCTTGCAGGTACTTAACCATATGGTATTTCACCCGTGGCAAGAAATAAATTTGGCACCCCCCGTAGACCCGATATCTCATGACTCATACCATCTTAATATACCAATGAATCAAAGTATAAACATAATTAATTTGATTTATTCACAATGTATAAACTCTTTTACTAAAAGGAGGACGGTTTGGTAAGTAAGTGCTCAATGTAAAATACCATATAATTTTTATTAAATTTAACAAACTAATAGATGAGAAATACATTTTTGTACGAAATGGAAGCCCTAAACAAACTTTAAAATAAAAATTGTCGGGCGTTTTTTGCTGCAAATGTTTTAATGATGCCATCAAAAGATAGTGCTGAAGCCATTTTGTGCTCTAGTGATATGATGGCCATGTTACTTAGTCGCTGTTGTCCTGTCAAGTTCATGATGTAGTTTTTTATTATCCTTAGTTTTCTAAAACTTCTTTCATTCGATGCTACACACACGGGTATTGTAAGAA